>CM029547.1:37240377-37802877 GCA_017141385.1 Sogatella furcifera | reverse complement strand
CATTTCCAGACGTACGTTTTATTTCCTTCTCAAAAACACTTATTGCCTCATCGAGAGAATTAACAGGCTGATAAGTAAGTTCAACGAATCTGTCATTTTAAATAGAAATAAACAAAATATTATTACATTATCAAATCCGATCAATATAACTTCCAAAGAGATAATCAATACATCGATGAGATAATAAAGCAAAGAATGAAATGCTAGAATATGCATGAAATCATGTTTGAAATTATAAAAATGTTATGCAGAGAAGAATGATGAATGCAAGGATGACAATGAAGCAGATAATTCTAGCAGATATTGAGCGATAAAATATTATTTGAAAGAACATATTTGAATAAGATATTATTTATTCAAGACAAATGTATTTATTATTATTCATTTATTTAAAATAAATTATTGCAGATTCACATTAGACATCTCAACAAGAAATATTTAACGGTAATAATTGTTCTTGGTGATATTATACTCATATTCACACACAATAGCCGGCCCGGTTGGCGCAGTGGGCTGGGGCGTCACAACCTTCAGTCCACTAGCACTACCGCTGGCCAGGGTTCGAGACCCGGTACCTGGGTTGTTTTTCACCTCATCAATCACCTTCGCATTCATTATCCATTACCCACGCACAAGCTAAAATGCTTATGTGGGCATCATCCGCAAAAAATTAAATTATAATTATCATGTACGCCTATTTGTTTCAAATAATTATAGGTGCAGTACCTTATGCTGGTACTCACTTTTTAGAAGGAATAATTCTGAGTTCCACAGCTGTTAAGAATCCCAACGTTCCATAGGACCAGGGTATAGCATAGAAGAGGTCAATATTTTCATCCTAAAATGAGAAAGTACTGATAAAATCATAGTAGCATACTTGTTAAAAACTTCTAATGACAGAAAATGAAAAAGAAATGAAACTTGTAAACATGGCAAGATGGGAAAATGACTCCACCTCGGTCAATATTGGCTCGAAAATTATAAATTAGGTCTCAAATTGTAGGAAACATTCTGATCTACAATTTGAGACCAAATTTATAATTTTGAAAAAACATATTAATCGAGCTGGAGACATTTCCACATCTTACTAGAATGTCTTCTTTGCTTGGAGAGACTATAATAGAAAGGGATTTTATTTCAATTGATAGTATATATTCGTATTTTAATATTGATAAAAGTTCTTTAAACTCAAATCAGTAAAACAAATTCTTTATAGAAAACGTTGATAAAATTGTAGCTGAAGTTGAAAGTAAAGGTTTCATTCATAGTGCAATGGACCTATTGAAAACTGGTTACTGCGCGCCCACTTCTAGATTTGAATTTGAAATGGTTGAAACAGAAGGCATAATTAACATAATTGGGAAAATGAAGGGGAGCAATAGTGCAGATGTCTATGATATCAGTCCAAGGATGCTCAAACTAAGTCTTGATTACATTGTTGATCCTCTTACACATTTGGTCAATAGTTCAATCCTTGAAGGCGTCTTTCCACAGAGCTTGAAGTTGAACAAAAGTTCTACCCATAAATAAAAATCTGGTGTGGTACACTCATACAACTTTCCTTGCCATTCATATTTGCATACGGTACCTAATACTTATTTATTATATTTAGTTATCAGCAAGTGCAAATTGCATTAGGCCATTACTTTCTCTCCGTCTGGTACCAACAGTGAATTTTTCACTCGTCGCTGAGGCCTCACGCCTCATAATATGTATGATTTGCAATTATCACTAGCCCATGACACCTCGCGCCTATCGGCGCTTCGGCTAGGAAAATCCATTATTCTCAAAAGTGCTGCAGATCTTCTGCGAATTTGCCAGGAACGAGACTCATGGCAGTCGATAGGGCTATTTTGGGTATGATTTTCAAAAAAATCGTTAGAGCCGTTTTCGAGAAAATCTTGAAAAACACAATTTTTGGCATATTATCCACCATCTTTTGATGATTTTTCTTGAATTTCTTAGAGTCGGTCCTCATGGTATGAGAACCTTAAGTTCGAAGTTTCTAGTCAATCGGTCATTAGAAATCAAAATATTGCAAAATCCATTATTCTCAGCAATGCTGTGGATTTTCTGCTATTTTGCCAGGAACGAGACTCATGGCAGTCGATAGGGCTTATATAGGACTATTTCGGGTATAAGTTTCAGAAAAATCATTAGAGACGTTTTTGAGAAAATCGTAAAAAACATCATTTTTGACATATTATTCGCCATTTTTTCCGCCATTTTTCAATGAATTTTTTTGAATTTCTCAGAGTCGGGTCCTAATGGTATAAGAACCTTAAGTTCGAAGTTTCAATTTAATTTGTCAATTAGGAATCAAAATATTGCAAATTCCATTATTCTCAACAATGCTGTGGATTTTCTGCTATTTTGCCAGGAACAAGACTCATGGCAATCGATAGGGCTTAAGCCGCGTATCGACAGTCCGAGGCATGTGCCACAAATGCCTTGCAGTACAGTCTGGTGACGCAAAAAAGTATAAACTCATGACTGAGTCATATGTGTGAATATAATCTGCAATAATCAAAAATAATTATAATTATAGTATACCGGTATTATATATTACACATATTATATATATTACACAGTCTGGTGACGCAAAAAAAGTATAAACTCATGACTGAGTCATATGTGTGAATATAATCTGCAATAATCAAAAATAATTATAATTATAGTATATTATATATTACACATATTATATATATTACACAGTCTGGTGACGCAAAAAAAGTATAAACTCATGACTGAGTCATATGTGTGAATATAATCTGCAATAATCAAAAATAATTATAATTATAGTATTTATTATATAATTATAATTATAATAAAAAATCTACATTTTTTGTAACCAAAAATGCGAGCACGCGAACAAATTGACTAGCGCCATCAAGCGGGAGACAAAGCAACTCTGACAATTGATATTTTGGACTTTGGAGGTTAGTTTGTGCTTGATTAGTAGATAAAAATTCAAGGCAATGCTTATTATTGCCTATTAGAACCTTCTGCACCCAAATAGAATTCTTAATCACAAAAATGCATAGGAATGTGGTACAATTTTGAGGTTAGTTTGTAGAATTGTTTGTTGTGCGTTGCGAGGCAACAGGCACTGCTCGCTGCGAATTGTGTGCAGCGTTTGCCTCGCTGCTAGCAAACCCGGTATCAACAGTCCGAGGCATGTGTGGCACATGCCTCGGACTGTCGATACGCGGTAGATAGTAGACTAGTAGTAGTACTCTTTTTTTGTGTCAACAGACTGTACAGCGAGGCATTCGTAGCACATGCCTCAGACTGTCGATACGCGGCTTTATATAGGGCTATTTTGGGTATGAATTTTTAAAAAATTGTTCCCAGGTAGCACAAAACCGTTGACATTAGAAACAAGTAATACCTTAACGTTGAAATGACTTTGAAATTCAACGTTGCATACACAATAAAATGTCCGCCGTTTCCACATGATTTTCAACGTTGAATAGATGTTGAAAACACATTGTGACAACCATTATTTTCAACTACAACTAGATGTTGAAAAACACGTTGAATTAGTTATATTTTTCAACGTTGAATAAGCATTTAATTGAATACTGGTTGTCATGAAAACATGATTGTGGTATAGTCTGGACAAGCAAAGAAGACATTCTGGCAAGATGGGGAAATAAATACAGCTTGGTCAATATTGATTGAAAATGATAAGTTTGGTCTCAAATTGTAAAAAAAATTCTGTTCTATAATTTGAGACCAACTTTATTATTCTTGAACCAATATTGACCAAGCTGAAATCATTCTCCCATGTTGCCAGAATGTCTTCTTTGCTTGACCAGACTAAAACCATAAATTTTGATCATGAGTGAACATTGAAAACACACAATAGAAAGAAAATTGTTCTGTAAAAATAGTGATTGAAGCTTGGGCAAACAAATTGTTGCTATTGTACTGCTGACTTTGTTTACCAAGGCTAAGAAGATGCTTCAGATGAAACATAAAATTAAATGACCATGGAAGCTTGAGCAAAAAATTGCAGCAATAGTACTGCTGACGTTGTTTACCAAGATGCTTCAGTATGAAACAGAACATTAAAGCATGAAGCGCCCTGTAGATGAGGATTGTAGAATCGGCCAGTTGAATATTTGTAGCCAAACAGAGAACTTTGTCTTGTAATTGATTCAAACAATAACAGCTAGTGTGATTGGCTACAGATATTCAACTGGCCGACACGACAATCCCTGTGTACAGGGTGCTAAACTTATCATTCTAAGATTGCTGCTATTTACAAATCTCAAACTCTAAAATCTACATACATAATTTCATCTGTGATGAGTAAAAAAATTATTAGAACTAGGATAATGCTTCTGGTTTAGTGGAAACAAGAATAACAAAATTTACAAAATATAAAGATAATATTTATTGTAAATAAGGTATATAAATCAGCAATTGAGAAAGTAAAAATTCATTATAACTTCAAGTAAGCTTCAATTCCATTAAAATAGTTTCCAGACATGATGGTTTTCTGATTCAATATAATTACGAAAAATATGCAATCAAATTGAATGATAGAATGAGGTTTAAAAAGTTACAAATTGGTATAGATTATTATTTAAAAAAATGTATCAAGAAAAGCTAGTGATCACAAGAAACGTCTGATAATCGTTATTTTTCTTCAACTTTTTCTGAGTAGCCAAATCTGGGTGATGCATATTCTAGCCAATCCTTAACTTCTCCCCCAACCTGGAACTCCCATAGCCAATTCACCTCCCTGACAGCAACTGAAACACATAATATAAATTGAAAATACATTTTCCAATAATAATATTAATAAGAATTTGATAAGTATATTGTGGAGGAGAGGAAAAGTTTTAAAGAATCTAACATTTGCATTTTACTCTACTTATACAAAGATGTTTTAACAAAAGGTACCATTGGAAATCTCAATTTGAAGTGAAAATTAATATTTTAAATAATATCATCCATATTTTGGTACTTTCTATTTATGTAACAACCTTCCAAATTCTAAATCATGGTTTCATAGTTTTTTTACCTTTAGAAGTTGAAATTTGTGTATAATTTAAGTTTTAAGTGTGGACATAACCTCTATTTTGAATATTTCAACCAAAATTGGGAAGAAGAGATGTTTTGGACTTTGTCTGTGTTTCAATCCTGCTGTATTTCAATCTTGTTAATAAATAAATAAATAAAAGAATGAATAAATTACAGCACATTATCATTTACTTTGAAGTATCACTTTAGTATGACCCAAAATCACTGCTGAATGCAGGAGGATAAAGAATTCTTCAGTTGAAAATTATCATTTTTGATAGTTACACAGAGTGTCTCAAAATTCTTCAGTACCTGTAAGGGCATATAATAGAATCAATTAATGGAAAAATTTGCTAAAAAATTCAATTTTCCTGTTCAAAGTTACATAAATTTATAAGATAAAGGTACCTACCTGATTCTCAACAGGTATTTCAAATCAATTAAAACTGATGGAAGAATTATTAGATAAATTGCAGTACATCAAATGCTGGATCATTATAATAATAATATTAATTCGAATCTACATTTATTGCTACTGCCTTTATAAATAGACAAAGAACTTATGCAACTGCAAATTTCACAGTTTCATTCAATGGATCTTGCCTGCTATTTACTACATTGGTCAATAATTGCAGTTGCAGAAGTCCTTTGTCTATTTATACTGTAGAGCAATAAATGGAGATTCAAATTAATGATTATTATCAATTAAAGCTATTAAAAATCCAATTCCAGAATTAATTTCTATACTATTCTTTTTCTAAAACACATACAAACCTCATGATTTTTATTTTATAAACCAGTTTAGATTTTACCCTGGTCTATATTTTAACTCTTGGTTATCATAACAGCACATTATCATTTACTAAAACAAGCTCTTATAATAGGAACTTTTACTTTACTTCTGTGGAATCAGTGTCTGAAGTGGCAGTATAAGACTATGCAAATCAACCTTTTTGGCAGGAAAAAGCTTTGTTACACACTTACACTTATGAGTGAATTAGGATATTCACGAATTTATTGAAGCCTACTTCATCAAAACAAAAATGACAAATCAGAAATATTACTGGAAAGAGCTGCTAACCTTTGTTATTTGTGATGAGATGGTAAGGGAACTCAATAGAGTGAAGACGGACTTTCCTTACTGGTTGGTGTCATCAGCACTGCTTCAGGAATCAAGCTGTGTTTTTCTTGCTCTCCTCTCCCCAAAAAAAGACTGCACTCCATCCTTGATGTCTGCTGAACCAGTAGCCTCTGAAACAAATCCATCTATTATAGTAGGCTTTTATTGAAACCTGTCTAGAATAAACTATCTCAATGAGGAAGCAAAATACTTAACCAATCAATAATGAATCCCTAATCCACTAATCCCTAAAAATGATTTCTTATGTAAACTGCTTTCTCATGCAACTCAAATGCAATCATGTAAGCTTATGCTAAGCATTTCATTGAGTGACTAGGCCTAATTCATGACTAACTTACTGACATGTTGGATTCAAAACTGAAAAAAACTATTGTTTATATTTAGAACACCAACTTGGCATTCCTTGATATAATCATATTAAATGTGGCATATAGGCCTAATCTTGAGCCCAAGAAAAATAAAACAACTGAACTTTTGCTATTTGGTAACCTAACCTTCAAGCTACATATTATCCAATAACCAAGACTAAAACTTGCAAATCACAGATACTTAAATAATCATATTACTTTCAATGCAAAAATACCCCTCAAATTGAATTGTTTATGTAACTTACTACATTAAAATTTTGGACCAAAACAAATTAGGGGTGGTTGGTAGGCCTAGGTACCGTACTTTAATATCTGCAAATCATTTTTTCTCTCATAAGTTAACTGCTATATGATAATAACAGTTGATTTATGTGGTTAGTGTTTTATTTGATGGTATACAACTATTTGATAGGCTCCATGAAGTGCTCCTCAGATTTATAGCCTACTCTCCCCCAGATCTTGATGATGTTTGAGGTTATGTGGAGCTTTTTAGATCACAAGTCCATGAGAATCCTAAAATAAAAAAAAAACTAATGGTTTTCGTAATTCAGCATCATTATCACCTAGGCAATAAATCACCAAACAATATAATATAATCATCATGAGTAATTCTTGTTTACAAAAAAACTTATGAAACTTACCAGGTTTTGAGGACTTTTGAATTGCGATTTCTTCTGTTCATTTGAACTCTCCAAACAACTCTTATTGAAAACAAAACAAGAAATGAATTTGAGCTAAAATCCTATTGTTTAACTCAATACCTAATTAAAACTTTTAAAATTCTGAAAAGATTGCTGATGAGTTTGAATTTGAATCGATTTACAACCGTTACCAAACAATGAACAACCGAACAAACAACAAGGAGATAGGTATGCAACTCTAGTGCTGTGAGTGGCAGTGTCACAAGCTCGTTTCCACGACGAGTCACGTTGAAAACAACGTCAGAGAAACCGTTGAAAAACGTTTCATTTATAACGTTGAAGAATTCAACCTCTAACGGTTATTCAACCATTACAACCAAATTTCAACATTGAAAACACATATGTGAGCCGTTTTCGAGAAAATCTTGAAAAACAAAATTTTTGGCATATGATCTGCCATTTTTCGATGAATTATTTTGAATTTCTTAGAGTCGGGTCCTAATGGTATAAGAACCTTTTAAGTTCCAAATTTCAAGTCAATCGGTCAATTAGGGATTGAGATATAGTGTATACAGACATATACACACACACACACACACACACACACACACACACACATACATACACACAGACCAATACCCAAAAACCACTTTTTTGGACTCAGGGGACCTTGAAACGGATAGAAAACTTGAAATCGGGGTACCTTAAATTTTTTTGGAAAGCAATACTTTCCTTACCTATGGTAGTAGGTAGGGCAAGGAAAGTGAAAAAGGTAGTAGATCTGACTATAATAATTTTAGGCCTATATAAATATAACCACTACTGTTTCAAAAGTATTTGAAAAGGTTTTAAACGACCAAATTGTTTAATACTTTGAAAGAAACAATCTGTACAGTACAGCTGATCTATTTTGAATTGGTGCACTGGTTGAAGAGGCGTGACCAACCTAAAGTTATAATTGTATCAAGTGCTTGGCTGGGTTGGTAGCAGTGTTCCCTTCCTCCCCACCTCCACTCCACCTGTTTTTCAGAGCCTCACTTTTCTTTCTGTCTGTTTGGCATGACCCTTCACCGAGTACAACATGTTCCACAAGATTTCCTTATTAGTTTAGGTGAGATTAATTTATTAACGTCGCCTTGGTCCTCTGAATCAAATTTTAGTACCACCCCAAACACAATCTTTCCAACAATTCTCAGTTTGGATATAGGACTGGGAGAAACACAGTCAGAGCAGCAGTTGATCTGTTGATTGGTACATGGATTGTCTGAAGTCTTTAGAGAACAAGAAATTTACTCAGACCAAATTGTTTGACCTGTCAAAAGCATTTGACACTGTTTCTCACAAACTGTTGCTTGATAAGCTTTCATTTTATGGCTTCCAGGATAGATCTCTGAGACTGATAGAATCCTATCTGGGGGATTGATTCCAGAAAGTTGCTTTTGAGGGATCTGAGTTGGGGTATCTACCTGTCTCTCATGGCGTACCTCAGGGGTCTATTCTGGGACCCATTCTATTTATTGTGTATATAAATTACCTCCCAACAATTGTAAACCCTCCAGCCAGAAGTTATTTGTTTGCTGATGATTTGTGTGTCTTTCTGAGTTTGCCTACAGTAGTTTTGTGCTTCCCAGGACTTGGCTGAGTCGATTGAGAGTTGGTGCAATTCTAATTTATTATGTGTTAACTCTGACAAGGTTCAGGACTTGATCATCAGCTATAGCAGAAGACTCACTATGAATGAGAGGGAAGAAGCAAAGTTTCTGGGCTTCACCCTGGACACATGCCTAAATTGGTCCCAGCATATTGACATTGTTGCCGGCAAGCTGAATAAGGGAATCTTCTTGATTAGAAAGTTAAAGTCTTGTGTTAGCTTGGATGTTTTAATGGTGATATATTATGCTCACATCCATTCCCATTTGTTGTATGGCACAATACTTTGGGGTTCTAGAGCTTACAGTAACAGACTTTTTAGAATACCCAAGCGATTGCAGTGTGAAGAGCAGTTAAGCTTCTGGGAATATTGACTCTGCCTTCAATGTTTGTTCAACAGAGCCTAATTTATGTTAAGAAGAATCTGGAACAGTTTGTAGAACAGGGGGTAATCCACAGTCATTACACTAGAAATAGAGGCAATTTGAGTACTTATCGACATACCTATTCTAGTACACAAAAAACATTTCTATTCTTTTCCATCAAATTGTTCAATTCACTTCCAGAAAGCCTCAGGAATATGGAGAATAGAATGTTTAAACATCATATCAAACGTTTTTTTGGCTACCAATCCTTTGTACAAAATAGAAGATTTTTATATGTTAGCTAGGAATAAGTAGGTTTATTAAGTTACTTTTATAGATATAGATAAGTTTCAAATTCATGTGATATAGGATACTGATAGCTTATTGACAGTGCTACTTACTAATATCTTTGTACTTTGTATGAAATATTGTATTTGTTATTTGACACTTGTATTTTATCTGATGCCCTCAGATAAGGCTACAATAAATTTCATTCTATTCTATTTTATTCTAATATTATGTGTTTGTAAAAAATTAGATTTAAATCATGAATAATTCAATGAGTAGAGATACAGAATAATTTGAATGAAACATATTGGAATTAGTACTTGGAGCAGATTTATCTCAATGTCTTCTTCTTCTTCTTCTCAGCCTTTTCCCACTCAGGTGGGGTCGGCGTTTCGGGTCCGTCTCTTCCAGGAGTCTCGGTCCTGTACGTCCTTCATCCGGTGTTAGTCCCTTCTCAGTAAGATCCTGTTCAACACAATTCTTCCATTTCTTCCTAGGTCTTCCCCTCTTTCTAGTGCCTCCAACAATCAAGCGGTCAATCCTTTTTCCCACATAGTCGTACTCTCTTCTTCCCACATGTCCATACCATTGGAGTCTCTTTTCTTGTACTTTCCTTGATATTTCTGTAACCTTCATTTTGTTCCTTATTATTTCATTTTGGATTCTATCCCTTCTCGTTAAGCCACAACTCCACCTCAGCATCTTCATTTCAGTGACCTCCAGTCTGTGTTCATGGGCTTTTTTAACTGCCCATGTCTCTGCTCCTCATCTAAAGGAGTGGGCGGTAAGGCGGTGGGGGGAGGAACAGCTCGAGAGGTGTTTTCGGCGTGCTTCTCTGATGACGATTTCCTCGTCAAATTGGCGGATCGAGTTGCCGATAATCTTTTTGAACGGCTTGCTGACATCATCGCCGCTCGCTTCGTCAAGGAGTTTGAGCCGCGATTGACGGCGTTGGAGGCGAGGGTGGAGTCACTCGGGTCTCAGATTGTCGCTGTGCGTGAGGACGTTGCGGCCCGTCAGGAGCTGCTCGAGAAGAAAATCGACGATCAAGAACAGTGCCAGCGGCAGAACAGTGTCCGAATATTTGGTGTGGAGGAGGTCGATGGTGAAGATGTTACAGCCACTGTTACGCGCTTATGTCGTGATAGACTCCAGCTGAATATCGAACCAGTGCTGATTGACCGATGTCATCGCGTCGGCCGAGTTGTTGCTTTGCAACCCGGCGAGCCACAGCCTAGGCCGCGAGCCATCCTTGTCAAATTCATCAGCTATCAGACAAAACGTTCCGTAATCTCTGTGCGGCGGCAGCTGAAGGGCTCCTCTATTGCCATCCGCGACGACCTCACGCGGAAACGGATCATCTTATATCGCGAATTATGTGCGCGTGTAGGCCATGCTAATGTTTGGACAGTTGATGGAACTGTGAAGTGGAGAGAAGGTGACAAAGTGATGTCGTAATTTTTTTCTTTTTTCTCAAATGTTGTTGTGTTGTAACTGTTGTTCTGTTGTAACTTCGATGATACTTCACTAACTTATCTGATACGTTAATGTGGAACTGTAAATTTATCGAATAGTAATTCTATATATTGTATTCATTTTCATTTGAATTTTATTATTTTCTTTATAATTGCGATTCGATGATATCAAGTGTTAATTCGTCGTTCATGTGATGTAAATTATTCTTTAATTATCTTTCTATTAGCACGATTTTCACATTGCTAAAGAATTCATAGTTTTCCAGCGATATGGTGAATTTCTTTCAATCCATTTTTTTCATGTTAGCTCAATTATAACGTGATTAACAGAATAAGAATTTTATTTTAATGTATTTTATTAGAGCAAAAAAGCTTAGGCTTATTCATTACGCTCTATCTATTAAGTTGCTTTTCAAGTGTAATATTTTCTGATTTCATCTCACTCAAAAAAAGGAAACTTTTATTATATTTCACATTTATGCTGTTTATAACTATTATTAATTAATGTTTTATATTATTAAATTCTGTATCATGTTTCTGATGTTGCCATAGGTCTCCTCAGACCTGGCAAAGGAGATTATAATCAATCAATCAATCAATCAATCTGCTCCATACATCAATGCAGGCCGCACAACCGTTTTATAGATTTTTCCCTTCAGTTTTTCATTCATTATTCTATCACACAGTATTCCAGTCATTTTCTTCCAATTTATCCAGGCTGTATTCACTCGATGTGCTATTTCATTGTCCAGTTCTCCATCCTTACCAATAGTTGAGCCCAGGTACGAATTTTTCCACTTGATTCAGAGCTGTTCCCTTAAGCTGTATAACACGCCCATCCTCAGGTCCAAAGTTCAGCTGGACTGTCTTTGTTTTATTTATTCTAAGACCCTTTTCCTCCAATGCTTTTCTCTAACGCTCCAGATCTCCTTGGATTCCCTCAATGCTTTCCCTACACAGCACCACATCATTGGCAAAGAGCATACACCATGGGGCATCTCCTCTCACACCCTCAGTCATCACATCCATAACGTACGATGTCAAAAATGTAAGGGCTTAGGGCTGAGCCTTGGTGCAAGCCAACTCTCACTGGGATTTGCGTGGTTTGTCCAAGATTTATTTCAACGTGTCTTGCAAAATTTCACGCTCACTTTTCAATAATCTGTAATTGAACGAGCGTTAGCGAGCTCCTTCTTTTGACTAGACGCTGGAGTCGTTGTCCGTCTGTTCGTTCGTTTGTTTGTTTGTTTGTTTGTTTGTATGTTCGACAATAACTTTCGAACGCCTCAATTAATCAACTTCAAATTCAGAACACATATTCTTCGAACCTTTATACAGGTCAAGTTCGTTGGACAATGAAATCGATCAACTCCTTCATCCTTTTTCAGGAGTAAAAAGCATAAGTTCTCAGCAACAATATATCTATATATACTCTCGTATATTTCCACACAATAATCACGGCTGAGAAAAAATGTCATATGGAATTTGAATAGATTATTTTCGGAGAATCCATCTGATTTCAATAAAACAGCTGATTTATGAGCGACAAATTTGAAAGAGCTATCATGAAAATAATGTTATAAATTAATGAAAAAATACTTTCATGTTGAAATCATATGTTAATATTGATTTCAAAGTTCAAACATGTGATGGGAGTCTATTCATTTGAACAGCTGACAAAAGGCGGCAAATTTGAATTATTTTACCATTGGTTATTTCTAAAGAGTATTCTTGATGAAAGAAGTTTGTTGTTCCATCTGATTTCCATGCTTTGATAAGTCAGACTAATAAATAAGTCAACCGTGCTTTTCTACAGGATTTGAAAAATGCTATTAGGCTGAGGCCACACTGCCAGTGGGTAGAGCCTGGAGGGTGGAGGGTAGTTGGTAAATCTATAGAACATACACGGCATACACACCATCCAAGCATGAGGGTAGAGGGTGGAGGGTAGAGGATAGAGGGGAGATGGCGGAGGGTAGAGGGTGGAGGGTAGAGGATAGAGGTTAGAGGGTGGAGGGTAGAAGGTAAATCTATAGAACATACACGGCATACACACCATCCAAGCATGAGGGTAGAGGGTGGAGGGTAGAGGATAGAGGGTAGAGGGTAGATGGTAGAGGGTGGAGGCTACCTACCTACCTACCTCTACCCTGAACTAAAACAAACAGAACATATCATTGGAAAACACCGAATTCTCTTTAGTTGTCCTGTAATCCGCCATTCTATTATTTTAAGACTTTCCATCATAGGCTACCTAAATAATGGATAAACTCATCTACACGAAGTTTCAATATAGTATGTATGGTTTTCAGAAAAAAAGGAAAAGTTATTACATCCATATTTTGTAAATTTGTTAGAATTGCTCAGTTATTAGGTCTACTCTGAATTCTTGCAGTCAAGTCGTCTTGAACAAGTAGGCCTACTTTTTATTGTTGCATTGGCGGCAACAGATTTGCGGACAATGATGTATCAAAATATGAAAACGATTGATCAAAATATACCATACAAAACTATATCCTCACAAAAAGGAATTATTCAGTATTAAATAAATCTAGGTATCGTGTTAGTATGATTTGTGGTTCATATTTTTAAATAATTAAAGCCATAAGTTGACTTTGAGAGTTCGCACGCGAGTTCTTCAGCCCATGGGGCTCACTAGTTTATGTAATACGCTAATATTATTGAACGAGCGTAAGCAAGTTCCTTCTTTTGACTCAAGCCCGAAGTCGTTGTCCGTCTGTTCGTTTGTTTGTCTGTTTGTATGTTCGACAATAACTTTTGAACGCCTTAATTAATCAACTTCAAATTCATAACATATATTCTTCATACTTTTATACAGGTCAAGTTCGTTGGACAATGAAATTGACCGACTCCTTCATCCTTTTTCAGGTGAAAAAAGGATAAGCTCTCAGCAACAATATATCTATATATACTCCGGCATCTATTATATTTCAACAAAATAATCACGGCTAGAAAAAATGTCATATGGAATTTGAATAAATCATTTTTTGGATAATCCATCTGGTTTCAATAAAACAGCTGATTTATTAGCGGCAAATTTGGAAGAGCTATCATGAAAATAATGTTCTCAAATGAAAAATACTTTCATGTTGAATTCAAGTCATATGTTGAATATTTATCAAAGTTTTAACATGTGATAGGAGTCTATTTACTTAAACTGCTGACAAGAAGCGGCAAATTTGAATTATTTTATCACAAGACATTTTCCAGTATTTCTTTGGTAAGAAATTGCCCTATTTCTTTGGTAATAAGGGCTATTATTTGCTCTTGGGCGGCCATCACAGTAAAAAAATGTGATAAGAAATCATGATTATGGATTTTTTAAATCATAATTATCCGGTTCAAATTTAGCAAGCAACTGATAGAAGACAAAAATTGGAAATAAAAATACAATAATTATCCAAGAAACAAGAAACTGTTCAGAGCTAACAAGATTTTCAAAACAAATCTGATTGTTATTATCACACAATGTTTTCAATGTAACAGAAATTGCGCTTGGCGAATACTCAGCTCTCTCTCAGGACAATCTGTAAGTTGTCTAAATGAGCAAAACGGTTTAGTTCCGCTTGCTCTTGACTCAATAATAAGTTCTTGTAGATCGCTTCCCAACTGTCTTTCCTGGTAAAGTTCCTTATCACTAACAGCTCTTCAATCGCCTTTTTCGTTGGCGTCTGCTATAATCTCGTGTAACACCATTATTTACTGTATCACTCTCAGAGCCGTAGACAGGAATAACGGGCCCCGGGCAAAATCACATGACCGGGCCCCTCATAGCAGATTTAAAATGTTCCCATCTTTTCCATTTTGTAGGTCCTGTTCTAAAAGGGTTGAAAAGATATGATATAGTATGTCCAAGCAATAAAGACACTCTGGCAAGATGAGAAAATAATTCCAGCTCGGTCAATATTGGTTCAAAAATTACTGATTTGGTCTCAAATTGTAAATCAGAATAATTCCTACAATTGAGACCAAATCAATAATTTTTAAACCAATATTGACCGAGCTGAAGTCTTAACCCACGGAAATTTTTTAAAAATCACACTTGAATTGGAGAGTTTTTAGCAAATCTGGGCAATGTTTGTAGCTGTGTTCTATGGAACTATAATAATAAAATTTTAAAGAACGAATAAGAATCATGAAGCTCTTTTGGACCAAGTATGGTGTTTACCATTTCAACTACACTATATAATCTACATAAGTTACGCCTAAACTCTCCTCAAACTTTCAAACATCCGGTTCAAGAATAACAACATGATTCAGAATAAAATTGCATTGTGTTGAAATAACAACTCTCTACAATATCAAGCAATATTATGCTCTAATTAAATACAAAGTTTTTAAACATTTGAGAATTAGTGACTGACAAAAATAACATTAAAAATAGAAAACAAACATAAAAAATTCTTGCTGTTTCTAAATTTTTTTCTTGTGAAAGAAGGTATGGGAGCGCCGCTCCCAAGCGTTCCTCCTGAAATCAAGCCCTGTTTCGAATTAATATAACAACTACAAACCGGGAAAAGAGAGCTATTAGCTCTCTGGGGCCTGATCTCATGGGCCCTTGGCCAGGTTGCCATTCAGGACGAACTGACTGGGCCTGAATAAATAGGAATAGTATATTCTTTCAAATATTCATGGAGTTTTGAAATTTATTCCAGTTTTTAAGAAATGTGTCTTTAAAGTTAATCATTGAGTAGTTAAAGAAATCAAGTCTAATTCTAATTCAATTCTAATTTTTAAAAAATGATAATTTTCATAGCCATTTATTATGAACCTGTATGAATAATTTAAACATTTTTCAACCCAATTTTTCCGGGCCCCTGCCAACAATTTATGGGTCCGGGCCCCGGGCAAATGACCCGAGAAAACCCGTCTGTCTACGGCCCTGATCACTCTTGAGGTAGGTTTTAGTTGATAGAACGTACCGCGGCGGGCAGTCGCGACTGTACAACAATGTAGTCCAGTAAATGAGTGCAAAAATATACCCGTTAGGGGAAATAAAACATATGAGGCTAATTTTCCGCCCATCGATTACTATCATATAGACAAGTGTTCTGCCTAAAGTCCCAACCCCTACCCCTCTTGCTTCCCCCCCCCCAGCACCCCCTCAAAGTTTCCATTTTTAGGGATTTTTCAATTGAATTTATCTCAGCAACCATTGAAGATATAAAACCAATTTTTCTCTCATTATTTAGAGAATGAAATTCTCTTAATTTCATGTCGTTACCATTCCAATCTAGCTCCTGTGGTTCAAGAGTTATAAATGAAAAATGAGAGAAACTCCTAAATTTATGCCTGAAAACTCCATTATTTTCAAAATAAAAGTTTACAGGTTCGTTCTACTGGAAAATGTCTCATGAAACTTGTAGAACTTTCCAAGACCTACATTTTTAATACTAGGAACATATAATTCGCCCAAATGTAAGGGGGGAAAAGTCCGTTAATATGAGATAAATACCCCCTGGCGTGCCAAATAACACGAATCGAGGAAAATTCATACGGAAATAATACATTTGGAAAAAAACATATAAAGTTGATTTTTTCCACATCGATAACTAGCATATCGGCAAGTGTTGTGCCAAAAGTCCCCACCACAGGACCACCACAAACCACAGGAGCCAGATTGGAATGGTAATGACATGAAATGAAGAGAATTTCATTCTCTAAATAATGAAAGAAAAATTGGTTTTATATCTTCAATGGTTGCTGAGATAAATTCAATTGAAAAATCCCTAAAAATGGAAACTTTGAGGGGGTGCTGGGGGGGGGGGAAGCAAGAGGGGTAGGGGTTGGGACTTTTGACAGAACACTTGTCTATATGATAGTAATCGATGGGGGGGAAAATTAGCCTCATATGTTTTTTTCCTCTAAAAAACACTCATTGACTGGACTAATGGTTGAGAGCGCAACTGGATTCGTTTGAGGAAGACGAATGCTTCAACAATGGAGCATTCAGCTATTGTTGACAACTGCGATCGACAGCAGCTGACCGCAGTCACTTCAAAAAAATATCCTCTTATAGCTATATGATCAGCTGATTATACGGAGTTGTTTTGAATAATAGAGGTCTATTTATTAGAACAACTGAAAAGAGGCGGCAATTTGAAATATTTTACCATTAGATATTTATCCCCAATCTTCATTAAAACAAATTTTTGTTCCATCTAATTCCCATTACATGCTTTGATAGGTCAAACTGATAATAATGTCACCTGTGCTTCACTATGGGTTTTGAGGAATGCTATATTGAATGGATCTTCGATTGATAATATATTTGATTTATCCGAATGAAAATACTAAAATATTGGAAAATCCCATTGAACAAAGCTCTAGAACGTTTGTCAATGGCTCAACTGTTTCCAATTTGTTACACTTTATAACTTACTAAGGCTATTGAATTCAATACAAAATGCGATCAATATAACTCTATACTCTAAGTTTAAATATAGTATGAATAAGTTTCCGCAAAAAAATATAATAAAATTTTATTACATCCATATATTCAAATTTGTTAGAATTGTTCTGTTAATCTTTGTGATTTTTTATGATCAAGTCGTCTTGAACAAGTACGTTTTTATTGGTGCATTGGCTTCAGCGGATATGCAGATAGTTGGAATAGGAACAAATGAAAACGGTAGCCTATATAAAAATATATCGTACATAACTATATCCTCACAAAAAGGATTCATTCAGAATTGTATTAATATAGGTATTGGCAAGATTTTTGGTTCCTATTTTGACAATTCACGGCATCCAAAGCACCAGAGAACTTGATCACGTGGACTCGACTGCAAAATTTATCATCAAGCTATTAAATCCATAAATCAACTTCAAGAGTTTGCACGCGAGTTCTTCAGCCCATGGGGCTTACTAGTGTATGGTAACTTTTTACAATACCTTTGAACATTTTGCGACACTTCCATCAGCTAAGACCACTTCGAAGGATACACATATGTGTTGGAATAGTCCATATTTGTGCGAAGAAGATTCCACCCCTTGACCATTAACTAAACCACCTGTAACATTCATTTAACAGCCATTTTTCAAAGAAGCAATTGATGAGAAGTATCAAGATCATTTGATAGTTAAGAAAATTCAGTTAAATTATTAATATATCAGTTGAAACTTCAGTTTTTGTTTGACTGGAAAATGTGCAACACCAGAGCAAACCAAATATTGTCATACGTAAAAACTCGAGTGTTTTTTCACTTTTAAAGCACTTTTACATGTCAACTTACAAATCAGTTCACTAATCTATATCTATATAAGCGAAATGGCATTGACTGACTGACTGACTGACTGACTGATTCATTCATCACCAGAACTAAAAATACACTGAACCGAATGCGTTCAAATTTGGTAGGCATATTCAGTTGGATACGCTAAATAATTGAGTTTTTCCATAGTAGTTTTTCGGCGTTTTCTCAGTTTTTTCGAGAACCAATTGGTAGAAAATGTTGATATTTGGTGGGCAGGTTCAGATGAGGTCTAGAAATGTTGTATAAGAATATTTTCGAAATCTGTTCAAGATTACGCCAGTAATCAGGTTTTCAAAATTGTAGATGTATTGCGGGTTGCATATCTTCCGCCTTGATACGACCAATCCTTACTGTAAATTCAATGGTTCAGCGAGATTATAGATGAACCAATTTGGAAGATATTGAATCAAGTTTCAAACTATGTCCGATATACTTCCCAAGGTTACGCTTAATATAAGCGTTTTACTATTTTTTGGAATTTTTCTTTGATTTTTCTAGAACAAATTGGCATAAAATGTTGAAATTTGGTAAACAACAGGTCTAGATTAGGTCAATAAATGCTGTGTTCAATAAATTTCGAACCCCCTTTTGAACGGAATTTGCAGGCGAGCGAAGCGAGCCTGTATGTCTCAGCTGACACTGGCAGAGGTTTTGCAGGCGAGCGAACCGAGCCTTTTTGACTCACTTACATTGCCGATACTGGCGGGGGTCTAGGGGGTGGAGCCCCCTGGCTAGGCGGAGAAGGCGAGCGAAGCGAGCCTGCCGGCTAGTAACATTATAAATGATTAATAATATGGAATTATCCTGTATTGCACAATTTAGTTGTTATTTCCTGAATAGGAAACTATTCTTTTTACAAAGGAATCATTCATCTATAAAATAAAACAATTAAGTTAAATCTATTTTAAATTTTAGCTAAAACAATGAGTATTTTCAATTCAACCGAATATCACATGTAGTACAGGTTGTACTCCGCAAGGGCGTACGCAGGATTTTTTCCAGGGGGAGGGGGGCAAGCCATTTTCCCCGTTCACGGCGATCACCCCCCACCCCTCTCTTCCTAGGCCCCCCTCATAGAAAGAGGGGGAGGGTCAGTCATAATATTGTTCAGTTCAATACATTCTATCATGAAAATTGAGAATAAAAATAAATTAAACATGATATTGCAAATAATTTGGATGACTTGTGATTTAAGTGATTAAATTTCCATGAAGTTAAGTGAGATTAGGTCTTTTGTACTAACAAGCCCCACATTTTGTTTCAAATAATTTCATCAAGTTTGATTGTGATTCAATTTCTCTGTTCACTGAGTGTTTAAAGCAAGTTCAATCTTTCAGGTGTTTGTAATTCCTGAAACACTATTTCCCTTCTTAGGAAGCATTGCATATTAAGAGTCTTTCCTCGAAATTGTTCAAAAATTGTTCAAATACCAAAATCTATAAGCATGGTACAGAAGTTATAATAGGTAGTCTAACCAAAATATTGAATAATAATCTGCTCCAAACACTTTGGATACAAATAGAAGTACCCTAACTAATTAAAAAACTAGTTTTAGATTTAAATTAATAATTAATAAATTTATCAACATTTTATAACTAGGCTATTAAGAGTACTTCAAAACTCCCTATCAATAATCTAATGCATATTGTTCCTGGGTAAGAAACACATCTAAATATTATTTTGAAACTCCCAAAATTCTCAATTGCTCACACATCCAAATGCCCGAATCTATGTTTTCACATTCCTCTATAAATTTTATAATTTTTTGGGTGCCTTAAGAGAGTATTAAAGTGGTCAATCCTTATGAAAAATTAGCTGAGAAATTCAATAAAACCAGTTTGGTGGTTATTGAGATAATGATCAAAATATAAGCGGAGAGAACTCAATTTTTCAACTTCTAAGGGATGGAAATAGTATCCCTTTTTGTTGACTGGTTCCATCCATTGAATATTGATTTTTCCAGGTCTGTTTATTCTGCCTCAATGATAATGTGTTGAGTACCTGTCTTATTTAAACATTTCAAATTTTATCTTCTTTACTGCTTTAAAAAATTGAATTTTAGCCACTTGTAACTTTCTCTATTCTTTATTTCTCGGTACCTACCCAGGTTTCAGTCATATATAGGAGAGCTAAGATGGCCATCACTTGTAATCATATGTAAAATTTCAAATTGGTCTCTCTCCTGGCTTTATTCTTCAAAGACCTGTTGATTGTCTCACAAATAGCTAGAATTCGATTTATTTCAGAAGAAATATTCAGTTACTTTCTCCAGACAAACACTTAAACAATCCTTCAAAAGACAAGCAATCTATTCAAAACTGCCTTCATTGTCTGTTTTGTCTCCTTGAAATCCTGATTTGTGAGATTTGGGTGCGTCCTAGAAGAGACGGCAACCGAGCTGATTCATCAAAATTTCATTCTCTACAATATTACTTGATTCGAAATACCAGTCAACAATAGGTATCCTAAACTTCGGACAGTTTCAAAATACAGGGTTCGCCAATGAAGTGGGACGATTTGAATAAGCAACAGGTTGTTTAAGAAATTGTATTTTTGTAGTTTTTTCATCATAAATAGAAAGTAGAAATTTAGCCATTTAGTGTACAATAAGTGAAAAATCATTTTTTGAATTTATCATCTTCCAAATGTCCTCCATTGGAATCTATGCACTTTTGCAGTCGGGCCTGGAAGTTTTCCTCGACATTTCGCAGCATATTGAGTGGTATTCCTCCAATCTCATCTCGAATCCGTTGTTTTAGAGCTGGGATAGTTCTGGGTGGATCGCTTTGATAAACACTCGTTTTCAAGTAGCCCCATAGAAAATGGTCATAAGTTGATAAATCTGGAGAGCGAGAGGGCCAGGGATATCCCCGTTTCGAGAAATGACGCGGCTTGGAAACAAAACATATACAGCATTCATGGCAATTATCGCAGTTTGGCTTGTTGTCCTATTTGTTTGTTCATTCAATGGAGAACGGGCGATTTCTGGTGTAAGAAAGTTATGAATCATTTCGATGTAACGCACAAAGTTAAAAGTGACAGCAAATTTACCCCTTTCCTTCAGGCCCAGCTGCAAAAGTGCATAGATTCCAATGGAGGTCATTTGGAAGGTGTTATATTAAAAAAAATATTTTTGACTTATTGTAAACTAAATGGCTACATTTCTACTTTCTATTTATGATGAAAAAATTACAAAAATACAATTTCTTGAACAATCTGTTGCTTACTCAAATAGTCCCACTTCATTGGCGAACCCTGTATTTAGAAACTGTAGTATGTTTTTCACCTAGATCTAAAATATTGGTAGGTAGGGAGTTCTGAAACACTATTGTATGGCTATTCAGCTCCAAAAAATTAGCTGCTACAATTACTCTTCAGTTTTTTTTTCATTCAAATACATAATACCACAGCTATAACTTCGCAGTAATGGATTCTAGGTCATGAAACTTCATTGAAGATTAAAAATGTTTTTTTTTTTTAAATTCTCTGGAGTAACATTTGAGCATATAGAGAGTTAGCAAGTAAAACAGAAAGATTTGAATAAGTCACCAACTCTTCAAGAAAAGAAATCAATTTCATCATTTATTAGTCATGAATATGAAGAAAAAGTGTACTTCTAAATGTATTCTATTGGACAATAATAGAAAATATTAATGTCTGAATATAAAATTTGCGAATCGTCCTTCATTGCAAGGCATAGAGCATGTTGTTGGACCGATTTGCGTGAACTTTGGAGTATTGTCTGTTGAACAAAAGAAATATTTTGAAGGGTTCGAAGGTTTTCGTACTCTCATCTAGTTTTTTAGATATTTCTTCAGTTATTTCAAAGTTGTTTAAACATACACGTTTGAAAATGAGGTGATGATGCAAATCTCTAAAAACATGAGAAATTGATGTTTAGAACTGAACAATTGATTTCTAGAAAAAATACTTTATTCCTCTCATTGTACAGTGGATCGCTGTATTTTTTCCACATTAGTAACTTCTTCAAATTTTTCCGTTTCATTGACTAACCCTACAAAGGATGGAAAAGTGACAGAGATAAAAAAGCGTATTCTCATCTGAGAATCTTACTTCCAATGAGTCAAGATGAGGAATTATTAATTATCTTCTCCAGTATTAAATTGGAGACTCAGATATGGAAGTTTTACCCCTGTGAGTCTGTGACTTCGCAATCTTCAACCAACAATTGAGTTGTGACTTTATTTCATTCTATGATAATAATAATAATTTATTTTTATTTTATTATATAAATTATTTTTTTTATCTAATTCATTCTATTTTTTAATGTATTGAAAACAAAAAAATTTTCAACTTCTAAGGGGTGGCATCTCCCCCCCCTGCCCCTGCCTGCGTACGCCCGTGGGTTGTAGAGATTCTTTAAAAATACAATAATAATTTATTGTTCAATTGAATTATACAAGATTTTCAAAATGATTTAACTCGTCACTAGGCATGCATACTACATACATCGATATGTACTTACCAATAGTAAGGCTTTCCAGTTCTGGTACAATGGGTAATGTCCAACCGAGAGGAATTAGATGTGCACTTATTTGCCCTATGGTCACTGAAGGCTCTACGAGTATTGTCTGAAATAAATGTTTTATTACTCATCAATAACTGAAAATACCTTCATAATAGAAGAACATGAAAATTAGAAAATTTACATTCAAGAAATTTCAAATAGAAAAAAAATTTGCTCCGGTAGCTGGCGGTCGGAAAGAGTGCATTTCAAATGCAATTCTATGATGTGGCTCAAATCATATGACTTATAATGAATTATCTATTTAGGGTATGAATTCAGAATTGATATTCTGAGTAATAACCTTACCCAAATAGGTCATAAATACTTGAATATGCTTTTGGAATATTAGTCCGGTTCCATATGAAGGAAAAAAATGTCCCATGTGCACTTTTGTGAGCATGGCAAGAGACCCTGATATTCTGTTTCTGGGGTGGGGATTACTCGATTAGTCCAGTGCTCGATTAGTCCAGTCCCTATCCTACATTAAGAAACTGAAAACTGGACTAATCAAGGCACCTGGACTAATCGAGGCGCAGGGGTTCGATTAATACAGTGACTCGATTAGTCCAGTTCTTCAATGAGATGAGTGAGTGCCTCGATTAGTCCAGAACTGGACTAATCGAGGCACTGGACTAATCGAAGCCCTGCGTCTCGATTAAAACAGTGCCTCGATTAGTACAGTTGGCATACTGAATTCGTACCAGGTGATGAATCCACTATATGCGTTGACAAGGAATTGACTATAACTAGACGGCGTCAAAGTGGTCGTCTAAAGCCGCGTATTGACAGTCCGAGGCATGTGCTACGAATGCCTCGCTGTACAGTCTGTTGACACAAGAAAAGAGTACTACTACTACCGCGTATTGACAGTCCGAGGCATGTGCTACACATGCCTCGGACTGTCAATACCGGGTTTGCTAGCAGCGAGGCAAACGCTGCACACAATTTGCAGCGAGCAGTGCCTGTTGCCTCGCAACGCACAACGAACAATTCTACAAACTAACCTCAAAATTGTACCCCATTCCTATGCATTTTTGTGATTGAGAATTCTATTTGGGTGCAGAAGGTCCTAATAGGCAATAATAAGCATTGCCTTGAATTTTTATCTACTAATTGAGCACAAACTAACCTCCAAAGTCCAAATTATCAATGGTCAGAGCTTAGTTGCTTTGTCTCCCGCTTGATGGCGCTAGTCAATTTGTTAGCGTGCTCGCATTTTTGGTTACAAAAAATGCAGATTTTTTATTATAATTATACACTATATACTATAGGCTACTATAATTATAATTATTTTTGATTATTGTAGATTATATTCACACATATGCCTCAGCCATGAGTTTATACTTTTTTGCGTCACCAGACTGTACTGCGAGGCATTCGTGGCACATGCCTCGGACTGTCGATACGCGGCTTAACAAATTTCAAATAAAACCAAGGCGGCGCGGCGCGATCTTTGAATTACGTTGCAAATGACAATAGCTTGGTTTTCATTCAGATATAAAATCCAAAAAATATGAATAACTGTTCTATTTGTTGTCAGATTGACTTGAATTTTTATGGGGAGGACACTAATATAGAGAGGAATGTTCCTGTTTTTTGTAGAATTTTTCCAAGGCTCCTTCCCCCCCCCCCCAGATTAAAAAAACCGATCGGGCGATTTCAGTAATTTTAAATTTCCCGGCTTAGAAAGACTTGGCACAAAGGCATGTAATTGGTTGATAATTGCACGCGGAAGAAAAAAATACATCCTTAAAAGTTGAGAGAATGACTCCAGCTTGGTCAATATTGATTCAAAAATTATAAATTTGGTCTCAAATTGTAGATTAGAATGTTTTCTACAATTTGAAATTCGATTTTTGATTTTTGAAGCAATATTGACCGAGCTGGAGGCATTTTCCCATCTTGCGAGAATGTCTTCTTTGCTTCTTCTCTGTGTGAATTGTTGTCTTAGATCAAAAGATCAAAGCCTTTTGAAGTTCCAAGAAATCTACACTTGTATGCGCATGTCTGTCCAAGCAAAGAAGACCGTGTGGCAAGATGGGAAAGTGACTCCAGCTCGGTCAATATTGGTTCAAAAAATATTAATTTTGTCTCAAATTGTAGATCAGAATGTTTTCTACGATTGAGACTAGATCAATAATTTTTGAACCAATATTGACCAAGCAGAAGTCATTTTCTCATCTTGCCAGGGGGTCTTCTTTGCTTAGACAGACTATTATATAGGCTACATCATCATTCTATAGTATTATTGCTGATAGTGATGTAAAGTCTCTCCAAGCAAAGAAGGCATTTTGGCGAGATGGGAAAATAACCTCCGCTTGGACAATATCGGTTAAAAATCATAGATTTGGTCTCAAATTGTAGGAAACATTCTGATCTTCAATTTAAGACCAAAATTTTACTTTTTGAGCGAATATTGACCAAGCTGGAGTCATTTCCCCATCTAGCCAGAATGTATTTCTTCCTTGCACAGACTACAGTAAAAAGCAAGAAATTACTACTATTATCATCAGACTCTATAAATGAGTGCCTTTTCGCTTTCATTAAATTAGACTAATTACTCATATCGGTCTCTTTATCCTGTATTCATCTTATCTCATTTCACTCTTACTCTCTCTTCTTCTCTCTAATTCTCCCTCTATCTTTTCTCTCGTCTCACTCTCTTTAACCTCTTCTCTGTATCTCTTCTTTTATTCTACTCTTTTCATTCTCTTCTCTCTTCACTTTAATACCCCCTCCATCCTCATCTTTCTATCTCTTCTCTTATTTTATTCCCTCTATCTCTTCATTCATTTTACTCTCTCTCCCACTTTCTTTTTCGTGTTCTCTCCTTCTATACTTCTCTCCTCTCATTTTACTATCTCTTTCACTCTCTTCATCCCGTTTCTCAGTTTCAATTATAATCTATTTATTATTATAATAATTAGTTAATATTTCAATAATAATTACTAGCCGGCAGGCTCGCTTCGCTCGCCTTCTCCGCCCCCCCTGGACCCCCGACAGTATCAGCAGTGTCAGCGAGTCAAACATGCTCGCTTCGCTCGCCTGCAAAACCTCTCTATGAGTCAGCTAAGACAAACAGGCTCACTTTGCTCGCCTACAATTTCCGTTCAAAAGGATTTGCTTTGATCATCATATCACTTAACAGCGTTCTTTCCAGTAATCTTTCTGAATAAGTTGTACTATTAACTTAGCTCAACCTGGGTAGACCTATATGATTTGAACGCATTAAGTTCAGTAATGAAATAAACGAAAGTGCAGATTCCAAACATTGGAAAACCTTATTACAGGCGTAACCTCCGAAGGGTTTCAATTTATGAAATTGAGAATGCAAATTATACGAAATTGATCATACATTCCTATGATACAAGAGTTTTCACAAGAGCACATTAATTTATATTCCAAGCCTACTTGTTGTGAAATCCGAAGGTTTCAACTTCAATTTTTAAAGACAGAATCTACCCCTTTCATCTATGGAAAAATATATTCAGTTATAGATTAAAGTCAATGAAATTGCTTGGAAAATTAGAGCTCACACGTTGAATGTTGATCCATTGTTTAAAAGCTGATACTTGGTAGGTACTTATAACAATACTTGGTACTCTAAAACAATAGATCAAAATTCAACGTGTTACCTCAAATTTTCCAAGTAATTTCATTGACTATTATCTATAACTGAATATATTTTTCCATAAATGAAAAATATCAATTGAAAAATCAGAAACAAAAAATTACCGAAATTTAAGGGTTTTTTCAATTTTTAAGGGTGAAGCCCTAGGGTGCACTCTAAGACGGCAGAAAAAATAATTTTCGGATTCAGCGTACTGGAATACATATGAAAGAATTGAGAAAAAAGCTTTCTCACCACTTGCCTGACAAAACTACCATTATTTTACTGGGCTATCAGCCCTGACGTCAGAGTTTGCAAGCTACTTGAACTGATTGATAACTTTTGCCGACGGCGACTGTAGCACCATCAAAACGAGAATTCCTTTGTCTCTAGTGTAACGCTGAGAGAGTGATGTAGTTGATTCCACATATTATAACCGGTTCAGCGGGTCGCATGAATTGGCTAAACTGGACTAATCGAGCGCCTTGCATATCCTACCTTACAAACCAACTTTACTGTACTAATCGAACCTCTGGACTCATTGAAATACACTGCCTCGATAAGTACAGGAAAAACTGGACTAATCGAACCACTCTCATCTTGAATAATAAAACAACTTACATATTTGAAAAACTGGACTAATCGAACACTGGACTAATCGAACCCTACCCTCTGGGATATCTAGGGATACCCAAACCACTTGATTTACATCTGAGTGTCGCGACTGGCCCGATCGAGTAATGGCGGATTCAAAATGGCGGATGTTTTGAGCCTGTAGCACTCCAAGTAAATGCTTGTAGAATGGTAACCAGTGATGATAGAAACTTCAAATTAACGACAATCGATTCACAATAAATTGCTCTACAATATTGGTTATCACACATTTTATGATAAAATGCAACCTAAATCCAGAAAAAAACCTTTTTTAAAAAAATGTTTTTCTCAATATCTCTTTACAGTACAATTTTTGTGGATATAATTTAAAAACAACTTTTTTCGATAGAATATCAGTGACAAAGGTATTGGCAATAGTATTTGTGATCGTTTCCCGTTGATTAGAAGTTAGAAGGTTTTAAATATATTGGTTTCCAAGTTATGGATATCAACATATTTCCTTGTACAACAAGAAATACCATATTTTTACTAAAAATAGCCAAAAATCAATCGATATATCCTAGTATTGAAGTGTTCTACTGAATAATATTTTTTGTGAGATCATATTTAGGGGAAAACCCCACTATACCGCCCTTGATTCAGTTTATTTCAGGTAGGAAGGACTCTTCAAGGATAATAAAATAAGGACCGCCGTAACTTTCGTAAAAGTTCATTCTATTCTGTTTGTGTTTCAACCACTTGGATTATAAAACCAGAACCGATTTTGAAAATTCTGTTAAAACAAAAGATCAACCTACTAACAGACAATCATTTCAGTTCGTTACTGAGCGTTTGAAAACTTTAGAACTGATTAAGCCTAATCCATCACATGTTGGTGACTCTTGCCCAAATAAGAATCAAACCAAAACTAAATCGATTGTTATCAGTGCCGATAATAATCGGTCGTTAAGTGAGTGCAGAGCCGCCAATAATGATATAGCTCGCCCGCTTCTAGCAACCCTGCGTTTGGTTCCAAACCTTTTTCAAGCAATTATAAGCCACAATATTATAATGCTTCCGCTAATCAGACTAGCTCGAAAGGAATTAGAATGATGCCATACCAGAGCAATCATAAACCAACCTGCTGTTTGTTCTGTAACCAAGCTCATTCTATTTATGCATGCGAAAAATTTATTAGTTTACCAATTGACGAAAAATTTAAGGAAATTCGCCAACGAACTCTCTGCTTCAATTGTTTTGGCCCTCATAATAAAAACCAATGTAAATCAACAAAAGCTTGTCGAATTTGTGGTTCACACGCTCACAATACTTTACTGCATGCTGAAACTAAACCGAAATAATGAACCTGCCGTTGTTAATTGCAATATTAAGCCACAAGAAAATTGTCTGCTAGGAACAGCTGAGATAATAGTATTTGATAATTACAACAGACCATTCAAAGCTAGAGCGATCCTATATTCAGCCAGTCAAGTAACGTTAATCTGCCAATCGCTTGTGAATAAATTGCATTTGAATTATACCTCTTCTAACAGAAATTTAATTGGAGTTGGGTCTAATACTTCAACTACAAAAGGTGAAGTTAATATTACTATTTCATCGCCAATGAAACCTGAATTGAGACTGAATACTATAGCTACAGTGTTGCAGAATATAACAACCAACACCCCCTCTCGATCAATTGATAAGAAAATAATGAATAAGTTTTGCAATTTGCGACTAGCTGATCCTCAATTTCACCTTTCAAAATCTGTTGATTTATTGATTGGATCCGACTTATTTCTTGAGTGTTTGTCTGACCAACAACCTTCTGTGATTAAAGGAAAGCCAGGAGTCCTAAACACTCATTTTGGATGGTTAATTTTGGGCAATTTACCGGAACAGGAATGTGAACTAGCCGATTGTACCTCTCTCATCACATTATTACAGCCTATCTCTCAACAAGTTCAGAAATTTTGGGAAGCTGAAGAGATAACTTCTAAATCTTCGCATATCAGCCCTAACGATGCGTTTTGTGATAAATTATTTATCGAAACGACCACTCGTTCTGAAACCGGACGATATACCGTAGCCTTACCTTTTATTGCGCCTACTCCTGAACTCGGAGAAAATCGCAATTCAACAATGAAAAAGTTCTTCGCCCTTGAGCGTAGACTTTCTAAAAATGAAACCACTCACGATAGATATCATAAATTCATGGCAGAGTATGTTAATCTAGGCCATATGACACTAGCTTCAGAACCCTCAGCTTATGTCATTCCACATAATTATGTAATTAAGGAGTCAAGTAGCACCACTAAATTGCGAGTTGTTTTCAATGCATCAGCGCCATCAAACACCGGAAATAGTCTGAATTCTATTCTGCTACCAGGTCCAAAGTTACAGAATGAATTGTCACATATTTTAAGTGCATTTCGTTTACATAAAATTGCATTATGCGCTGACATAAAAATGATGTACCGTCAGGTGAATATTAGAGGCAGTGATAGAAAGTTTTAACATATATTCTACCGCCCCTCTCCAGAGGATCCAGTCCAAGAGTATGAATTAACCACTGTCGTTTATGGAATGGTTCCAAGCGCATACTTAGCTCAGAAAACGCTACTGCAATTAGCTAATGACCATGCTAGTGAGTATCCTAACGCAGCCAATGTCATTAAAAAATTCACATATGTTGACGACATAGTTACTGGTGCTTCCTCTATTCAAGATGCCAAAAATCTCACAAATGAACTAACTTCATTAATGGCTAAAGGAGGTTTCGAACTTCGTAAGTGTTCTAGTAATAGCCAAGAAACCATATCGCAATTTCCGGATGAACATCTGGAAAATCCACTTGCATTTACTGATGACAGCCAATCCATTGAGATACTTGGTTTTCAGTGGAGCCCTACAACGGATTCGTTCAGTTACTCTACACATCCATTCAGAGAAACACCAACCAAACTAACTATATTGTCATACACTGCTCAATTGTTTGATCCACTTGGCCTACTTGCACCAGTGATCTTTGCCTTCAAATATTTTTTAAAATTGTTGTGGCTAGCCAAGCTTGATTGGGACACTCCGTTGTCTCTGCCTCTGTCCAATCAATGGATGAACCTTGTTGAAAATATTCATGAAATCTCTACTCTGAAAATACCACGCCATGTCTTGTCTACTGAAGTTGATCTTCATCTCATTGGTTTCTCTGATGATTCAGAGAAAGGCTTTGCTTGTTGTATTTATCTACATGTCTCTACTGAGAATCAGTTCACTGCAATACCGCCAATACCAGAGTTTCACCTGTGAAACATGTCTCAATTCCTAGATTGGAATATTATCTGCCGCCTATTTGCTAACCAGATTGTATGAGCACATTCGTCCTGCATTTTCTAGTGTAAAAATTGCGTCCGTTCTTCTACATACTGACGCAAAAATTGTGTTAACCTGGATAAACACAGCCACCTATCTACTGAAAACTTACGTTGCTAACCGAGTCTCACATATACTTGATGTGACCACACATGAAATGTGGCATCACATACCTACTGAAATGAACCCAGCCGACGTAGCCTCGTGTGGTTCATCCGCAGCCAGCCTACTGAGTCACGATATTTGGTGGAAAGGACCGTCCATTTATCACACCCCACCTCATAGTTGGCCTCAAGTCATGTGAATTATTGACTGAGGTGATGCCTGAATTGAAAACTCAACCGGTTGTTCTTGCTACAGTGGTAGTGGAGAAACCACGCCTACTTACTTATTTTGAAAAATACTCTAAGCTGGAGAAAGCCATTCATATTTTTGCCTATGTACTGAGATTTGTAAACCATTGCCGTAGGAAGTATTCTACTTCCAACTCCGTTGCACTGACAGTCGAAGAAGTGAGAGAGTCAACTAATACACTAGTCAAGCTCACTCAATCGTATTATTTTGCCGACACTCTCAAAAATATGTGACAAAATAAACCACCTACTGCTAACCTTCTACCACTTTTGCCGTTTCTTGACCCCTCTGGTATCCTTAGGGTGGGCGGTCGAATTCGCCATGCTGCAGCTGAGTATGACTTCAAACATCCAATTCTACTACCGACTAAATGCCACTTCAGCACGTTGTTGTGCGATCAGACACACTCCAACAATATGCACGCCGGACCTTGCACTGTACAATCCATAATCATGCAACAATTTTGGATTATTTCCATACGAAATCTACTGCGCCATCGAATTCGTCAGTGTGTAAAGTGTACCGGATTCAATGTCAAACCAGTTCAACCAATCATGGCCGACCTTCCTGATTTTCGCGTAAACCAATCTCCAGTGTTCTCGCATTTTGGAATAGACTTTGCTGGTCCATTCAGCACAAAATCCAGCCCATTACGAAACGCAAAGACCTACAAGGGCTACCTTGCCGTTTTTGTATGCCTATCAGTGAAAGCTGTACACCTAGAGTATGTCACCGGACTATCTATGCACAACTTCCTAGCCGCCTTCAACCAATTTATGTCTAGAAGAGGTCTACCAGCCCATGTTTACACCGACAATGGCCTCAACTTTGTTGGCACCTCCAATCACTTGAGAGAAGTCTACAACCAATTGTAGTCATCTCAAGAAGAAATCCAGTGTCATCTCTCCGACTGCAAGATAGAGTGGCATCACAACGTTCCTCTCGCTAGCAACTTTGGTGGGATATGGGAAGCAGCTGTCAAAAGTGCTAAGCAGTTACTACAAAGTGTCATACAAGAATCACCTTACACCTTTGAGGAGTATAACACTCTGTTCACCATACTCCAGTATTGAAGCCATACTGAATAGTCGACCTACACTTGACTTCTCTCCAGATCCAAATGAAGAGCTTCAATTACTCACACTGGGACACTTCCTAATTGGACATCCACTGCTAAAACCTATTGAAGTACCTGTCAATGACAAAGAGACACCACGTTTGAAATGGGACCGCATCCACCAGCTTACACAATCATTCTGGAAAAGATGGGTGGTTGAGTACATCCATACCTTATCACAACGCCAATGTTGGGCGAAGAAGTCGCCACCAATCCAAGTCGATCAATTAGTACTAGTCTGTGGGATTAATTCACCACCCATGTCATGGCCTATTGGGCGCATAGTTGCACTTCACCCAGGTAAAGATGAAGTAGCCAGAGTGGTAACAGTTAAGACTGCCACCAGATCGTACAAGTGACCGGTGAATTGTCTCATTCTACTTCCAGTAGCTTAAGAAGTCATTAAGCTACTCTATACTTGTAAATATCTGTAAATAATCATACTTTTGTTAGCCTTAGAATGAGGTGCCCTCAGTGTCGATACCATATTTTTGCCTCAGAAGGAGGTTGAAGTTTTTCAATTATTTTGTAAAACCTTGCATAGGTTTTAGGTGGGCGGAATGTACAGGACAGCTGATCTATTTTGAATTATTGCGCTGGTTTAAGAGGCATTATCAACCTAAACTTATAATTGTATCAAGTGCTTGGCTGGGTTGGTAGCAGTGTTCCCTTCCTCCCCACCTCCACTCCACCTGTTTTTCAGAGCCTCACTTTGCTTTCTGTCTGTTCAGTTCGACCCTTCACTGAGTACAACACGTTCTGCATGATTTATTCCTTATTAGTTTAGGTGAGATTAATTTATTAACGTCACCTTGGTCCTTTGAATGAATCAAATTTTAGTACCACCCCAATCATATATTATTTGCAAAATTTGATCAAGATTGAAGAATTTCACGACCCTGAGTACTTTGAGTTCATCCACATAAACCAAAAAAATGTGACTTTTTGTGTTAAAATGCATATATATCTTGAATGAAATTGACAGGAAAGTTTTGCATTTTGGCCCAAATTGTAGAGCAGAGACTCTTCTATTATTTTATATGTGGAAATCATGAATTGGTCCTGCTGAAATTTATTAACAAAAACAAAAACTGAAAATTCATTTTTTCATTTTTCTCTATTATCACGATCTCCAAAATTTGATTGTAAATTAAGATTCATCAGAGTATGGATGCGTTTTTGATTTCTAATCATAGAGAATTAGAATCCCTACTATTTTATATCAAAGACACTTCCATGAATTAAATCAATCTCAATTTTAAATTAAATTTTAAAGATAGTGATAGTAGGGAAAAATGAAAAATTGAATTGAAAGTGTGAAAATTCTTCAATCTTGATCAAATTTTACAAATAATATATGCATTTTAACCGCCTTGATGTGCTGAAAACAAAGAACTAAAGTTTCACAAAAGTAACGGCGGTCCTTTTTTCATCCTTGAAGAGTCCTTCTTACTCGAAATAAACTGAATTAAGGGCGGTGTAGTCGGTATTATATTCAAATATGATCTCACAAGAAATATCTCAGTGGAAAACTTCAATACAAGGATATAGAGATTCCACAATCTTATAATTGGACTTATTTGGGATGCCCACAGTGATTCAAGACCATTTTTAGCCATCCATCATTTTTTTAGGAGATAGGCCCTTTTTTGGTCAAACTTGCATTGCATGGACTACTCAATTCGATCCTAACTATTTTCTGCATTATACGGTACTTCAGAAAATTCAGATCAATTCATTTCATTCCTGGCGATTATAAAATATATAGACTATGCTAGAGTGAAATATATTGCTCAAGTAAAATATAAATATTATAGCCTCCTTTGGGAGGTTGGCTGTCGTTAGTAAAACAGTCAGTCGTTTCCCATCTCTGGATGGATAGTAATTGTTCCATTACACTCTAACTGATTAACTGTATGTTATTCAGAAGTGTTCTGCATCTTCACTGGTTGTGAAGACTGGCTCATAGTTGAGAGTATCAACGTGCTAACCACACGTTACCTCTATCCTGTTTGATGATTATTCGCTTGCTGTATGGTTTTTCCGGACGCAGAGTGCATTCTTGCGGGGTGGGGGTGGCTTCGGCTCGGTCGGTGTTGGTTCTGTGGGACTTCGGGGTCTATGGGTTCTGTTTGAGAATTTTTGGCTTTTGGGCCGGTATTGGCCGGGCTGGAGTCGTTTTCCCCGTCTTGTCGGGGTGTCTTCTTTGCTTGGACGGACTGTGTAGTGGAGTGAATATGAAACTGGCAACAGACCTACAGCTGGTAGGCCTAGGCCCCCCATAGGGCTGTTGAGCCATTGACAAACAAACGAAATATAAATGCTATGGAAGTTGAAAATGAGATTTAATATTACACAGTTCGCTTGAATAAACTAAGTAGATTAAGTAGACTAAGTAGATCTAGATTATAGATTGTGGGAACTTACTGTGAAATTACACGTATACGGAATGCTGAAAGTAACTTAATTCGTACACTTCCGGAAAGGTAGATTTCAGACACATATAGATGTCATGTCCATTTCTGGACCAGTAATATAGATTATGAATTTCAAGAAACAGAGAATCGGACGAAAAACCGAAACCATTTTAAATAGAGAAACAAACGGAGGTAGTCTCATGAGTTATTATCCTGAATATTAATCTTGAAATTTTCTATTCAAATCAACTCTAATTTCCAATCTATAAGGATACGTATGATGAGATTATTCGAAGATTGAATTGGGGCTATTAAGCAGCTTCCGTGTGCTGCTCTGCTATGTGGCAAACTTGACGCAACAAAGAACCTATGAATTTTTTCAAAACAAATATAGATCAAACCTTTTAATCACCGGGAAAATATGAAAATTATTGGTATAAAGACTCTTATTACTGGCATTCTTGAAAAATGTCTTTTCAAAATGATTATTACGAAAAATATACTGTTGTGAGAATTTAAAAACAGTTTTTTTTGTTACATTTCAGTCTGAATTCATGTTACATTCTATCACAAAATGTGTGATAATCGAAATTGTGAAGATTTCTTCAAGCACGGGAATGATTTTCAATCTGATCAAGTAACTGAGAAGCGGTTGCCCCAGTCATAGAGAGCGTCTAATCGGTGAGATTAGATAACCGACGTGCCTCTGCCACGTTGTAGTTACTGGTGACAGGTTCCTCTGAATTCAATTTAAGAGTTTCAAAAAATCGCTTCCCGGTGGTTCGGAACCCACCTAAAGCAGTAGGTCCATTCATCTCTCATCATCATCCTTCTCATTACCCACGCAAAGGCCCAAGAGCCCATGTGGGCATCATTCTCAAAAGAATTATTATTTCCAATAAGATCAAAATAACCACTTTTTACAGCTTAATTTTATGAGAACCATTTCTGCATGCAGTATAAGAATCTTGTAACAGAGAAACCTAAAACTTGAAAACCAATATACATAAATATTTCCAATAAACGGGAAACTATCACAAAAATACTATTGGTAGAATATTGTATCCAAAAAATTGTTTTCAAATCATATTCACAAAATTTCTACTGTAAAGACATGTTGAGAAAAATATATTTTTTAAACAGGGGTTTTCTGGAGTCATGTTACATTTTATAACAAAATTTAATAAGTAATACCAAAAATTGATTTAATTCATGAAAGTGTCTTTGATATAAAATAGTAGGGATTCTAATTCTCCATGATTGGAGATTGAAACGCAACCATACTCTGATTAATCTTAATTTACAATCAAATTTTAAAGATCGTGATCATAGAGAAAAGTGAAAAAGTGAATTTTCAGTTTTTGTTTTTGTTAATAAATTTCAGCAGGACCAATTCATGATTTCCACATATAAAATAATAGAAGAGTCTCTGCTCTACAATTTGGGCCGAAATGCAAAATTTTCCTGTCAATTTCATTCAAGATATATACGCATTTTAACACAAAAAGTCGCATTTTTTCGGTTTATGTGGATGAACTCAAAGTACTCAGGGTCGTGAAATTCTTCAATCTTGATCAAATTTTACAAATAATATATGCATTTTCAACGGCCTTGGTGAGCTGAAAACAATGAGCTAGAGTTTGTCAAGAACCGTCCTTGAAGAGTCCTTCCTACCTGAAATAACCTGAATTAAGGCTGAGGCCGCACTGCCGGTGGGTAGAGCGTGAAGGGTGGAGGGTAGTTGGTAAATCTATATAACATAAACACCATCCACAGTAATACATTGTATGAATGGTATGTGCTCAGCCGCCATCTTGAAATTCTTAAATATGGACAACATAAACTCAAAAAACAGAATGACGTCATACCATTCATATGATGTTTAACTGTGGATGGTGTGAATGTTCTATAGATTTACCAACTACCCTTCACCCTCCAGGCTCAACCCACCGGCAGTGCGGCCTCAACCTAAGGGCGGTATAGTGGGGTTTTCCCCTAAATATGATCTCACAAAAAATATTATTCAGTAGAACACTTCAATACTAGGATATAGAGATTAATTTTGGCTATTTTTAGTAAAAATGTGGTATTTCTTGTTGTACAAGGAAATATGTTGATATCCATAACTTGGAAGCCAATATATTTAAGAGTGGGTGGTAGTGGATGGCAAACTGCCGAATGGCAAAATCAAGCCCCATAAGAACAATGTAATTTTTATCAATTTCTTGGAGCAGATATTGCCTCTATTTATGGACAGAATTTTACGTTCTTTATGTCATTGGAAAGAGAATTTAATTCTCCAGGGGCGTTACTTTTTACTTTTTCGATTTTTAGTTTATTTTAATAATTATCACACAATTAATTAACTAAAAAAGTATTGAACTGTAATTATTGAAATGAACTAAAAATCAAAAAAGTAAAAAGTAACGCCCCTGGAGAATTAAATTATCTTTCCAATGACATAAAGAACGTGAAATTCTGTCCATAAATAGAGGCAATATTTGCTCCAAGAGATTGATAAAAATTACATTGTTCTTATGGGGCTTGATTTTGCCGTTTGGCAGTTTGCCGTCCACTTCCACCCACTCTTAAAACCTTCTAATCAGCGGGAAACGATCACAAATACTATTGCAAATATCTTTGTCACTGATATTCTATCGAAAAAAGTTGTTTTTAAATGATATCCACAAAATTTGTACTGTAAAGAGATATTGAGAAAAACATTTTATAAAAAAAGTTTTTTCTGGATTTGGGTTACATTTTATCACAAAGTATGTAGAGCAATTTATTGTGAATCGATTGCCGTTAATTTGAAGTTTCTATCATCACTAGTTACTATTCTACAAGCATTTTCTTGGAGCGCTACAGGCTCAAAACATCCGCCATTTCTCGGGCCAGTCGCGACACTCAGATGTAAATCAAGTGGTTTGGGTATACCTAGATATCCCGGAAACAGAATATCAGGGTCTCTTGCCATGCTCACGAGCTTGCACACGGGATTGCACAAGGAACCGGACTATATGGATATACTAATTATCTATACGGTTGCACTAGACATTCAACATATCGTGAATCATGTATCGATCATTTGTTTCTCAAATCTTAAGATATGTAAATTGGACCCAGCAATATATAATTGTTATATAACGGATCATGAAGCTGTTATGGGGCGAATTCATTTTATAAAAAGTAGTTTAGAGCCTAAAAAGGAGCCTGTACAGTATGATGCATTATCTTTTGACGATCAAAATTAAAATTAATGAAGTGTCATGGGACAATGTCTATTATGAAAAAGAATCTAAAGTAGCTTTTAGCAGATTCTATGAAAAGCTAGTTGATGTTTTTAATTCATGTTCGTCCTTGAAGCAGAAAATTAGTAATAGAAAGAAACAATTGAAACCCTGGATAACTGAAGGTTTATTGAAGTGTATAAGGAAAAGAAATAATATGTCACTCAAAATAAGGGAGCAACCGTTCAATACGATAAATGCACATTATTATAAGAAATATAATACTAATATAAAATATATTGAATGCACTGATACGTTTTGCAAAAGAAAATTATTTTCTTTAGAAATAAGTTTATAAATTGTGGGAAAGATGTTAAAAAAATGTGGAAAACTATAAATGAAGCTACTGATTCCAAAACTCGGGAACAAAATGTTATTCAAGAAATTACTACACTGGATGGTAGAATAGTGAAAGCTACTGAAAGTAAACAAATGGCTGAAGAGTTTAATAATTTTTTCATTAATGTTGGGAAAAAATTTTCAAATAGGGTAAAAGAGATAGGGTCAAATTCGAATCATATCCAATATAAGGTGGATAGATCATTTTCTAGGTCGTTTTTCTTTTATCCAGTTACTGCCTGTGAGGTGAGAAATAACATATTGGGGCTTAGAAAAGGTACTGCTCCGGGAGTAGATGGAATCTATTCAAAATGTCTGATTGAAATTTCTTCAGCAATATGTGACCCATTGGAGCACATTATAAATCTTTGCTTCCAACAGGGGTATTTTCCCGATGAAATGAAGAGAGCTACAGTTATCCCTCTCTACAAGGGTGGTAGTAGGACTGAACTTGGTAACTATCTCACTACTCTCAAGTATATCCAAATAAAGTAATTGAAAAGTGTGTAAAGTCGAGACTGGTATCCTATTTAGAAAAATATAAAATTTTATTCAGTAATCAATATGGCTTTCGTAATGGAATGAGTACATCTGATGCAATTTTTAAAGTAACTAGAGAAATTTTAGGCAAATTAGATAATGGAGATAAATTTTTAGGAATATTTCTGGATTTATAAAAAGCATTTGACACAGTTGACCATAGAATTCTAATGGAAAAAATGGAAGCAATAGGAATAAGAGGCATTGCATCGTCATTCTTCGAATCATATTTGAGTTGTAGAAAACAAGAAGTTAGGCTTGATAAGAATACTAGTGGATTATTATTATTATTTTTTTTTTTGCTTTCCTTCTACTATTGCAATCTAGTCTCATAAGAGGCTAATAAGCAATTCATTTCTAACTTATAATTGGAATTTTGGACTAAGTTAGGAGTCCTCACTAGGACTACTACTTCTTCATACTAATCAAATTATTTCAATATGACATACATAAAATAATAAATAATATTCAACTATGTAAATTTCACACTATTATCACTACTCTGTTTTTTTCTCACTATTACCACTGCTCTGCTTTTCACACCACATCACCACACAATTCGAAGGGTTTTGTCCGCTTCAGCCTGCGCGGCTGGGTGTTGTCAAGTAGCTGGGTAACTTCTTGGTTGACGTGCTGTTGGATCTTCACAACATGTTTCCTAGCAAAGCGCCCAATTTCACTTTGGACGAACTCAACCTCCAAGTCTCTGTGGATATCTGCATTCCGGATGAATCTTGGTGCATTGATGATGTTCCTCAAGACCTTGTTCTGGAATCGTTGAATTTTATCTACGTTGCTCTTGCTGGCACAACCCCAGAGTTGAATTCCATACATCCATATGGGTTTCAGGATTTGCTTGTAGATGAGGATCTTGTTGTATAAGGATAGTGCTGAGTTCCTTCCTATCAGCCAGTATATTTTGCTGTATCGGAGCCCTAGTTCTTCTCTTTTTTTCTTTACATGTGCCTTCCAGCGCAATCTAGCATCCAAAGTCATACCCAGATATTTTGCCTCATTAGCATATGGTACAGGTTTCCCATTGATGATTAAGGGAATCTGTGTACATTTCCGGTTGGTGAAGTTTACTTGGACAGATTTTGTCTCATTAATTTTGATCTTCCATAGTCTGGTCCAATTACAGATTTCATTGGTAGCATCTTGCAATTTTTTCATTGATTCCTGACAGTTATTACCTAGAGTCAATACAGCTGTGTCATCAGCAAATGTAGCAACTGTATTATTCTCCATCTCAGGTAGGTTGCTGGTGTATAGCAAATACAGAATTGGTCCAAGAACACTTCCTTGAGGTACTCCAGCTCTAATCTCCTTCAGTTCTGAGTACTCATCATTCTGCTTGATTCTGAAATATCTACCCAATAAATATGATTCAAGAATTTGAGTATATTCAAGTGGAAGCATAGTACTCAATTTACATAGTAGTCCTTTGTGCCAAACTTTGTCAAATGCTGCTGCAACGTCTAGAAATACTGCACTACAGATTTTCTTCTCTTCAAGTGCCATTTCAATTATGTTGGTAATACGGTGAACTTGCTCAATGGTTGTATGTTTCTCTCTGAACCCAAATTGATGTTTTGGAATCAGCTCCTTTAGCTCTATAATTGGTTTCAATCTTTTTAAGAGTAACTTTTCAAAGATTTTTGAAATTACAGGTAAAAGGGAGATTGGTCTATATGAGGTGACTTCATATGGTGTTTTTCCTGGTTTGAGTATCATGATGACTTCTGCAATTTTCCAGTGGTCAGGTACATATTTCAGTCTGAACACTGCATTTATAAGGTATGTGAGCTTTAAAAGAGCCTTTCTTGGCAACTGTTTCAATATATCACCAGTAATTAGGTCAAACCCTGGTGCCTTCCAGGTATTGCTGCTCTTGATTGTCTTCTCCACTTCACGTACAGTAACAGGTGGAATTTCTATTGATTCTTGAACCGTGTGTGGTAGTAGTTGATTGTCATCGAAGCTTTCATTAGATTTAAAGATGTTTTCTAGATGATTTGCAAATGTGACTGATTTCTGGTTGTTGCCTCTAGCCCAAGTGCCATCAAAGTTTCTAATAGGTGCATTATGATTCAGAGGCCTCTTAATGCATTTTGTGGCTTTCCAGAGAGAGTATTCAGTACTTTTATCGTTAGTTAATTCATTGAGATATCTTCTGAATGTTTCATTTTTTAGTCTTTTTATTTCTCTTTTGAGTTGCTGGGACAGATTGTTCACCAGAGTTTTGTGTCTTGGATCTCTGGTATACTGCCACTTTTTTCTAGCTCTTCTTTTCTCAATCAGTATAAGTTCCTAATTTCTGCTGGATAATTGCTGCCCTGTGCCTTGTCTGATTTCTGGAGTACATGCCCAAGCTGCTTGCTGAATACCAACAACTAATTTTTCTATTTCTTTGTCAAGTTGGTCTCTACTTCTGAGTGGAACATTCAAGATTATTTTTTCTTCTAGAAGTGATCTAAATTGTTCCTAATTTGTGTATCTATTGCTGAGGAATAGAGTTTGATCATGCTCAATCACTGTTTCACTTATTGTTAGTAGAATTGGTGAATGATCTGATGTCAGGTCATAGCTATCTTCAATTTTTGTGTAGTTTGTGGAAATATCCTTGATGATGAAAAAGTCTATCAAATCTGGTATTTTCCCTGGGTCAGTAGGCCAGTAAGTTGGGTTACCACTAGCTAATACTTCACATTTGTATTCTTGAATTGCACTGAACAGTTCTCGACCTTTGGTAGTGGTTAATCTGGATCCCCAAAGTGTATTTTTAGCATTAAAGTCTCCTCCTACAATGAACCGTTTTCCAAGATGTTTAAATAATTCCAAGTAGTCTTTACACTTGATTGCATGCCTTGGAGGACTATATAGTCCTGCTATACATAAAGTAAATCCTCTCAATTTCAGTGATATTATTGTAGCTTGTATCTCTTCTGTTTTATATTCAATTTCCTCACTATGCTGGATAGATCCTCTCACAATCACTGCACTTCCTCCCCTAGCTGAGTTATTCAGGTGTGTTGTGTGATACACTCTGAAGCCTCTGATTCTAAGGGAAGATTGGCTTGTCATGTGTGTTTCTGATATAAGACAAATATCTATTTTTTCACTACTAAGTACAAGCTCAAGTTCTTGCTGTCTTTGAAGTATTCCATTGGCATTCCATGCCATAATCCTCAAAAATCTCGCCATTAATGAGTTTTTCTATTCCCTGCCAGGATAGAGCTGCCTTCTAGCATCTGTAGCCTCTTTTCAAACGATGAGAGAAGTGTTTCTTGTTTATCCAACTTGTTTAATATAACCTGTGAAATCTGCCGGACTCCATCTTCCTCTTGTCCATCACTTTTCAGTACGTTATCAAGTCCTCTAGCTGCAGCGGCATAGCTTGCGTGTTTGGTTGCATAAGCATTCCCATTAGATTTGGATGTGGCTGGTTGTGGCTGCTTTGAACGATTTTCATGCACGTTTGTTTGTGCTGGTAGTGTCTTATTTTTGCTTTTATTTCTGATCTTTTGAAGTTGAACAGCAATACTGCACCCACGATAGCTGGCTGGATGAGGTTCGCCACAGTGAATACATTTTGGCTTCTCATCGGCTGCCTTGTCACAGTCTTTGGAGCTATGTTCTCCTGCGCACTTGACACAACAAAATTCCCGGTAGCAATATTTCTGTGTGTTGTTAAAACTTTGGCAACGTCGACACTGAGCTATAAGCTTAGATTTTCTAATTACCTCTATTTCCACTTTACACCGCATGATGTTTGTAATTTTATATATCTTGTCAATTTCTTCTCCTGAATCAAACTCAAGCATCAACATATCTAATGGATCCTTGGTTTTCCATTTAAACTTGATGCTTGCATTAAGAATTTTGAATCCTCTGTTTCTAAGATCTTCTACTCAGGGCCGTATTTCTAAATAGGCTAAGTGAAGAGTGAATTTGGTCTCAAATTAAAGAGAAATGAATTTTGACGAGAGGGAGTTTGAAATACGGATGCCAATACGGTTTCCAATTCAAAGTTACTAACTTTCAAAGTAACGGAATAATTCCTGTGAAAAAATATTGAGTTTTAAAAAAATTGTAACTTGGAAACAATTGATGATACAGCAGTGGCGGATCCAAGGGGGGTGTGTCAGAGGGGCAGTTACCCCCCCCCCCTCCCCCGAGAATCCGAGGACAAAAAAAAATTGCGTATTTATTTCTAAATTATTGAGGATAACAAGTGCCACTGGCCACACAGAAGAGAACTTTATACAGAGTGTTTAAGGAGGAATGTGCAATACTTCTTAGACTAATTATTCCTAACACCAAGTAGAGAAAAACGTTCCATGAGACTCATCACTAAAAAAGCTTCGTTACCGAGATAACAGTGGCGAAAAATTGACATTTTCAAAAAAATATTAATTTTTCGATGCTTTATTTAGGTTCTAAAATGATCAAATCCCACGTCGTCCCATCCCAAAAATCAAAAAATCGCCACTAAACATTGATTTTTCACGTGTGCTATTGAACACAATTTTTGATCGCGGTTTCTGAGATTTGTTTGGGATTTACACAATCACCACCTATCCACTTTTGCTTCAGAATTAGGTTCTCTTCAACTTCCATCCATTAAAAATACAAATTTATGATATCATATCCAGTTATACCCTTTATTGTTGAAAAATTGTGTTTTAGCATATTTTTTCAACTATTTCAACAACCGTTGGAGTTGCAAACTTCTAAAAGGCTTCTCATTGAATTCCGCAGACAATTTCAAAATTCAAAATTCGGGTTTGAAAACTCCCGTTGGAGTTATAAACTTCTTACAGGTTTCATTGATTTCCACAGCTAATTAATTTTTCATAGGATTTGATAATTGTAAAACCCAAAAAGCCTCTAAAAGTTAGAAAAAATGATATTTGTCAATTTTCTGCCATTGTTAAGCCTATCTCGATAACAAAGCGTTTTTAGGGGTGAGTCTCATGGAATTTTTTTCTCTACTTGGTATAAGTGTAAGGAATCTGCCTGAGAAGTATTGCTCATTTCTCCTGAAACACTTTATATTCAATGAATAAATCCAATCAAGAACTATAGATTTAAATTACAAAAAATTATCAGGTTTTAAACTCTAGATTGTCCAAAAACACGATTTTCCAGTCACATTTTTCCAAAATTTTACACTGGGGGTATTCCATACCCTCCAGACCCCCCGGAAGGTTCCCCACATAATCCTCCTTGCCCACCCCGAAATCATGTCCTGGATCCGCCACTGTGATACAGAGATGTAATTGGTCTCAATGTCTTCCAAATTTTGTTCTCTAGAAAAAACATGCATGGAATTTTATCGTCCGACGCTTGGTTCGGCTACAATTAACGAAATACTGAAATTTTGCACCTTCCATCCCCCTCCGCCAAAAACCCGACGCTCTAAAGTTTGTAACTTTTTACCAAACAATAAAGGGGTTGTATAGCGAATTAGCGAACATAGGAATTGTCCTTCTATTTTGTATTTTGAGGTTTTTTTAACTAATTGCACCGTACTATAAAGTCCACGAGATACTTCTAGCTACATGCCCATCTATATAAATATATCTTACTATCTTACTACTGATTTGGCTCTGACTGCCGCTCATCCACGTATCCCCCATAGGACTCCATAAGGACTCGGAATAAGCAAATTATAAGCCTCAAGGAGGCGGCAAATTTACATTTAGCCTATAGGCGGCATACTCTTAAATCCGGCCCTGCTTCTACTATACTTTCAGAATCACATGATCTATGTAGCTTTTTAGCCATCACTCTAATCGGCCGACTTTGCTTGTTCTCATACGAGTGCCAAGTGAAATTCTCCTTGTTCAACTCCTTGGTGAGCACTCTGTAGTCCTCAACATTGATTAGGTTGATTTTAAAACTATCTTCTCCAAGTAATTTCAACTTGAATTCACGATTGGGAAGTATTTTCACTAGTTTCTCATGAAATTTATTATAAGATTTAATTCCATCCACAATTACTGGCGGTAACGGTGGATTCTTCCTTTTTTGTGGTGTAGGATCAGATGTATTGTTAGTAGAAAGATTGTCTTCTTTTGTTGGAGGGGACAGTGTTGTATTTAGCTTCCTCTTCTTATTTCTACTCTTAGCTCTCAGCCACTCTGTTTCTTTCGCGAGTAGATCATCATCTGTGCAGTAACCTGTATTCTCAGTTGTATTCTCAGTAGAACTATCAGTTCTATCTTTGAAAACTCTTGAATTTTCTCCCTTACTCTTTTCACTTTTCAATTCATTTTCTAATGCAACTAGTCTTGTCTGGAGAAGATCTAATCTATTTTTCAACTCATTATTGTTTTCATTTGATAGCTTCAATTTCTTATCTGCATCATTCCAGGCTTCCAATAACAATTTTTCGGCTTCTGTAGGCTGTGTAGATAGACGTATTTTATATTTCGTCTCTTTATCGCCGCCAGTTAACGTGATAGTGGCTTCATTCTCTTCCATTATTGAATTGTCTATTGAAATGTGTCACTTACCGGAGTTGCGCAAACGCGACGCGAATATAACAGCGCGCTACATCACCGCGAACACGACACCGCGGTCATTCACTCGCACTACTTTTGGCAACCGATTCACTTGACGCGCAGCAATACGAATAGCCCACTTTTCGAAACAATAGCATCTACTCCGTAAACATGTCTGCTCTGCTCGGCGTTCAAACGCTGACTGAGTGGATTATTAAATGTAAATATTGGGGTTCCACAAGGCACAGTGCTTGGGCCAATTTTGTTTTTAATATACATAAATGATTTATTAAATATAGATCTACTAAACTGCTCCTTGTACTCTTTTGCAGATGACACAGTTGCTATAGTTTGGGGGGGAAACATGGCCAATCACTTTCCAGAGAGCCAATAAATGTTTTAATGTTATCAAGTCTTGGTTGAAGAATAGTCTTTTACATTTAAATATCCTAGAAACCAAAATTCTTCCTTTTTCTTTGTTGTCCTCTGGATTGCCTCCCGATAATACTGACTGAAAAGTAGTTACACATAATGTAAATTGTACCAGTCCATACTACAGCTGCGGATGTCCTACATTGAAGAATGAAAATTAAATAAAATATTTAGGTGTAATATTGGATGTTCATTTACGGTGGAACTCGCATATTTCATACATTTGCTCAAAAATTAGAAAATTAATTTATAAATTTGTTCAGTTGAGAAATGTCCTACCTATTTATCAATTAAGAATGGTATTCTTGGCATTGATACAGTCAATTATCTGTTATGGCATTGTTTCCTGCGGAAGCTGTGGGAGTTCAATTTTGCAACCTCTCATAATTCTTCATAAAAGAATAATAAAAATATGTTTAAAAAAACCTATAAGATATCCAACTGAAGTATTGTACAAAGAATTTGGCGTTTTTAGTGTTAATACCCTATTCGAAATAAATCTTTTGAAGTTTGTGTATTTAAGACGTTCAGAGTTTCCAGTTATGGAAGAACATGTATATTCCACTCGTCGTAATCTCTCTAATAAATTAAAAGAAACTTTCACAAGAAGTAGAGTGGCCTCCATGAATTTGCTAAGGGACCACGACTTTTCAATAAACTGCAATCGGATGTATCAGATGCTACCAGTTATAATTTGTTTAAAAATAAACTAAATCGCTTCTATGAAGAGAAAGTTCAATAGTAGTGTGATATTGATTTCGGATTTTTTTTTGTCTCTATTCAATTTTGAATTTTTTATTATTATTTTTTAATAGAAAATCTATTAGATAGATAGATAGATAGATAAAGAATTTTATTGTTCACTTAAAAAACGATACAAAATAGTACTAATCAACTACAATTAAACAATTCATTTTCAATCAAAAATTCTTAGGCATAGCCGAAGCCGTCAGCCAGAGTTGGTAGTTATTTTATCTCACTCTCATCCTTATCTTCTAATTTTTGACAAAATTGTAATAGTAGGAATGTAACGAACGATACAGTACAAGGTCATGCGATAGTACTCAATAATAAAATTGATTGATAACACTACTAGGGGCTTCCAACAGTCACTCATCACAGCAGAGTAGATATTTGAATTCGTAACACTATTCAGTTCATTACCAAACTAGAATATTATCATACACTTCATTCAACCTATACATTTGATCCAACCTGGATTTGTAATAATTAATACAAACTCGAAGCTATCTCTGTATGAAACAAACCTATAACACTAATAAACTGATACCGAGACAAACGTACAAAGATCCATATTCTACAGTTTTCGTATATTGTGAGCAATATTAACAATAAATAAATCAAAAATTATGTATTAAAATTTTTAAATTATATTTTATAGCCTTTTCAAAAATTAAATTCGTCAACAAGAATCTTCCTGTACCTTAGAGTAACAGTCACATACCCTGCCAGGTTTTTCCAGTTGTCCCCGTTTAAATACTTATGAACTACTTCGTCCGTCATCACAGAGCATCCAAACCATTTTACACGGTATTCCGAAAGAACTCTACATTTCCCAATGAAATGGTAAATGTCTTCTATTTCTTGACCATTACATAGTGAACAAATATAGCTATTTTCTCCCCTATCCACTCTAAAGTTTAGGGGCAATAATGATCCTCATCTCGCTTTGAAGATTATGCTAATCATTCTTCTTTCATTTATATCATTTATATAGCCTTGCTTTATTGAATAATCGGTCCTCAACTTAAAATATATTTGATGGAATTGAGAATTCGATGCTCTCTCCCACCAATTTCCCTGTACACTAAGACGTATTTTATCAATTATTTTACCGCAAGTCATCCCCCACCGATCTGCCTGTGCTATAGGGTCCACCCACCCCTCATTGTATTGATTAAATAATTGTTTCCATTCAATACACCAGCCACTATTACTCTGTGCAACTAATCTTGTAATTCTTTCGGGAAATCTATGATCGGGTAAGTCTAGCGTTTTTAGTATGTATTTAAAATTCATTTTTAGAGTCTGTAGCCACATAATATCCCTCCCACTTTCTAAATATAGAATGTAGTTAGGCGTATTCTGCGGTAAACCGAGCATTCGTTTAATGAAAAACCCGTTGAAGCATTCTATATCCTCCCTCCGTTGATACCCCCACACCTGGCCGGCATATGTGACAGTCGTCCTACTCACTGTCTCAAAAACTTGCCATTTAGTGGACATCGGTACATTTTCGCTGCTTATAAGCTTTCGCCATAAACTATTAATACCATATCTTGCTGATGTGAGCTTGCTTGAAAAATGTTTGCTTAGGGACAAAGTGGGAGTGAACGTAACCCCTAAATATTTGTACTCATTGACGATTTCAATAGCATCCTCCCCATAGTACCACTTCTCATTTCGACTCAATCTACCTCCTTTCCTGAAACCCATAATTTTTTATTTTTCTTTGTTCAAATCTATATTCCATTGGATACAGTACTGTTGTAACCTATTTATCATACATTGTAACTCCCTAATATTATCAGAAAATATAACTAAGTCGTCTGCATATAGCAGCGAATTAATTTTAGAATTTCCCACCCTCACTCCTCCTCCTACACACTCACAAATATCATATGTGTAAATCGAAAACAAAATTGGGGAGAGTAAGCAGCCCTGTTTTAACCCGCTTTCAAACCTAATACTCCTTGTCAATCCATTTTCACACCATACAGCGGAGGAAGAATTTTTATATAAAGCTCTTATAATTTTTACAAATTTATTGGATATTCCTACTTCAAGAAGTCTATAAAATGGCGTTTCTCTGTCCACAAAGTCATAAGCGGCCTTAAAATCAACAAAAAAACAATATATTTTTTTACGCTGTACAGTGGTGAAATATTCTATCAGATTATGCAGGACAAAAACGTTATCTACGGCTGAATATCCCACTCTGTAACCCGCCTGATTCTCAGAGATAATGTTTCTTACTCTCACCCATTCTTCTAATCTTTTTAATAGGATTCCTACGAAAACCTTGTAAATTGAATTTGTGAACGATATAGCTCTATAATTATTTGGATTATTAGTCTCACCTTTTTTGTTCAAGGGAAATATTATTGACTTATTAAAAGACTCAGGAGACGCACTCTCATTATAAATTTTGTTGAAAAATACATTCAAGAACTCCTTAAATTCTAATGGTGCTTTTTTGTAAAATTCAGGAGGAATCCTATCTTCTCCTGGAGCCTTTCCATTTTTTAGTCTTCTCAGGGAAATATCTATTTCATCCTTACTGATAATTCTGTCTAGTGTATCTATATTGATTAGAGGTTCAGCAAAACGTATTGGCCCACTTGATCTTTCAGGAGTGTATAACTGTGTGAAATGACTAACCCACTTATCTGCACTAATATTAGCATTTTGTTTTGACTGATTGCCTTTCAGTTTGCGTACTATCTCCCAGAACATTTTAGAATCTTTAACAGTAGCTAGTCTATTTTTCAAATTTTTCCAGTAATATTCCTTTTTAGTTTTACACAACGCCTTGTACTCTTTTGTGATTCGAAGATAATCGTCTCTAACGGTAGCTGAATTAGTTTTTTGGAATAATCTAAGATATGAGAACATAGGTGCTCTCGTATTCTCACATTCTCTATCATACCAGTCGTTCTTTTTAAATTTATTTCTCACTGATTTAGGGACATTTTCGAAATTAGCTGCATAGTAAATGAACTGTTTCAATAAATTACCGATCTCGTTGGCACTTTCGGGTGGATTAGGGACACTTCTACACAAAGCCGCTAGCTTTTCCGTGAAATTAGAATTATTAAGGTACCCCACCGATAGCTTTGGGGCGAGTGGTGTTAAATTAGTTTCGTTTTCGATGCAGGATTCATTAAGGAGTCCAACGCATACTGGCAAGTGATCAGAGAATCCTACAGGTATGACTCTAAATTTTTTTATAATATTCAAGCACTCCAAACTTACACAGCATAAATCAATAACGGACTCTCCTCTACCTCCTACGAATGTGAGCTCCCCCATCTCATCACCTATAGTTCTACCGTTTAAAATAGCTAAATTAAATTCTTCACATAAATTCACTAACTTTTTCCTTTCCTAGTAAGAGTTTTATCCTTCGAGTTACGCTCATGTCCTATTATATTTGAGATATTCAACGTTATTTCTACCGGTATATTCTGGGAATCCCCTACTCGCCCATTCATATCTCCCGCAAGAAAAACTAAATACATAACTAATACAATAGTATCAGCGAGCCATCATAGGTTCCCTCATCACAGGTTCAACTTAAAGAGGGATGCACTGTGGTTTTCTTTTTCCTGTTACATGTGAGATTCTATTATTATTTTAAGTTCAATTATTATACTTAATGTATGTATACAGATTTAATGTTTGTCAAAATGTATATAAAAATGCAGTGAAATAAACGAATTATTATTATTATTATTATAAATGTGCCGTTTTCGAAAAACCCATGAAAAACACCATTTTTGGCATATTATTTGCCATTTTCTCCGCCATTTTTGATTAGATTTTTTTCGTTGATGGCTCAAATTGTAGGGCATAATAAGGGTATTATACACACCAATTTTCAAAACGATCAAGTAATTGGTCGATTTGTAGTGATTTTTCAAAATTTTCATCCCCTAATTTCAACACCTACCCTTACACCAGTTTGGCTGGACTTGACCGAGATATTAACACTAATGATTTTTGTGCAAGATTTGGTCGCTCTACGACGAGCCCTTAGGGAGTTATCGTGTTAACAAGGATCTGTACATAAATATCTCTATATAAATATAATTATATATAGATATATGAATTTGAACGGACATCAGATTCGTGTTCTAGGGGCTCGGAAACGTGTAAAAATATATCACATCATAAATTTTCGATTGTTAGGGCAAGACCAATAGTGCATTTTTTGAATGAGATGCACTAAAAACAGATTAAGTGGAACATTTGTAAAAGCCATTAGAAACAGTCGAAGGTTTACAATTCTAGTCCCAAGTTAATTAGATTACAATGATTTAGGCCTGCTATATATTTGAAAATGATTGTCTACCGGCATAGTACGGAATGTTAAAGCTCCAATTTGCACAAAACCAAGGCTCAATAATTCAATTTAGACTATTATTCTTAATTAAATAGGTAATAATAAATTAAAAGTAATTTAAAATTATAATTAGAATAGAAATAATAATACATAATTGGGAAAACTCACCTTATTTTTTTCATCGACTCCTATGATATCAAACATATCCACCTCTATGTTGTAAAATTTATTTTTATATTGAGGGTCTTGGACCGAAGTCGATTTCCATCCAGGACGTGCTGTGCACATTGGAATTTTTCCTCCGGTTTTGATCCATTCTTTAACCTGAAGATGACAAGTGTTAACTTACATAATTTCTAATCAAATTCTGATAAAAAATATCAGTTCATGATTAATTACATTACAATATACATTCCTTGAAATAAAATATTAAATACCTACTTTCTTCATGTGATTGGATCAACCTTCTAAATTATTTATATTGATACGGTAATAAAAACCCATAACTTAAATTTATTTGTATAATCAATATGAATGTTGAAGTTATGAATGGTAGTACTTGGAATCTTGCAAAAAAAATAGATACAGCCCATTCATAACTTGAGCTTCAACAAAAGATATAGCCTACCGAGTAGCAAATAACTCGAACCAAGTTATTATTAAGATAAAATCATATTTTGACATCATGCTCTGAGTTTTATATTTCCAAGCCAGAATTCTACATAACGATCTAAGAATATTCAAAATTACACTGTAGCTTACCTGTTTCTGAACAAGATGCACTTTATACTGATGTTCGATGGATGGGGTTTTAAAACAAAACCTAATCCAAGTTCGAAACACAATGTAAATGTCATATAAGAATGAACATGGCAGTAGAAAAAAACACACAAAGACCCATCGATAACGGTGCAAAAAATATTCCAAAATTGTCTCCAAACTCATATTAGCTTTACGATTGTTATTGCAAATTGGAATGAAATTAATAGCATCTAACTTACATATTTACAAAAATAATTGAAACCGAACTTATCTTATCAATTATAATTCAACTGATGGCCTGTGTCAACAATAGCAATTAAAATATAATGGATAGGTACTTGAACTGAGTGATAAAGCTACAGAAAAGCTCTTTCTTGTTAGTCAAGACATAGAATAGCCTACACTGTTATAAAAAAGTGTTCAACTTTTTAACTCAAAAACAACAAATTCTTCTTTCATAGAAGATTATGTCTAATAAATAGGATTGTACAATTGCTGGAAAGGTCAAAGGGCACATGTAGGCCTACTCTATCAATGCTCTCTAATTATGGTGTTTCATTACTAGAAACACTATATTGACCATATTTCCCATTCTAAGTTTACTATTTTTTTATTGAAAAATCTATTTAAAGAACGCTTATCTCTTGTACAGTACCGTACATCGGACACGGAAATAAGAAAGACTATTTTATTGATGATGGATGCCAATCAAGTTTGTGCATGGGTACCTTCGTGGGAATGATGATAGATAAAATTCCATGTTCAAGGTGGGTTCCGAACCACTGGAAACAAATTTTGCGAAGTTATTTACTACATTCTTCCCAGCAACATTCATAGCTTCATTTTTTCATGCTTGCCATATGCGTTATCATTCCGGCGGTAGCATTATAAACCATGTCGTATGGTTTCAAGTAGGTACCGGCAGGGCTCTAATGCCCGGTTTTTCCAAGCACACTCAAAACTTGAGGGACCCTTAAATTTTGACGGATAATCAATCAACAGCTGATATTTTCTATACTTTCAACATAGGAAAGTTGAGGGACCCTCAAACCAGAGTTGAGGGCTGAGGGACCCTCAAACCAAAGTTGAGGGACCCTCAAATTTTGACGAATGCTCAGATAACCAGCTGACATTTTATTAAAAATTTTTGAAGTGTATCTGCATTCTCATTGGTTACATACGGTACTCAAGATGTAAACAAAATAATATAATCATCAGTACAAAACAATAACCTAAAATTCAGCAGTAGCCTACTTCGAGCATTTGCATGATATATTATGTATTTTTTTTAATGAATGAAGACAAAACAAATTGTGGCATGAATATTTCGATGTATTCCGGTATATTTCGATTCTCCCTTGAACAATAAATGAATATACATTAATGTTTGATACTTTGGAAAATGCATAACCTCAAAACGTACCGACGAGTAGATGTAAACAAAATAACAGTAGTACTTTTATAAATTCTCCAAAAGAGAAAATGTCAGCTGGTTATCTGAGCATTTGTCAAAATTTGAGGGTCCCTCAACTTTGGTTTGAGGGCCCCTCAACTCTCCTATGTTAAAAGTATAGGAAATGTCAGCTGTTAACTCGAAAGAGTTAACGATTCGTCAAAATTCAAGGGTCCATATTTGAGTGTCCCTTAAAATTTGAGGGTCCCTCAAGTTTGAGTGTGCTTGGAAAAACCGGGCATAAGAATCTCTTTATACTGTAGAGCCTCAGCTTTGTAGAGCGGTCGCCCTAAAGGTACGATTCCCAAGCGGCAGCTCGAGCTGCTCGGCTCTAAATACGCTGCTAGAGCTGCCCAGCTCTAGCCATCACAACTCTATTCACATAACTATATTATAAATTTTAACTCTGTTATTAGGGCTATTTATGTACAATAAATCGATAAATATTGAATTTCACTTGAAAATGACTTGAAAAGGGTGAATTTGACTATTTATTATACATTAATAACCCTAATTACAATATTAACATATAAAATATAGTTTTGGGAATAATAGAGTTGTGATGGCTAGAGCAGCGCAGCTAGAGCCGCGAGGCTCGAGCTGCTGCTTGGGAATCGTACCTATACAACGTAAGTAGCTGGCTCATGACTCTATGTACCGTGTACCGTAATCTGAGTGATTGTACACCAGCGGGACCGACAACTTCAACCGCTAATCTCGATATCTTTGAATCTTCCCAAAAGCAGTGTAATACAATAGACCTAATTCCCTAAAACTATTTATTGTGCCAGGCACTCTCAATTGTTTTTTTTCTTCTAAATTATATTTATTTTGTTAATACAAATTATCACAATTTCAAAACTACTGTTAAGATTACACGATACTTGTAGAGATACTTAAGAGATAATACACTGAAGAGAACACATGTGAACAAGAAATTAAGTACGGTATCTAACGTGATCAAGATTTCATTATTACAATACAAAACTCTCCCACTCAATTTCTCAAAAACTCCGTAGACCAGCAAATAGCTCTCTCATATTAATACTGAAAATGTCGTAGTTTCCGTTATAAATTGAAAAATGCAAAAGATAACGATTATGAACCGCTTATCTGACCACATAGCACAACGTTGACCCGGTTGACCGCTATTTCATATTATTATTATCGCAACTCAATGAAAAAGTGTGCCCAGCACTAGTACAATACAAATTTTCCCTCTCATAAATGAATGATGAGTTAAACGGGCTAAGATTTCATGTAAATTTCTCCGGATAATTTTAGTGAGTAAGTTACCGTAAGCTTACCTACTTTTTCCCGCATTTGAAAAAATAAAACACCAATCAAACTGTACTCTGATCACAGAGTGGCGCAAATACTCAAGCAGACTCAAACTCTGAACCTTCAAGTATCCAAGTAGTCCAGTCAATAAAGCATTATAGAGTGCATGAAATATGCCCCAATTTTTGACCTCAGGGATTTGTTTAGACTAGTTGGGAAGTTAACATACTAAAAGTCCCCGGACCTGGCGGATGAGCATAGGGCGGGAGGGGTGGTAGAAGGTAAAATTTTTTAGTTTTTCGCATATTACCCGAAAACGGTTGATCCTAGAAAAAAGTGCTTTCAATAGAAATTAAAGAGGACTAAAATCTGCGTCGATTGAAAAAAAAAAACGAAAATCGGTCGAATAGAATTTTTTTTACATTTGATCAAAACTACCTTCAATAATTTTCAAGATAGACGCATTTTAACACAAAAAATTGTTGTTTTTCCGGTATATAGGAATAAGCTCGAAATACTTAGGTTGATGAAATTCTTAAATTTTGTCCGAATTGAAAATGTAGTATATGAAATAGAACCGCCTTATGAAGCTGAAAACAATGAGCTATAGTTTGTTGAGATCCGTTCACTTTTACGAAAGTTAGAGATGTCCTTAGATTATTATCCTTGAAGGGTCCTTTCTACTGCAAATAATCCAGATTTTGAGCAGTAAAATAAGTATTCTGATGAGGGATGATCAATATAGACTACCAGACACCACTTTGAATATTGTTATTACTTTGTATGTATATTTTAGTATCAAAATATTGACAAAAACCACCTGTAGCTGAATTTGGAGGAACTCCATTCTTGGAAAAGTGATCTTTAAACTTCCAAAAATAGGTCAAAAATAAATATTGATATGTTATTTGGACTCTACTTCTCATGCTCGACAACTTTTAGGGTGAAGGGGTAGTGGATTTATTGTTATTTTATGAGTTACATCACATTTAAAAGCAGTTAAGACCATTTTTGGGGGATTTCTTTTAAAAAATGGGAGTTTTGATCAAATGTAAAAAAAATTCTATTCGACCGATTTTCGTTTTCTTTTTTTCAATCGACGCAGATTTTAGTCCTCTTTAATTTCTATTGAGAGCACTTTTTTCTAGGATCAACCGTTTTCGGGTAATATGCGAAAAACTAAAAAAATGGTACGTTCTACCCCCTCCAACCATATGCTCACCCCCCCAGGTCCGGGGACTTTTAGTATATTAACCTCCCAACTAGTCTAAACGAATCCCCGAGGTCAAAAATTGGGGCATATTTCATGCACTCTATACCCGTGTGGACAGGCTTTATTGATTGGATTAAAGTGTTATATTGTGCTCTGCTTTGATTGTACTGTACAATTCAAGATGATCTAGGAATAAGAAAAAGGTTTCCTAGTTATTTTCTGAAAAACGCAATGCAAGCAGGGTTTTAGATTGTAGTTCCAAGCAGAATTGTTGCACTTGAAATATTGAATTCAGAGAACAGAGTACAGTAGGCCCTAAGTTTGAGCTTCAAGCGTTGTGTAAAGTATTAAATACGATGTGTAGGGTTTCATTAACTTTACTTTTACAAATTTGCTGCAAAATTTTTCAAATCTATTTCTAGTGTTATAGCTTACTTAATGACATCTCTAAGACTACTTGGACTAAGATAAAATATAAAATTGGACTGAGAGATGACATCACGTACGTTTTCTTATTTCATTCAAATAAAGAAGATGAATATTGACAGTGAGCAGATTGATTTCTTGTGAACAACTTAGATTAAATATGAGGATAAAAAAGCGTTACTAAAGGAGTGGAAAGATCTTCATTTATTCATTGTTAGGCCTATATTGTTTACAAATTGTCAAGTCTTAGTAGGCCATTACGAATTCCCAAGTATCCAATATTCATGTTATTTGTTTTATTGGATGATGCTGGAATAATCCTTGAAGATAATTCAAGTGAGAGAAGTCCATCAACGAACATTTGCTTAGCTACTTCGATATTTTCAGTGCCAGGATGGTTGTGCCACTCTTGATACAAGTCAGTTTCTTTTTCAAGAAAAATGTAAAGCACCTTGGCAACTTTCATTTCCAACGGACAATTACTATTGCTTCCATTGCAGAGAAGTACGTTGAGATTTTTGTCCATGATCCAGAGCAATAAGTACTGTGTGCAAGAATTGGAGACTTGACAGCTCACAATCACTTTGCATAGAGGCCGGACGCACGTGTTGGCAATCAACAACACTGTATTGTAAAAGTCAAGCCATGGCTCTTTCTCAGCTTTCATTTCACTACCAGATAAATTGACGGAACAGTTCCAGATTTTAACAGACCTATCACACTTTGTACCGAGCCATTCCAAACACCTACGACAATAAATCACACCACACTTGGTATCTTTCAAATAGTCCGAATTAATTTTAAAGTAATACGATCCATATAAACAGTCATCTCTAGAAATATTGTTCAACTTATCTTCAGCAGTGTTCAGTTCATTAACATGATTGTGGCAAAAGAAATCTGAAAGATCGTAGCCTTCAGTAGGAAGAGGAAGAATGTGTTTAAATGAAACATTGATACAAACCACGCACCCACAATTTGCACATATTATGTTTGTTGCTTTGTTCTTGATCAGCTTTGGGATGTAGCACACAGCTTTATTTCCAGTTGACCTGGAATCCTTTTTCGTGATAATTTTAATTCGAAACGAGTAGTTGTCACTTTCAGCTATAAAGCCAGACAATGTTTGCGGTTTCAAAGCTACTTGAGCTGGTTCAATTTTCAAAACTTTGTTGCAGAAGGAGAGTTCAAAACTATCAGGAGTTATAGATAAATGTGTATTGTTGTTTGCGTTCCTCTTATTCAGTAAAATGAAAACCTGGCAAGCTTGAAGGCGCCAGTTCACTTCTATCAACACAATCATTATACTGCGGTTTCCTGGGTAACTTCCTGTCTACTCTGGTCTGTCCCTTCTGACTCCTTCACTAAACCTGAAAAGAAATGGAAAATGAAGTAACATTCACAGAGCATTTATATTAGAAACATCATTATCTTGAAACTATCATTGACCAGAATTCCAAAATCAACAACTTACCAAGATCCTTGAAAAGAACAAACAGCTTTTCAGACTCTTTGATCACCATTGGAAGCGTACATAACTGATAATATTTTGGATTCATTTCAATGTTACTTTTTACTGTGCTCAGCAAATGAGATTTCTCAGTATGAATTCCTGAAATAAAGATGTCATTAGGTAGATTTTAAGCAAAGGCATGACTGGAAAAAAGGGTTTGCTAGATAATAGTGGATGGATGTGATAAAGATCTGTAAAGATAGTCATCAACAGATTTCAACATTGCAATTTCATAAAATGTTACACAAATAATAAAAATATTCAATCAAGAATAAGCAGTACATACAATAGATGAAAAAAGATGAATACAAAAACAATTAAAAAATCAAAAATCAAAATCAAATTCTTTATTTCCACATTGCTCATCAATACATGAAAAAATGTATACATATACTCATGGTTTGATAAACAAAATTTCATTACATTCAATAATAATGCATCCTCATAATATTACACCATAAGTATACAAGATATAGAGTGGAATTCCCCCAAGAAGACTGTGCGTCTGTGTATAGGGGAGAGCTCCAAAGTGACAGTACAATACTACAGTATATAAGTTTTCTATGTACAATAGTTTAAAAAATAAGTTTTACAAAAAAATTAATTAATTTGAATAAAAAAAACTAGAGTAGAGAGCAGAGTGTACAGTTCTAAGAGCAGGAGAAGAGAACCTGGGACCAGCAACGATGCAAATTTTAAAATTGAATGCAAATTATATGATATATATATTTCATTAATTCATATACAAAATTGATAAGCTACGTATAAGGCGAATTGATGAGCTCCTCTGCTCCAATCCAGCCTATACCTAAGAGCCACTCCATCAACCTCCTTTTATACACCACGTCACTGCAGCTCTTGGCCTCCCTGATATCTTCTGGTAAATTCCTATAGATTATTTGAGCTGGATAGTAAGGTGATATAAGTTCTATCCCATGTACTAATCTGGGTGTTGTATAACCATGATGACTTCTGAGTCGAGTTTGATAATTGTGTTGAATATTTTCAAAAAGTTCTGTTTTCTAATGTAGGTAAGGATTGATTTGATATAGAGCTGTCTAATATTAAGAACAGGGAAGTCCGAGAACAGCAGTAACGTGGGGTACCTGGCTTCTTTTTTGAGAATTGTTTTCATAATTGAACGTTGAGTAACAGAAAGCGGTTCCAAGCATGCCGATGATACACCACCCCAGACTATTATACCGTACTGCATCACTGATTGAGCATATGCGTGATAAACCCTCCTACACAACCTAATGTCCAGTACTTGGCTCAGCTGAGATAGACCATACAACATCCTCCTGAGCCTTTGCTTCACGTTCTGGATGTGGGGTACCCAACTTAGATGATGGTCAAAGATGACCTCCAAGTATTTGTATTGGTCAACTCTCTTGATTGAACCCACATGCACATACTGTGGATTCCACATCCCTGCAGGAATGCATTTTGACTGGCCTTAATCCTGGATCTGATTGATTTCTGGTTACTATAGGCATATACATTGTTTTATTTATATTGACTGTTAGACTATTGTGGTCAAACCAATTTTTTATTTTTGAGAGGTCAAATGTGGCATTCTTATAAACTTCCTCCCATTCTCTACCAACAGAAATAACAACCGTGTCATTGGCAAATAGATATATCTTACTTTGTAAGTTCAACTTTGAGATGTTATTAATGTATGCCAGGAACAATATTGGACCAAGGGTGCTTCCCTGGATTACTCCATAGTCAACACTGTCCCTGTCACTACACTCACCATCAATTTGAACAAACTGCTGGCGTGCAGAGAAATAACTCTTGAACCATTGCAAGGCGGAATTTCTAACTCCAATAGACTCGAGTTTCTTCAAGAGCTTATCTTGATCAACGGAATCAAAAGCCTTAGCCAAATCCAAGAATGTCATTATAACTTTATTTCTCTGTTTAACTGACTCAATTATGTATTTTGTGACTTCAAACAGGGCATCTTCAGTGTATTTTGATTTTTGAAAGCCATATTGGTTTTTTGCTAAAATATTATTATTTGTCAAATATTCTGTCAACTGTAGTTTAACACATTTTTCTATAATCTTGGACAATGAAGCCAGAAGAGAGATAGGTCGGTAATTTGTTAATTCATTTTTGGATCCTGATTTGTGAATTGGAATGATTTTTGCAATTTTCAGTTTTTCTGGGAACTGTCCTGAACTGATGCTTAAATTTGTTAGATGATGGATAGGGTTTATTAGTGAATATAGGTTTTCTTTTATCATTTTAGTGGGTATAAGGTCGTACCTGGGGGCACTCCTTCCTTTGAGACTATTTATTACAATCATTAGTTCGTCCCTAGTAACTTCCTTGAATTCGAATACAGCATCAACTCCATATTCACAATCATTTATTTCTGGCTCTCCAACAGGATTTAAGGATTGGGATAAAGACGCTTCAACAGACGTAAAGTACTGATTGAAACTGTTACATATACTTTTGGTGTCGTGGGCTTGTGCAGGACTCCCATCATTAGCAAATGCACCAATTGGAAAAGATTTATTCGAGAGCATTTGCTTTACCAGCTATTTTTTTTTACTACGGTCCAGAATTTTAGTGGGTTGTCTGAGACTTCATCGATTTTATTCTTGTAGTAATTGTATTTGGCACGCTTAATGGTTGAATGTAGTAGGTTTCTGAATGTGATAAATTCATTTTTTAAGGCAGCATTGTAGGGTTGTCTATTTAGTTTCATCTTCAGTTTGTCGCGGTGACAAATAGAATTCACTAGGCCTCTGGTAATCCATGGTTTAATTTTTGTATTTTTAGCTGATATTTTGATTTTTGATGTCCTCTCATGGATAGTAGTTTGAATGGTTTCAATGAATAAATTAGTTGATAAATTTATATTGTTTTCGTTGATAACATGTCCTAATTCTGTAGGGACAAAGAATTCTGGACACCATCCCAATCAATTTTATAATAGTATTCATATTTTTTAGGTAGTTTATCAATTTTATTAGTGGTTAATTTCATGCATACAGGGTAATGGTCAGTGATTGCAGTTTGTACTACAGTTGTTGCTACTTCAAAAGAGGGCGGCAGTCTGACAAAGTAATGATTGATGCACGTATTACTGGCCGGTCTAGTCACCTTGTCCACACATGAAACGAGGCCTACATCGTTCATTACATCCAAGTACTTTTCCTCTAATGTATGTGGATATACATTCAAAAGGTTGCAGTTTATATCACCGCAGAATAATTGTGTACATCGATTAGCATTATTTCCCTGCTCATTAAAGTAATTCTCAATAGATTCAATAAAAATGTTAAGACTTGAGTTAGGGCTGCGATAAATCGCAAGAAGTTCAAAATGAGCACCAGCCCAGTCAAAAGTAAGGGAGAAGCATGTGGCTATATCCCCTAATTGAAACTTGCGACAAGAAGCAGATATTTTACTGTCCATGTAAACGACTACGCCGTCGCTTTGGTTAATATTGTTGAAGGACCTGTACAAATTATAACCAGGAATTTCTATCAGATTGCTCCCATCCTTCAGCCAAGCTTCTGTTAGAACTATACATGTGAAACGGCAATTCAGGCTCTGCAATACCACAATGAATTCATCAATATTTTTCTTGTAACTTCTAATATTTTGTTGAATTACTGTAAAGTTTTGTTGATCTGCACCATTACTACTCCCACGCCCCCCGCTCTCAAAATGCTAAAATGCTAAATGCTAGAAAAATTCTTAATGTCTGAACACTCTGCGCAATTAATTGGTGGAATATCTAAAATGTCTACAGCATTTCTTATCATAAAAAGGTAAAAATGTGGGCCAAACAACGCAAGCCGTCCGACCAGACGTGAAGAAAAATAAAGAAATGGGAAGAAAATGTATGAAGTTCCATTATAAGAATTCTTATAAAAGTTAGTAACTGTATAGTATGAAAAATAGTAGCTTAATTGTGTAGTATGAATGGTAAATGTCTAGTACGAGTACAAAAGAAATTATAGAGTACCGTATTTCAAAAGGAAATGATTAATTTAACATTCCTTGTATCTCACTTAGATAAGGAACCTATGTAACTTATAGGAAGGAAGAAAGCGATAAGCATGAGGCTCCGTGCTGTATTTATCAAATTCCAACGATAAGAATTTGACTACCTTTTACAGGACCCTATCCAAGTAGATATTGAGCGTTTTGAATCGAGTGCCATTTCTCAATGTGAGAAGATCAACGTCTAATTACTATATATATTTTTTTCATTATCTTTAGCTATAATTTTGATTTATTATTATTATGAGTAGTATTTTACTTTGTTGAGAATAATTACTTATATTTTTCAAAAATGCATGCTCAACTCATTTAAAAATTTCATTTACGAATTGAATTACTCAGATTCAATATCAGACCGCTCAAAAGAAGGGTTAGGTCACTGTATCTGATTACAGTACTGAATAACTTTTCCAGATCAGAAATAAATTGAATTAAATTGTAACAAAGATCTATTAATGAAGGAATTAAATTGTCCATCTTGTGGAATTCTTTTTTCATTCAACAGCGCTATTGTTGTTGATACGTTACTGGAAAATTCTTTCTGGTAGAAAATAGATTAAATTAAATTTAATAAAGAATCCATTTATTTTCTCTAATGAATAAATTAAGTTGGTCAAATAAAGTAAACTATTTATAGATACTATTGTTTGAAATAATAAATTCTGGTATTTTTAATCTAATAAGAGGCTTATCGAGTTTTTCAAGCAATCTCTCAACTGATATCGTATTGATCCAAGTGAATATTATAGCACGCAATTTTTTGTGGAAAATAGCAGAATTAATCATGTCTTCATATATCTAAATTTGTTGAATCTCACACGATGATTATATTGAGCTTTGAGCCAATAAATAGGTAGAAGGCCTGTAATATCATTTAAAGAGAAAATAAAAATATGATAAAGATCAATGCACTAATATGAATGGTTCGAGTGTAGAATGAAATTATACTTATTCCTACTTGAATAATGATATTTAAAAAAAAACTGGATTTGTAGACGAAACCACGTAGCTATCATACATGTATGATGCTCCGAATAAAATAATAAGTCATATATTCATATATATAAATATAAATGATCGTTTATGTCCGGTAGTATTCTGAGTTAATTTGAAATCATCTTAAAGTATGAATAAGTCCTTGAATATTATTAAACTGCAAAGAAATGAAGCGAACAATAAAAAATTTGATTGTAGAAATGGTAATCTGCACGAGTAAAATCAAATACATTTAATGGTAATTATTAATTGAATTGCTCAAGAAAGAATTTCATCTTGGAAAAAATAGAGATGGGATATTTATTTCTTACGTAGAATATTTAAGTTATAGGATACACTAATCTTGTTTCCAAATAAAATGTATTTGAAACCATTTTATTCAACTTCCAAGAAACAATTCAATAGCAGCAGTTAAATACTGAAAATAGGTCACGTTGATTATTTAACCAGATAGTCTATATGACTTACATCCATTTGAGTACCACTCAGACAGATCACCACTTCAATCATATCATTTCAATACACATAGGCCTATGCTAAAAAATATATTACTGAGATAAAAAATAAAATAAAAGTAATAAATACCATAGTAGAAAAGTAAAAAATAATAATCAACTCTTGTATGAGTTTATCATGAGAGATATAAGAAAATATGAGACGTGAGTCTTTGCAAAAGTTTTTATAATAGTCAATGAAATATTGCGAACAAAGGAAGTTTTAAATTCACTGCAGCCAATAATTAAAACTATATTATTGGTCTTTGAAAAATAAAATACTTCAAATATGTACTCAATAGTTTTGTAAATGAAGAGAGATAATAGTGTACATAACTGAAAATTCTCTACTCACGCAAAAGTACAACATAAGCATTTTTGTACCATATCACTGGATACTTCACATCACTAGCGATGTCGTCTCGGAGTAGGCTGGCGGGAGCGGGGGTGCTGTGCTGCCTTCGCTGCAGGTTGGCGGCGTGCTTGAAACTTGTTCTCGGCTGGCGATGCTCTCCACATGTGCGAGGTCTCGCACGCGAAACGGCCGCTTTTCTGCTGATTCTTTCGCCATTATTTTGCAGTCTGAGGTCCATACAGCCGATAACTTGTTGTTTTTCATCAGGTTTCTGGCTGCATTGAATAAAGTTTTTGTTTCAGGAGTCAAGTGTTCATTCATGTAAATGGGATTATCGGGAAAAGCTGAATTTAGCTCCTTAGTGTGGAGTTTTCCTTTATGCCTCCTAGCAGCCAACCACAAATCTTTTGTCAATCGGGATGTGAAATTCACGACAATGGACGGAGGCTTATTGTCTGTTTTCTTCCCACCCAACCTATGCGCAGCGGATACATCTGGGTGCTTATAGCTTTTAGAAAATAGCATTTTTTAAGTGTTGTTCATTGCGCCTAACCCTAACACATTCATTCAATCGATTTTGAAGGCTAAAAGGTATCATTCCCAAGTGGCTCGAGCTGCCCAGCTCTAAATTCGCTGCTCGAGCTGCCCGGCTCTAACTGCGATGCTCTAGCCATATTATTAATGTTCACTAAGTTATAAGGGCTACAAATGTGTAATTAATCAATAAATAGTAAAATTCACCCTTTTCAAGTCATTTTCAAGTGATTTTCACTATTTATTGAATAATTACACATTTATAGCCTTTATAACAGGTGAACATTTATAATATAGTTATGTGAATAGAGTTATGATGGCTAGAGCAGAATTATTATTATTAATTATTATTATTAATAATAATCATCTTTTGACCACCTATAAAAGGGATATGTAGATTCGTCAAAATATTAAGTCAATATACTTAGGATATTAGTTACTATATCCTAATCATTCTTAGTTGCTCATAATGAGCCGTAAATTCCTCAGTGGAATATGCGGAAATATTCAACAACTCATTTTTCAATTTTGTTTTAGAAATGTTACCGTTCAGTTCTTCCAGATGCATTGGTAAAGTATTGAACAATCTTATACCAGCGCTTTTTACTCCCCGTTGGTAAAGATTTGTACGGTGAACTCCGTCTCTCAGGTTGTGCCTCTATCGAGTTTCATAGCTATAAAATGCCTCTCCAGTATTAAACTCGTGCTGGTGTCTCTTAATAAAACATATAGTTTCGAAAATGTACAAACTAGGCAATGGAAGGATTTTTAATTCCTTAAAAATAGGCCGGCAACTAGTCCGTCTTGTTTCTCCAGTCATTACTCTCAATGCCCATTGAATGAATGTGTTGGGCGCAAAAGACAACACTAGACAGATTGAAAAGCAATTTTCTAAAAATTCCACTCTTGATTAACACATTTTCAGCATTAAAAATGGTTTGAAAAATATTCTCTGGTTTATTATGGTTATTACAAAATTTCCCGTTTCTCTGCGCCAATGTATAATTTTTGAACAAATATTGATCAAGCTGGAGTCATTTTCCCATCTTGCCAGAGAGCCTTCTTTGCTTGGACAGACTAATGTTCAGCTCTGTCCAAACTTTCTGAAAGCGGTTTACGTGAGCTAAACGCTTTCAGAGCTGAGATCGCTCTTGACTGTGTGACACTATCCTGCAGCACCGGTTATACCACAGCGGGCAGAAGCAACTGGTATTTGTTGTGGTTCACTAACATCTGAGAATGTGCGTTATCACATCAGAGTGAACGAACATGAATCGCCTTGATTGATGAATAATCTTCGTTTGCTTGTGCTTTGGTTCTTACAGTCAGACTGTAGGTACTCTGTCCAAGCAAAGAAGACATTCTGACAAGATGGGAAAACTACTCCAGCTCGGTCAGTATTGGTTCCAAAAATTTAAATTTGGTACCAAATTGTAGAAAATATTCTGCTCTACAATTCAAAACCAAGTGCATAAATTTTAATAACTAATATTGACCGCGCTGAAGTAGATATAAAGGCAAAAATTGCTGCAGGGAATAAATGTTATTATGCACTGAGCCAATACTTGAAGTCAAGGGCACTATCAAGGAAGATTGAAATTCAGATTTATGAAACTGTTATAAAGCCAGTGGTGCTATATGGAGCAGAGACATGGGTGCTAACAAAAAAAGACGAAGACTTGTTGAATATATGGGAGCAAAAAATTCTGAGAAGAATCTATGGTCCAGTACTTATCGAGGGAGAATGGAGAATCCGTACAAATCAGGAGTTGCGCGACCTATACAAAAAATCTCAAATTGTTGATGAGATAAAAGTGAGGCGTTTGAGTTGGTTGGGTCACGTGGAGAGAATGGACGACACAAGAGCTGCTAAAAGAGTCTACAGGGGTAACCCAGGAGGAAGAAGGCTGAAAGGACGACCACGAAAGCGCTGGCTTGAGGATGTAGAAGATGATCTCCGTCAACTAGGTGTTAGGGGTTGGAGACGTAAAGCTGCCGATAGAGAAGAATGGAGAGGCATTCTGGAGGAGGCCAAAGCCCTAAATGGGCTATAGCGCCATGGAGTAAGTAGTAAGTAATATTGAACGCACTGGAGTCATTTTCCCATCTCGCCAGATGTCTTATTTCTTTGCTTGTACAGAAACACCAAAGCGAGTACCGAACTCTAGTGGACGTAAATTTCCTGCAATCATTCGCTACAAAACCGATAATGGCGCGAACACAAACATGCAACTACCGAGCATAGCCAAACAAGGTCGAGACACCGGTCACATTTAAGTGAAATTATGCTAATTCGCTCTGGTTTAACTGTGCCTCAACACGTGTTTTAATAACTGTCATTCGCCAACCGACAGTTTCGTTCATACTAATTCAAACATAAAGTAAAAAATTTCTTCTTTGACAAGATCATTCGACTTTTAGGATAAAAAGAAACTTTCTATACAAAATAAAGTTGAAAAATGAGTTAATGGTCCAAAATAACTCACCGATTCTTTTTCCTGAATGTTTCTCAGTAAAGGGAGATGTTCATCAGTCAGGTCCCGCAAAGATTTTATGTTATGACAATGGATGATAGCCAACAGGTAGAGATTACTGATTTGATTTTTATCCCATTTAAGATCTGGTAAAAGTACAAATCCCAAATTGGGGTCTGGATCCTCAAATACAATACTCTCTTGTTCTTGTTGATGTGTTAAAATATTGTAGACCCACTGAAATCCATAGAAAAAATGAAGGTGAGCAGTTTAAATAACAGAGCACATAGTATTGAAATGTTCGAGGATGAAATTTTTTTCAACTAGTAGTGAGTTCAATAATAATCCTATTATTGATTAATAGCAGGTCATTTTTTAGGTGCTAGAAGTCTAATTTGCCCGGGCTAATAATCAAGATACCGGTTATGGTTGCAACACCATTATTTCTCTCTGGTAAACTTTGGATACTGCTATAGTTGACACCAATAAGTTAGGCGGTTTCGTCTGTGACGTTTACGTGGTCTAACCTACCAACAGCTGATGTACAGCATCTGTTTCTTTTCATTTCAAAAACATTGCTAAATGACAAATCTAACGACATCAGCTGCTGGTGCGCACAAGGAGCAAATGAAGCATTCTAACTTTTTGGCATCAGCTACATCAATAAGGATATTGGATAATTACCAGAATATCACCTCCCCAACTATTTAAAAAGTTGTATAATTTTTGTTTTAGAGCCTCCAAGATGGTTCATTGCAAAACGAAAAAGGCCATATTTTTACTAGTAACGTTCAAAATAAATTGATAAAGTCTTGTATTGGAGTTTACCATGAGAAAATTTTTTCTGAGGTCAAGATTTATAATAATACGGTACCTACTATAGCGCCCTGTATTTTAGGTTCTTTCCAGTTGAAAGGACTCTTCAAGGATGATAAACTGAGAACCCTATCAGGTTTCATAAAATTTAACGAGACTCAACAATTGATAGCTAATTGTTTTCACATAATCAAGGCGGTTCAATTTTTTCATTATTGCATTAAATAAAAATTAAAGGATTTAACTACCTTCAGTACTTTTAGTTACCAATTACTCATGAAAATTTTCAATTTTTCAACGGTTTTACTCGCTTTTAGCAACAGAGAGATTGGTTTCAAATAGGAAACCAAAAGGCTTGATTAATATGAGAGAAATTGATAAAATGAGGGTTCCAAGTTGTGCTACCATCTGAGGGAGTGCGAATTCAGAGCATTCTCATAAAAATAAAGCATTTCAATTATCGTCAATGTGGTTCTTTTCCAATGTTTCAGGTCTTACCCCGCAAAATCAAAGCCTTATTAATTTTTCCAAGAAGGCATTTTTTGAAAGACTTTGTAAATTAGAAACTTTGAGTCACATCATATGCCTACCTGTAGATTGAATGATTCTGATGTGATGTGAGGCAACGTTACTTCATAATATAAGTTCGAAGTCTCCTCAATCAGATGCAAAGGTTGAATTTCATACTTTTAACGTGCTTTTCTGTAGCTGGGAAGATAATAGAAGCCTTGAAACCTGTTGACAAAGCAAATTGTTAGGAAAACAATCAATTCAAATAGAATATAGAAGCAACTTGCACTAATTTTTGTTCCATCTCAATCAAAAAATTCAATTGTGCATGATTTGTTTAGTCGGTATTGAACAATTACATTCCATACTGCTTTCAGGCTCTATTTAGTGATATGGTGTTCTTCATATTTCAATTGGTTGAAAATTTTTCTCGGTAATCAAGCACCCTGCAAGTGTTTCTGAAGAAAAAACTGCAGTTTGAATCCCTTAATAGGCCAAACAGAGGATCAACAGTTGAATAAAAAGCCTACTTACCCCCCACATAGCACACAAAGTATCCGATACATATTAAGTACATATCAATGTAACCCTTGAAGTATGTATTATAAAATATGTACCTCAAACGTATCTGATACATATTATTTGAGGCAGGATTGATACGTATCTCCTGATACTTTCCAATACATATCAGATACGTATCCGCTAAACCTACCCACTAATGCATTAGTAACTGCACCTCTGCTTGTGTGCTCTTTCTGAACTGAAATTTTCTGTTGTGAGAGTGATGAAATGTAAGCTGATGTGATCGTGGAGACAAAACCAGAATAGGACCTTTAAAAGGATGAAAATTGTTCATTTGAATGTAATATTATAATATATTACTTATTATATAAATCTGTGTTTCATTTATCAATTGATTTGAATCTAATCCAATGCTAAAGTCAATTGTGTAGGCTATTGATTGCATTCAGTATTTTGAGGTTAATTTCTTATGCATCCTTTCATGTCTTTCCAAATGGGATTAACTGGATTATTATGATTTTATTTCAACAATTACAAATATCAATATTATCATTTGATGATATTTATTTCATTGATGAACAAAGTATTTTGGCAATTCTTTTTTTGTTAGTTACATATTAGATGTATATCCAAGACATGAGGGTGATACATATCAGATATGTATAATCAATACCTAAATAATATGTATCTCAAAAGCGGACATTTTCATGTATCAGATACATATCAGATACGTACTAGATATCCCAGATAGCACACAAAGTGAAAATCACGTTTTTCTCACGTGCAAAAGAAGTGAAAAGGTGAAAAGTTGAAATTGATTAGTCTTTTTCACGTTTTATTCACGTGAAAAAGTGAAAGTGGAAAACTAGTGAAATTGATAACGTGTAATTCACGTAGAAAAGGTGAAAGTGGAAAAATAGTAGAATTGATAACGTGAAATTATAGTGGAAAAATGATGAAATCTGAATAATGATTTTCACCTTTTTTCATATGAAATATCATATGTATTAATATATGATTTATGATGAAATACATATTATTATTATGTATTTATATCACAATAAATAATATTTTTTCATTGTAATTTGTTTAGTTTTTTAATTAAATATTCAAACGACCCCTTATTTTGTAATTTTATGGTACATATAAATTTATAACAATAAAATGTGAGCTCACCATCGAATTAAACACTAAAAATAAATGTTCAAAAAATATTCTTGATACCTTGAAGGAAATTATAATATTTTTATGTAGTAAGCTATCAGAGATTAATCATCCTAAAATGTTAACTTGAAAATTTATCCATCATTTATAATCAGCGCAAAAACGCTAATAGCTCGAAAACGGTGCGTCTGGCATTGATTTTCCATAGTAAGGAAAATGCTTAGAATTCAATTCTACATCTGGTTTAGTGCTCATACAGTGGTATTTCAAGAAAAATAATTTCACATGAAAATTTTTCGAAGTTATTGAATCCGCGCAAAACGCTAATAGTTCAAAAAACAGTGCGCGTGACATTGAATTTGTTTCATACTATTCATTTTCTTGAATGAATAAATCAATAAATGGAATAATATTCATACTTTATTTGCACTATTTATTATTATCATCTCTTTTGTTTTCCATTACGAAATGCTAGTAAATATTTCACTCTGAACTAATTTTCACAACATTGACTTCAGTGTCCTGAAAAATAGTTTAAAGTGGAATGTTTATTATATTATTTTCTTTAATACTTTACCTTATATTTACTCATTTTCACTACCTATATTATAAATAGTACAAAGTATTCAAAAAATATAAAAGTATAGTTTTCATTTTTCCTACATAATTGTACTGTAGGTCATCCAATTATTTCCATTTCTTCATCTTTCATTTCCAGTTTTTATTATTCCAATCAAGTGGTATATAATTATTTTGTAATATATTTTTCAGATTCTTCCCCTTCACCCTTATATTCTCCTCTGGCTCTTGCAATAATTATTGTGGGGTTAATTATAGGATTGATCCTCCAAAATTTAGCGAAAATCAACCCTCTTCTTCAATTAATCCAAGCAGGGGTTGGGATTGAAATTGACATAAATGAATTATCTTTGAGTTTTATTTCATTTTTAGGACGAGGGGAAGCATAATGATGTGAATGTGCGTATATATTGCTGGTTTTATTTCAAAATGCTTGAAAAGAGTTATAAATTGAATTTGTTATTATTTTAAATCAAAGCCCGCGAACCGAATAATCGTAAATACTTGATGACTATCGTATTGAAAACAATCGATTGAACACTTTATTTGCTCACGCCGTGCAAAACTCCAAGTCATGCAAGATCATCTGGAAGCATTTGATTGCTATGAATGTGCTAAAATTAATGTGCCAGTTATATTCATAATGCGTTTGAAATTTTAAAATGATTTATTTTCCATGTTACAAGTTTCAGGATTGTAATATCGATTAGTCTATGCGCAACTATCGATATTCTAGTCGATGGTTGTCATTTCTCTGAAGACGTATTTGAGGTTAGGGCTACTCTTTATGTTATGTCTGATCGCGCCAAAAGTCAGACTCACAGCAATGTGATTTTTAAAGCATATTAAGTTATAATATTGTATTAGTATTTGATGAGCATATTAGTATTTTCTTTGTTTAAAACGTGATAAGTTCATGGATCGAGATCGTTCAGAAGTGGAGTTTCAAGTAGACAATTTAGTGCTAAGTTAATTATGAAAAGTTGAAAACGTGATTTTTGGCCAACATTTTTTCATTATTGAATAATTGAAATGTCGGGCGTTAAAATAGATACCTTCAATGACTGAGAAAGTTTTAGAATCAAATCTCGGTGTAGGTTATTAGTTGAGTTATTTTTGGAAAAAGAACAATAATTTTTATTAAAGGACGAAGGATGTGATATTGAAATCCATGCATATCATCAAGGTGAGTCAAACCTCAAAGGGACTTATTTTATTTCATACCTATAATTATATCACAGAGACTTCAAAGACTTATCAAAATATATTAACTTACGTCAAAAATAACATAGATTAAGTAAATATGTGACTCTGACTTTTTATAACTATTGGAATATTTCAATTATTGTAGCATATTAATCTTTCTTTCTTTATTCTTTCTTCTTTCTTTACAATTGCGACTTGGTTTCCAAGTATTTTAAGCAAAGGGTGAATGAGCGATGATGAATGATGATGAAGAAGGTTTAAGATGTAGGTTATATATAATGTCTATCCACAACGTCCACTCTCACTTAATATTTTAATTTCTCACTTCCAAAAATATTTTATCACAAACAATTTTGAATAAAGTGAACTACAGTGGAACCTTGATAATTCGTACTTCATGGGACCTAAGGTTTTGCACAAATTGGGGAAGATTACAAATTATTGAAGCTATTAACAATGGAAAATTATTTCAAGGGACTGAGCTTTCACTAATTATTTATAGAGAATTACAAATTATAGAGGTACGAATTATCGAGGTTTCACTGTAACTTACTTGTAAAGTACATCAGTTTTTCCTGTAAATTCTTAAATTTTATTTAAGCCGCCATTTGTTGTGAATATAATGATTTTGTGGTCACCCTGTTTTATCATTATAGGCCTACCTCAATGTAGAAAAAATACTGGCGGTTGATGTCCAATTTTCAATAGATTGCAAAATTCACTTGAAATTGTACATAAATGAAATGAATAAATAAATTTATCAGTTTCCTAGTTAATAAATGAACTTTCGTTTAATGAGTTTTTTGTAGATACACTTTTTTTTATTTCATGCTTCACTACAATTTTTCAGACTCAATTCTACTAAAGTTCAAGGATGGAGAGGAAAAAGATGTAGAGAATGTCATCAAGGATTGGCTGAAACAATCCAAGAACAGGCTTGAAAGGAGAAAGAAAATTTGGAGGTAAAATAGTATGAATAAACATTATACATTAGATTTAAGTCTTGCATAGAGTCATATTATGGCAATATGTGCCGTTTTATTGGTATTTATTACAAGTTTATTGTTTATGCTTCAAATAAAAATATGGTGGGCTGGGGTGACCCTTACTGGTAGCTTCCACCTTGCCAAAGCTTCAATGAAAATAGCTCTGTGATAATCTGATGTCATTAAATTTATGCATGCAAGGAACAGTTGGCCTCTACTTAATATAGCTGACGTCAATTAGTTGGGCGTTTTCATACACTTGTGTTACGTTCTTGTTACCTACTAACAACTGGTGTATTTTCAAAGATTCTTTTAATTTTCTAATTGAGCTTTGAGTTTTTAAAAACTAGTATTTAGAACATATTATGGAGTGCAGTGTCATCAATAATAATTCAAAGAACTTGAATAGTAGAATGGATGGATTAATAAATTTGGAATTCAAAACATAGCTGATTTTTTTCTGTTAAGTTATATCAACTGTTATGGACAATTTTCATACTATCAGGTGAATTTATTAATACTATTTTGCATTAGATTTTGAGATATGTAACAATTGCACGTAATTTCATTTCAGATTAACTTTCTCACGTGCCTTGGTGGGGCTGACATGAAGAAGAGTGCTGCGTCACTTGATGAGGTTGCCGGTAAATTCTTTTGGGCTGACCCAAACGGAAAACGTGCCTTCAGCTGTCTGGGAATAAAATCCTTAATTTTCAGTAAGTAAGTTACCTTCAATTCAAATTCTCAATAATATTTGTTCTAAAAATTGGAAGTTTCCTATGATAGCTTTCAAATTAATTTTGTGATTCTTCACATTTTCTTTTTTTTTTAGTACAAGAACTGCATGCTTTACTAGTACCATATCTCTTGGAAGAGTAGAAATTTATTGTCATCATCAACTTGCAAAATGTTAATTCAATATCTGCACAAGCATATAATGAATTATTGCTATACCTAGTAATTTTTCCCTTCTTTGGGAGATTGGCTGTCGTTAGTAAAGATAGTCAGTCGTTTCCTGTCTCTGGAGGAATAGTAACTGTTGCATTACACTCTAACTGATTAACTGCATGTTATTCAGAGGTGTTTTGCGCCGTCATATGGTTACGGAAACTGGCTTATGGTTGAGAGAATCAACGTGCTAACGACCTCTATCCTGGTTGATGATTATTAGCTTGCTGTATGGTCTGTCCGGGCGGGAAGGGCATTAAAGTGGTGTGGGAGGTGGCTTCGGCTTGGACAGTGTTGGTTTGGGGACTATGGGTTCTGTTTAAGAATTTATGACTTTTGGGCCGGTATTGCTCAGTCTGGAGTCGTTTTCCTGTCTTTTTATATTGACTTTTATTGTTTTTCCCCATTAGGAGCAGTTATAAATCTTCATTTTGATGGAACAGAGAAAGAGCTAGTCAAGGTTAGTTAAGGTCAATGCCCTTAACGGGCTGTAGTGCCATGGAGTATGTAATTCAAGAGTTAAATTCTCTTCTGAACAGCAGGAAACGTTTCTACTAATAAATGAACATAATATATTATTTATTATATTTCACCGTCTCATCTCTGCCGTCTCATTCTGGGTGAAATGGGCCCAATAAACTTAATTACTGAATTACTAAGATTATCATTCGGAAGAGACTGATCATGGCTCATGAAAAACTGAAAAACCGTGCTTAATTCCTCATTCCAATTTAGTCCTCTGATTTGAACTATTTATCTTTTATATGATAGAGAGGTGGTGTTTGTGCAAAATGCAAGCTTGGATTTTACCAGGCATCTGAAAGAACAGTACCTAATATTTTCAATATACAAATTTCGTATAGCTTCGGATAATATTGATATTTTTCAAGTTCAAATTCCAATTTCATTTCTAGATTTCTCGAAATTGATGCTGGAAGTACATGAACATTGCAATAATTTCAATTAGCTTTCAAAATCTGCCTCAAAGGGATTTTGAGACCCCCTGTAGTAAGTACATATATTATTTGGGTACATGTTATTATTTTAATGAACATACACCTGGGAGATTCTTATAATTATGTTCTTTAAATTGATACAATTTTTTTATAAACATTCAACATTGCCCAAGTCAATCATAATAGAATGTACAGGGTGTTGGTTTTAATATATCAAATTAGAAGGTTTATTTAAACCAAAAACATAAAATCAATACATGAACGCATGTTCATTTGATTTTCTGATTTAATGCATGAAAAATTATGTCATGCACGTGTCCTCATCTACTGCGCTGGCATGCATTAACTCTGTCCATGACATTCACTACTATAGTATGGTCGAGCAGACTGGAAAGATGGGAAGATGACTCCAGCTCAATAATGGTTCAAAAGTTTAAAATCTGGTTTCTAACTTTAGAGCAGAATGTTCATTTTCTACAATTTGGGACTAAATTTATAATTTTTGAACTGATATTGACTGGGCTGGAGTCCGGTCTTGCCAGATGTCTTCTTTGCTCGTCCAGACTGTAATAGTTGAAGTAATAGTTGGACAGAGTTGATGCGTGCCAGCGCAGTAGAGGAGGACACATCCATGACATCATTTCTTATGTATTGAATAAGGAAGTCAGATGAATATGTTCATGTATTATACACTTTAAGTAATACTTTTAAAGTTTTAAAAAAGGTATTTGATTTTTTCATTTTATTTATCAATTATTTTAAATAGCCCTAAGTTTAAAGTTTAATTTTCACTTTATGTTTTTGGTTTAAATAAACCTCCTAAGTTGATACATTAAAACCGATGCTCTTTTTGAATCACCCTATAGTAAATACTATTATGAATCAAGAGGGATTGTCTTAAAAACTGCTATGTCAAGTCTTTGTCTTCTAGTCAAGACTTTCAAGTTTGAATTTTATTGAGTGGGAGTTTCTGAAGAAATACACTCAAATAACTTTCCCATACAAGAAATATTGTTTGAAATATGACTTATTTCTAAGTAAACTTTTGTTTCCATTTTTTATAGGAGCTGTGCTGATTCAATTTGCAGATGCCAAAGAGAAAGATATTGAAGGATTCATCAGACTGGCTGAAATCTTCAAAAACACGGCTTGCTAGTGGAGAAAAATCAAAGTATGTATAAATTTTCATCAGGTACTCTGAAATAGAATATAAACCAGAACAATTTTTACTATGAGTGATGCCCATATATACTCTACACTTGTGGGTAATGGAATGGATGATTATGAGAGATTACTACGTTTTGGGCAGTAGGGACCAATGACTTAACATTTCCAGAAAGACGTGAGTGATAAAGCAAATTCTGGTCAGAGGCTTTGCCGTCAACTGGGTTTGAACCCAGGAACCTTATTAGACTGATGAGCAGACCGAAGCTATAGCCCTCTGGGATAATGTAACTCCAAAAAAGTCCAATTTCAATTGAATCCTATTAGGTCAGATATATGTTAGAATAATTGTAGAAGCATTATGTAACTGCCTTCAGTTCTTTAATAAACTCTTACAGACAGTCCTTGAAGAGTTGAGAATGTGGTCTCACAGACCACTGGCAGACAGTCCTGTATTTTTTTCAATTTAGTTGAGAATAAAAAAATAGCAGTCGTTCGATCACAATCTGCCAAATTGAGTTGCAAATTTCTGTATCTGTGGACGCAAAATTTATTTACAAGATTGGCACAACACTGATAAATTGATATAAAATTCTTTTTTTCACAGGAAGGGACAGAATTCTTGGACCAATGACAATTAACTGTGCAGAGAACTGTTGTTGGTGTTCCATGATAAAGTTGTACTGTATATAATATTATTTGAACTCAAGTAAAAGGATAATCTATGTAAGTTATCTCATAATTATCAATCCATTCTTAGATCTAATTGACTAGTTTTTAAAAGATTATTCAGTTTTATCTACTACATTCCACAAGCTATATTATTATTGTATTTTTAATTATGGTTCTATGTCCTACTTCTAATAGGCCTAAGTGTTGAAGAGGTTCACTGAATGTTATTTTATTGATTAGGTGTTATTATTCTACCTCTTGGATTCTATATAAATCTTTCCCTTAATAGTTTTGAAAGTACAGTATATCATAATTATTATCAATCCATTAATACTATTACAATTAGAGTCAATTGACTAGTATTTAGAAGATTATTTAGTATTATTCACTTCATCCCATATAAATATATTGTACTTTGATGTTATTTTCTATCTTCTATTTTGAAAGAGGTCTACTGAATTTTTTTTTGACTGATTAGGTTAGGTGTTAGTATTATTCTAGCTCTTATTTTATTATATGCATCTCATAAAAATCTACTGTATTTTGAATTGTGGTGTTATTTTTTTATTTCTAGTACTGTATTGAAGTTATAAAAGTCTCCCAAATGTTCTATACTCAATTCATCATTCTATAAAAGTCTTTCCTTATTTTTATCATAAATATTGTTTAAATAACTCATGAAATTGTAAAATCATGTAATTTTCAAAATTTGTCAAAAGAACTAATTGGTTAATGTACTTTCAACCTATTATTTCAATTCTCACAAGTCTTCAGACTATTTTTTAAATAAATTATATTATAATATATACTACTGTTGTTTATTTTCCTTTTTCTGTTATTGTTTCCTTTAGCTTCCTTTTCAGGAGAATGACAACTCTTTTCCTGGTTGATGACAAATTTTTGACACTTAAATGTTATAAAATTAACATAACATTATACAACATTATAAAATTTTGCATTCAAATGATTTCTGTCAATTTTAATTTTTCAATCAAATCATTTACTGCCTTCCCAAATTAAATTTAGCAATAATTAGGCCTGCTACAGGTAACCAACTACAATAATTTTATAAATCTATTTTAATCAAAGTTCTGTGCAGTTATGTGGTTCATGAACCACTAACCTTGATATTTTCCAATATTATTTTAATATTAAATGTATTTTTCAAGTGAAATTTTGGGAAATAAGATGTGGAAATAACGTGAAGATAACGTGGCAAATGTTGAAGAAACCCGTTATTTTCACGTTTTATTCACGCGATTAAGTGTCCAGTTTCCACCTTTCCTTCACGTGAAAAAACGTGATTTTCTCGATATTTTCACCGGAAAAAAACGTGGAAAAGTGAAACTGAAAACGTGTTAATTAGGTGAAAAAAACGTTTGTGTGTTATCTGGGATGTAAATTTACATATCTGATACATACTGTAAGTATCGATGGAACTTATCTAATACGTATCTGATATGTTCATGTACTATGTGGGCCATATCAATTGAAGAGGAGAAGAGAAACCCGTATACAATATTATACTGTCAAGTGTCATACAAAATTTATTGAATAGGGAGATAAGCTACAGGTTTTGGTTGTTTAACCATTATCTCTGGTACACTTAGAATCTAGAGCGTAAATATTTCTGGTGATTTTGTTCACGTTTCTTCTAGTGCCGCAGTTACAGCAGACTCTAAAAAGTTGGTGGTTGATAAATATCTAATTCTCAGTCATGTTAGGCTGTCAGAACATTATAAAATTGCTCCTCAGATAGAGGTCCCACCCTAAAAGTGGGCTGTAAGTGAGAAAATGTTCAGCTGAGGCCAGTCAACTCAATGCTCTTACAAACCTCACTCGCTAACCGCTAATTTTATTGGAGTCTGCTAAGTCAAGCTCTAGAGTCCACACTCCAATGCTCAAGTTATTAACATGCTGAATCGACTACAACATTGAAAACTAATAACCGCTTACAGGTGTTGTTGTAGTGTACATTACTCCTCATTTGTAGATGCTCTTTAGTCTTTTTGTTCTTCAGAAGCGAGCTCAATATGTGCTGGCTGTAGACAGTGAGGGTGCCAAGACTCCTGAACAGAGGACGGAAGTAATCCCTGTAGCCCAAGAAGGTCATAAGCCTCAGTGCTCTCTGCTGCAGAAGCAGTATATCATGGAAAGCTGGAGCATGTCCCTCCCTACAAGAGCACTCCATAAATCAAGTGACTATGAAAGAGTGCGTATGTATGTATTCTTATGCCATATCGGTGGGGAGTTCCAAAAGGAAGTTCCACCGGCACCATAATCTTAATTTCCGTCGAAGGGAAAACATGGTATTACTTGATGTGATACACTGACATTTGAATTTTTAAAAGTTCTTCCGAATCAAGAGAGTCCAAAAACACAAGAAAGATCACCAAAATCACCATTCACTATAAAAAAATATGGAATTTCAAAAAAGAGCTCTACAGTGTTCAATTCTGTCAACCTCCAGCACGGTTCAAATAGCCCTCTTTTGTGCTCATAGTATCCTCATTAGGTTTGCTTGAGCTGAGAATCCCCAGGCAGTTATGCCGTACCTCAGATGTGAGTGATAGGCCACTAGAGCTGTACCTTTGTTGAATATATTTCGTATTCTCCTGATTACATAGATTGCTGATGACAGTTTTTTACATAAAGCAGCTGTGTGAGCCTGCCAGTTCAAATTCTTGTCTATCAGTATGCCTAAGAATTTTGTGTGATCCAGTGTATCTAAGCTGTAGTTTATCTGCTCGTTTGAATTATTTGATGGAGTAAAATTAATGTGAACTGTTTTGTTTTTGTTTATTGTGAGCTTTAGTCTATTGCAAATGTTAGTGACTTCTTCCAATGTGATATCTATTGCATTTTCATTAGAGGTACCTCCTTTAGTTGGTATAAGTATTGTTGTGTTATCAGCAACAAAAGTTGTTTTTAGAAACAAAACAAGCCATCACACACATCACATCGATTCTCAGTTGGCGTTGGCAGTGAGAACTTGTACAGTCAATGCTCTGTTAAAAATTGAAAATGAAGGTTTTTATAGAGAAATATTGTAAAAACTCGATTAGTTCAGCACACCACGCGTCCACCCATCCACAGAGAACCCTGGAAATTAGTGTGGTGACTTCCGAGAAAAGTAATGCACCCTGACTGCTTGTAAAGCGGTTCAGGAACAGACTGAACAATAGTGGGCCCAAGACAGATCCAACTGAACCACCTGCTTTCTGTTATCCAGTTATAAGTTCACAGGATTGTACCACATATCCAATATCACAGTAGCAGTAGTTTTCTCATCAGGAGAAAAGGCTTTGTTAAAAGTCAAAGTTAACAAAGTCAAAGGCTTTGTTAAGGTCACATCTTTCCTATCAAAGCTAACCAGTCCTATGCTAATAAAACCTTATAGGTTATTAGTCCTGTACTTTGACATCAACCTAAAATTATTGAAGTTAGATGTAGCTCACGCCAAAAAGTTGGGCGCTTCAGCTTTTGTCTGATTTATTTGCGCTATAATAGCTGATGTTCAATTCTTCTTCTGTTGTCAGTTGAGCCCCGTTTCCATTCATACATTTCGTGCAACAGTGTTGTACAACACATTGGCAACATGTTTTTACGAGTTTTTCACCGTGCCTGGTGTACCGTTTCCATTCCGTCAAATGTTTTGAGCAACATCAGCATTTAGAGCCATGTCACACTACGCCACTTCAGACGCGCGTTCGTAACAGCGCGTTAGGCTCAACCAATTTTTTTTCCTATAGTATCAAATACGAGTGGCGCGTACCCCTGTCACACTACGCCACGCGTTTTTTTGAGACGCGCTGTTGGGTCGACCGTCCGCGTTTCCAAAGCCACTCAGAAGTGGCGAGCCACAGGGTCAGCAGCTGTAACGTTATGAGAACGCGCCCAACCTGTCACACTACGCCACTTCAGCGCCACTCGCAATGAAAAATCTTATCACTCCACCAAATCTAAATCACGTGATTTTGAAGATAGAGGAATTTTGATTTCAGATTCGGATTCAGCGTTCTCTAATTAGTAAGATTTCCCACGTGGACGCAAAAATATTGGAAATTGAGGAATTTATATCATCTTTGATAGTTTCAATTCATTTTATACTACTTAGTCAGTTTCAATGATCACATAGTAACAAATTATAAGTATTATTGCACTACAAATTATTACAAAATATAAAATTGCAGCTTCTATATTTCTATTAGAATCATCAGTCTATTTTTTTTTTTTTATTCTTGATTACGGTATCTGAGAAAATATTTTAGTATGCTTTAATAAAAACACACAGGCCTAATCAATTTTGTCATTATTATAATCAAGCTTATTATTACTTTTCATCCACAAATGTAGATGAGTATAATCTTATAATTCACATGATAAAATCATTCTCCAGAGTTTTTGATGTGCATATGAGCAAGATATAATTATGAGCAATTTTTCATTATTATAACAATTATATCAAATCATTGATAATAATAGTAATAATAATAATATGAGATGTATATTCAATGAAAAGTTTATGCACTAACAGCTACTACTAATATAAGATGTTGTTGACAAAACCGTGTCATGCTGATGGCAATTCTTAAGAAATAATAATTGCCTACATTTCAATACAATTTAATTTTAATTGACCACCCAGTGCTTTATTATTATTTTAATAAATTCATTATTCGATAAATATTATTTTAAAATGGTACTAAGATCTTCATTAATTATTGAAAACTTTAATAGTAGGTATAGTCTGTCCAAGCAAAGAAGACCCTCTGGCAAGATAAGAAAATGACTCAAGCTCGGTTAATTGTTGTTCAAAAATTATCAATTTGATTTCAATTGTGTAATTTGATCTACTATTAAGACCATATTTATAATTCTTGAACAAATATTGACCAAGCTGGAGTCATTTTCCCACCTTGCCAGAGTCTTCTTTGCTTGGACAGGCTATAGTATAGTTGACTAATTTGTTTTGTTTATTTGTTTGTTCAAAGCATCCAGTTAACTCCTGTGGTGACTAAAATTTAGTAACTAAAATGTAGTGATTTCACTAGTGACTTTTAATGTAGCTACAATTAAACCAAATTAATTAATACAGTTTCAATAAAGGCGAAAATGATAGACAATAAGTAAATATAGACAATGATACAGTCTATTAATTATGCTGTCTATAGCGCATGCTGAGAAGATACGCCGCTACAATAGTGGTGCATTGAGCCGGAGTCTCTTCTCAGCGTGCGCGAACCAATACACTGTAGAATCCAAGGTTATATCCCCCCTTCGTGGCGCCACGAAAAAACGCGCATCAAAACGCGTCGAAACGCGAGGTAAAAAAATGTAACATGACCCGCCGCGCGTCTGAAGTGGCGTAGTGTGACAGGGCCCTTAGACTACTTGGACTCGAATTCACTGGTCAACAGAGCTCAGTTCGATGTGAGCATTTGAAGAAGATGGACGATAGGCTCGCTCTAGCAAGTTTTGTTGTTGTAGCAGGGGGTTATCAAATTCTATAAAAATAGGCGAAAAAGACCACGGTGGTGGATTAGAAGCATCCTCGAAAATTGGCCGTATGAGGGTGCTTATAATAGTTTAATGAGGCACCTTACATTACAAAGTGGTTCTGAAAACTACGAGAGAATGAGTGCTTCCGATTCTTACTAAATCTGCGCCTAGCATTGCCAAAAGTACTCACTGCCGACAAGCTATTCCTCACTGCCGACAAGATATCCTTTCAGGGGTGTCAATTCTGCAATTTGAGTTCTTATGGTTCACGCTAGATACATTCTACAGCACTGTTTCTGTTTCAAATTGTTCAATTAATTTAATTATATTATTCTTCGACCACTCCATTTTCAATGTATCAAGAGTTAAGACAATACGAAACACACAACACACTGAAAGTCACCAACAGTGAACTGAAAGTATTTCTCGTTTGCATCACATCATGGTCTGGAAACTATTTCTTCAAATCGCAAAAAAATGCAAAATAAACAGAAGTCGCGACTACATCCTTTTTCTCTCCAGCTAATAGAGAAGACAAATGCATTGTTCAGCAAAACCATTTATTCAGCTCGAGTACCTACCTACAGTTCCTCTTTTATTATTTTATTATATTTGTCACATTGCTCAAATTCAATTACTTTTTCAAACAACTGACATAAACATAAACTAAATATATCAATTTATCATAATTACATTGTAGTCACGTACAGCCAGCGAGAATAGCGAATATAGAAATATTCTATATTCATATATTTTATATATTCTATATAAATAGGTATTTCATATTCTATTATCTATGCGTACAGCAGGAAAAGAGACATTTGGATAGATACAAGTATTACGGACTATACAATTTTTTCTTTTTTTGAAAACAATTCTCGCCTTGCTGAATTGTGAACTCCTATCACATAAGTTACTCTCATAAGGTACTCTCATAATATAATATTATAATAGTATCCACTGTGGTAACAGTAATTTAACAAAGTAAAACCGAGTAAGTTTAGTCTTACTTACACTGTAGCAAGGTTATTAAAGATTTTTTAGTCTTAAAGAAAAAGATTAAAGACTTTTTAATAACCTTGCTCTGTAGTAACAGAAGTAAAACCAAGTAAAAGTATTATTAGAATTTGAATAGGTCGAATGCAAGAAATAAAATAACTTGAATATCCGATAAAAATAACTTCCTCAATTTTGATTATTTCTGAGCAATCGCGGGCGGGGATTCCTACTAATTTTTGAACGCTGAATTCAAATCTGAAATCCAAATTGTTCTATCTCTATCGTTACGCGTTTTAGAATTTGTATAATTCTAATTTGTGCTGCGGCAACATTTCTTGCCGTTTCCATTCCCCAGGATACAATGTTGTGAGAACGAGTTGCAAAACACATTGGTCTCCAACATGTTGCCCGGCGCAACGAGTTTTGAAACATTTTCAGACCGTTTCCATTCGTACAATTTTCATGCAACACTGTTGCTTAACACGTTGCAAAACATTTTTGTGCTAATGGAAACGGGGCTTTAGGTGATGTTTATTTTAATCAAAAGAGAAAATAATTATTACACCAGCTATTAGTAAGCTACATGTTACATCACGTAAGCCTACAAGAGACAGATGAAATCGCCCAACTTCTTGGGGTAGACCTTATTCAATTTTCAAGTAGCTCACGTAAGCCTAAGCAAAAATCTAGTCAAGAAATCAAAGTAAGTCAAAAATCTCATAGTAGTCCTAATTAGCAAAATTAAAATTAAAGTAGTTCAACAATAATAAACTTATATTTAACCAAATTAGGCCTAGGCTATATAACTATAATTATATTCACCTCCATATTTATTTATTTACCTCCATATTTCAGCTCAGGATGACAAGTGTAGAACCTGTAGATATCATTATCAAGTTGTTCTTCTAAGGTAGATTTATTCGTGCAGAGACATTTCAAAAGCTCTTCATTGAAAGGCGTCTTCTCCAAAAAGAGTATTGCAATTCCTTCTTGATCACTAAAACTTCCTTCGGCTATAATAGTTTTTTTCTGACTGTTTTCCGATAATATTCTCTTCAGAAAAAATGTTGATAAATTAGTGAAGGAGATTGAGGGATTTTCAACAGAATCATTTGTCTTTGTTATGAGTTGGCTGCTTTCTACTGTAGAAGTGAGTACCAGTGTGGTGGTGTGGCTATTTTTATTGATTGCAATGTGCATGCCCTATTTGCTTGTGTGGACGTTTCACAGCACTGTGTTGAGAAGGATCATGAATTTGCCTGTGTTGCTTCAGTGCATGCTAGACTGTATATTGTTTTGGTAAACCGCTCCCCAGCTGGGAACTTTGAGAACTTCCTTCTTGCACTTGAAGGGCTCATTGTTGAGCTGACCATGGCTAACTGGGACTTTGAGGTTGTGCTTGGAGGTGACTTTAATATAGATATTCTCAAGGCTGACAATAGGACTAGGGAATTTATCAATCTCCTTAGATCTTTGGACTTGTATTTGGCCAACTGGCAGCCTACTAGACTTAATGCATGCCTGGACAATGTGGCTTCAACCTTGAGGATTGATGACAGCATCGAGTGTTCTCCATTGAATTTGTTCCTCAGTGACCACCTGGCACTTGCTTGTGCTGTCAAATTGTCTTCATTCACTAATATGGTACCTGCGCCTGTAGGCCATCAATGGTACATGTGGATGAGACCAAGTACACTGGGTGGTCAGCTTTGTTTTCTCCAGCTTGTGGATGCCCTTAACTGGGACCTACTGTTGATTCATCCTTGTGCTGAAATGAACTTTTCATCTTTTGTCAATGAGTTCCTGGACATTTTCAATAGCTGTTTCCCTCTTAAGAGGGTCATCCATGGCCAACGTAAGACACGTGCTGCAGCCTGGGTCACAGATGAGCTGCTGGATATGCGTGACCTGATGCTTGTGGCATATGAGAGATTTTGTTCTGACAGACTTCCGTCTTCAAGAAGAATCTACACTGGCCTGAAGCAATCCTACCAGCAGGCAGCAAGGACAGCAAGACTGCAGTTCAACTCAGCACTTATTGACCAGTCTTCCAATAAGTGCAAGGCTGCTTGGAGTATTATCAGAGCAAGTGTGGGTTCTCTGGTGCCAACTACAGTTCCTGTTTCTGCTGATGATCTTCACGACACCTGGACCAACTCCATTCATAGGATCCGGGGGGGGATCCAAGCTTCCTCCTCACAGGCTGTGGATCTGCTGGCTGCTGCACTTCACCCTCCAGACTCTCAGCTTCTGACCTGGCATCATGTGACCTGTGAGGATGTTTTGCGAATTGTGACTGGCTTGCGCAAATCTACAAGTAAAGACATTTACTATATGACTAGCAAATTTATAAAGGATCTAATTTTGTCTATAATTGAGCCATTAACCAGTGTCTTTTTCAGGCTGTATTTCCAGATGAGCTGAAGGTGTCAAAGACAGTACCAGTCTTCAAGAAAGGAGACAAGACCGACCCCTCCAATTATAGGCCCATCTCTATTCTGCCTATAGTTTCTAAAATTTTTGAAACTGTGATTGCTGAGCAGCTGCTTGAGTATTGTGAGCGGTCCAGCCTGTTTGCGGCCACCCAGTTTGGTTTTAGAAAGGGGAAGTCAACTGCTGATGCTGTTGATTACCTTCTGCGTAGAATCTATGAGTGCTTTGAGAGGCGTGAGCTTGCTGGGCTCACATTGTGTGACCTCAGCAAGGCTTTTGACACGCTTGACCATGCAATCCTTTTGAGTAAACTCAGGCACTATGGGGTTATTGGTTCCCCTCTTAAGTTGATTCAATCCTACCTGGGGGGTCACAGACAGGCTGTTCTTGCCAATGGTGTGCTGTATCAGATCAGGAGCTGTGTTGATTGTGGAGTGCCTCAGGGCTCTGTCCTGGGGCCTCTTCTTTTTTTGATTGCAGTTAATGATGTTGCTTGTGCAGAGGGCAGAGGTGTTGTCTGTTATGCAGATGACACCACTTTCCTTGATCATGGCCATGGAGTTGATGCACTGAGGGCAGCTATGCTGGAGACCAGGCTGTTTGCCTCTGACTGGTTTTCTTCTAACCTCTTTCTCCTCAATGAGGATAAGACCCAATCAATCATCTTCAGCCTCAGAAATGGAGAAAGGTATGATTATGTGCCGGTTAAGCTTCTTGGGTTTATCCTGGACAGGAAACTGTCTTGGGCTGACCTTATTGAGGCAGTCTGCTGCAGACTGAGCAGGGTCGTTTTCCTGCTCAGGAAATTAAAATACTGTGTCCCAGCTTCTTATCTTAAAGTGTGCTACTTCTGCTTTTTTCAGAGTGTTTTTTTGTATGGACTCACACTTTGGGGTGGAGCTACAGACGTGTTGCGGGTGCTGCTCATTCAGAAGAGGGCTGTGAGGATCCTTTGTGGTGCTGAAAGACTTGCCCACTGTCGTCCCCTCTTTGTGAGAGAGAAGATCTTTACGGTCTTCTCCCTCTATGTGTTTCATGCTCTCTGCAGAACACATGCAAAGGTGGGATAGCTTATCACCAGGCAGAACATCCACTCATATGAGACCAGGGCAAGGCTTAGACTGGATGAACCCTACCAAAGACTGAGCAGGACTCGGTCAGGACTTGCCCATCTATCTGTCAGGCTCTACAACAAGCTCCCGGTGGTGGCTAGGAACTTGCCTGCTGGCCAATTTCAGAGGGCCCTGAGACGCCTATTGCTGGATGTGCCATTGTACTCACTACGTGAGTTTTTTGTGTTGGACAGCAGCTTAGTAAGTGCTTATTTTTAAATTTCTGTGATATGCATGTTTGACTTTTATCTTTTGACAGCTTGGTAAGAGCATCTGTTTTCTTTGTGTGTTTTTTGCTTTTTGCATGCTTTTTTGTGATCTCTTTTAACTCTGTTTTGTGCTTTGGCCCACTTGGCCTTTGTTTTTTGACGTGTCCCTGGGGGTTCATTGCCTACCTCATGGACTTAATAATACATAAATACATAAATACATAACACTGGTGTATCCTTGTAGAAACTTTCGTGGTGAATTTATTATTTTGTACCTTATCATAGATAGAAAATATTATTTCTGCCTAAGAGCATACTATTGTACTCATAATAAAAAATAATGTTGAAGTAATTACCCAGAATTAATCGGGGCTTTACGTGATTTTTTTCTCATTACTACCGGTATTCATCTATCAAAGACAATAAGAATATTATGCTGTTCTATACCGTACTGGTAATCCCACCTTTCACTCCACCATCAACCAAGAATTACTTTTACTAGCTGCTAAAATTTATTTCTTTGCATATTTAAGAAGAATAATACAATAACAGTTAGTTTATTGAAGCATTTAAGTATTGTAACTTAAAATATTAAATAGTACCATATGGTATTCTATCACTGAACACTATATGTACGGTTACAAACGAGTTAATATACCATTACTTATATTATTAGCATTATTATTCGCCACCGTACCGTATTTGTACTGCAATTCTTCATTTCAGCTACACATCCCAAAATGATAAAACAAATTTTGAGATCCAGAATAACAAAATTTATATCTCAAACTTCACCAGTTTCTTTTTTTTAATAATTAACAGTATTTGCGCACCTACGGTGGCAAGTTATTTCTAAATAAAACACTCTGAACTAATTTACACGACTCTGCAGTCAAACATTTTTGAATATAAGTTTAAATAAACTTCTACTCACATGTGGAGCGCTTTCGGATGTTAATCCATTTTCAACACTGCCTTCTTCATTTTGTTGTCATTGATTGGTCTAGGAAGCATTGGTGTTGGCGGTACTATTTAAATTTATTATGACGAATAGTTGGCGGTTTTGTTTGAATTTATTAGTGTGTCAAAAAGTCTATGGGATTTGAAGTTTAGATGTTCATTTAAGATGTTTTGGGTCGGTTTTTATGTGTTTATATATTTCATATTGTTCTAGAGTGTTGAGTTCTGGTCCTTTTGTTTTTATGTATATTATTTGCAAATTGTTGTTGATGTTTGTGTAGGTATGATTGTTTTCTATAAGGTGTAATGCATAGGTTGAATCTGGATTGGTGATGTGTTCTCTGTATCTTTTATTGAAGGATCTGCCGGTCTGCCCTACATAATATTTGGGGCAGTTAGTGCATTTCAATTTGTAGACACCTGGATTTCCAAATTTATTTGTTTTTTGTTGTTTTTTTGTGAGGATGTTTTTTGTTTTATTTTTTGTTTGAAAAGCAATGTTGTACCCAGCTTTTTTGAATTTTGTTGCCATGCTGTATGATTTGGAGTTGAAGTAAGTTAATGTGATGTATTTGTCTTCATTTTTTGTATTTTTCCCTGTTTTATTTTTAATTTTTTGGTGGAGTCTGTCAATTAGGTTTGGCTCATATCCGTTGGCTTGTGCTAGGTATTTTATAGTGTTGAGTTCTGTGTTGTAGTCTGTGGTTGATAAGGGGATGGTGTTCAGTCTATGGAGCATTGATTTAAAAGCAGCATGTTTGTGTTGGATTGGGTGATTTGATGTTTGGTGAATGAGGGTGTCTGACATTGTTGGTTTTCTATAAATATTGAAACTATGTTTGTTGTTTGGGGTCTTTGAAATTGTGAGGTCCAGAAAGTTCAGTCTATTGTTTGTTTCATACTCTGCTGTGAATTGGATGTTTCTGTTTATTTTATTTATATATGTACGAAGAATTTCACATTGTCTTTTGTTGCCTCTGTACAGCATTACTACATCATCTACATATTGGAACCAATATATTATGTTTTTTGAATATTTACTGTTGAGAATGTGGGTTTCTTCCAAGTTTTGTAAGAATATTTCGGCAAATATGCTGGATATTGGTGATCCCATAGGTGGTCCTTTTGGTTGGGTGTAGAATTTTGTATTGTGTTGAAAGTAGTTTTGTTTGGTGATAATATCCAGGCTTTCAATAATTTCTTCTGTAATAATTTCTTCTTTGTAATTTCTGTTTTATTATGTCTATGGTTTCGTTGATGGGAATGTTTGTGTATAGGTTTACAATATCAAATGAAGCTAGTGTTGAGTTTTGAGGTATGTTTATGTCTTTTATTTTTTCTATGAGATCATTGCTGTTTTTGAGTTGTGTTTGGTTGTTCATGTTGATATGTTGTCTTAGTACTTTGTCTGTGTGTTTTGCAAGTTTGTAGGCTGGTGCTTTTTTGTAGTTTACAATTGGTCTAATTGGAATATCAGGTTTATGGATTTTTGGGAGAGTTTGTAGAGTTGGTGCTTCAGGGTGAATCTGTTTCAAGTATCGTTTCTGTGTTGGTTCAATCATGTGTACTGCTTGGTTTATAAAGTTTTTTACAGTTTTTTGATATATTCCAGTAGGGTCATTTTTTATTTCTTCAATATTGTTCTTGATAATGTATGCCATTGTCTTTTTGTTCAATTCTTCTTCTTCTATAATGACTGTTGTATTGCTCTTGTCTGCTTTTACAAAAGTGATTTTGTTGGTTCTGGCTTTCTCTTTAAGTTTTTCAGCAATGTTTATTTCAGAAGGTTTCATTTCATTTTCATGTGAAGTTGTTGGTTGTACTAATATTTTGTGTGTTTCATATCTGAGTTCTTCTTGTTTTTCTGTCAATGCTTTTTGAATACAAGTTTCTGTGTTTATTATTATGTTTTTCTGGTTATTTGAGTTGTTTTTGTAATGTAGGTTGTGATGTAGGCCTTTGTCTAGGAGTTCTGATTCTTGTTTACTTATTTGAATGTTTGTTAAGTTCATGGTTCTCTGGTAAAATGTGTGGGTGGGTTCTATTGTAGGATTGTTTGGTATTAGTTTTTTTATTTTTTCACTGTGTTTTATTTTTAGTTTTGCAATTTTCTTGTTTACCCATTGGTTTGTGTGTTCCACAAGTCCATTAAAGTATAGCTGGCCATATTTGTTTGAAATCAAAAGTTGTTTTTTCATCAGATTCAGGTTATGAGTGTCTTTCTGTTTGTACTGTTGTTTTATTGATTCTTTAATAAATATTTCCTGAGCTTTTTTCTGAGTAACCTTTGCGGGTGTAGATGTGTTTTTGATTTTGATTCTGGCATATTTTGGTGTGACTTTTAGATTTAGGCATGTTTTGTTGAATTGTATGTGAAGGCATGCTCTCCTAACCTTAAATGTCAACGATCTGAAGTGTTTGGAATCTGCTTGTCTGGCTGAATAATACTCATCTATTTTGTTTTCCAAATGAATCTTAAATGATTCCAATGATCATCTTAAATGAACATCTAAACTTCAAATCCCATAGACTTTTTGACACACTAATAAATTCAAACAAAACCGCCAACTATTCGTCATAATAAATTTAAATAGTACCGCCAACACCAATGCTTCCTAGACCAATCAATGACAACAAAATGAAGAAGGCAGTGTTGAAAATGGATTAACATCCGAAAGCGCTCCACATGTGAGTAGAAGTTTATTTAAACTTATATTCAAAAATGTTTGACTGCAGAGTCGTGTAAATTAGTTCAGAGTGAAATATTTACTAGCAGTTCGTGATGGAAAACAAAATAGATGAGTCTAAATAAAACATGATATTATACTCAGTCATACCATAAGTTACATAGTTTGTTTCTTTCTTGAAAGCAATCCATAAATTAACATGTAATAAATTGATTGAGGCCAGCTTTCCTCAACGCAGCTTGATCTAGGATTTAAAGTAGCCTATATGGGTTGAGTAACAACTGATCAGTGAAATTCACTTGAATTCACAAGTAAATCTTAAAGAATTTTTGTCATCATTAAATACTATATCTTATTTTACTTTTCCGAATAATTTTGGAAATAATATTATTCAAGTTGTATAAATTAACAAACATTAGCTGAAAACTTCACCAATTCGTAGCAACATAAATGATAAAAGCCCAGAAAACGCAGAATAACTTGAATTTGTTATTGATGCATCCTTGGGAAATTTTCAAAATCTGTTGGTAGTGTGCGTCTAAAGGTACAATCAAATGTGTGTGTGTAGGTTGAATGAGTGCCATCTTGCATTTATTATTAATTCACTTTCATAGATTGATCGGCTCAGGTGCAATGCAAACCTGCAACACTTCTACAACTTTGAAAAAGCCAGATTACCAGTGTAATATTAAGAGCAATCATATTTTATTGGATAATTGATAATACATGAATATTTATAATATTAATACCGGTAGATAAAAAAAAAATTGGTTATCAATTTTAAAATAGCCCTAGGTCTAAATTTTAATTTGATAATATCTATATAGTCTGTCCAAGATAAGAAGTTCCTCCGGCAAGATCAGAAATGACTCCATCTTGGTTTATATTGGTTCAAAAAATATTGATTTGGTCTCTAATTATAAATCAGAATGTTTCCTACGATTGAGACCAAATCAATAATTTTTGAACCAATATTGATCGAGCTGGAGTCATTTCCTCATCTTGCCAGAGGGTCTTCTTTGCTTGGACAGTCTATAGGCCTACTTGGTGAGTTAATTTTAATTTCTTTCTACTCATATAGATGATATCATTCTCCTTTTGTTCTCTGCAATCAATTACTTCTCTACTTTAAGTTTTTTGTCTTTAATTAATTACAATTCTTCATTCTTTACTTTCTCAGTAAATGAAACTTCTTCATTTTTCACTTCCTCATTCTCTTGCCGAGTACACACATCAATCAAATACCCAATGGGTAGGTGACAACATCTGTTTCCAGAAAATCATGTTGAAGTGGCAAAGATAAAAGACTTGGTCAAGCTCCAGTCTCTTTTCTCTCTGTCACGATCACTCGATCATCCCCACTAATACGCTCTCACTCACTCTTTCTGTGAAAGCACGCGCTCATTCTCTCTCACTTAGCCCACACACACATTCTCACTCACTCCCTCTATGCTATTCTAAAATATATTATTTGTTGAATTGCTTCTCGAAAGTTTTCTTTCAAGTGGAGTTAACAATATCCCGGTATTAAAACACGGTTTGCCAGTCCTATTCATCCCAATCAGCAGGTATCAGCCAGCTACCAGGGGCGAGGCGTGACTTTTTGGCTCAGTCATCTCTAGGATAAATTTAGTTCCGCTCCCCCAACTATCTCACCCCCTTCCCATACCCAAAAGATAATAATGTTCCATTTTAGACAATTATTTATCAAGCTTTATCATAGCTAGTCCAATTACTAAAGATAATACACGATGAAGAACACAAAAATCTGTTGGAAATTAATAAATAATTGGATAAATTAAATACACTGTTATTCAAATCAGTATGCTAATTGAAATAGAAATTAAGAATTGAAATAGAGAACTCCAAGAAACCAAATATAAATGGTTTTAATTTATCCTTAATTTGATGATTACCTAGCCGAATGATATTGATTTATTTATTTAATGACAAATTATTCCTTGTCTTAGTTAACCATAGTTATTTATCATATCATTCATTGTACAAGAGGCCAAATAATAGTACATTACAATAAACATCATATGATTTGAGTTTGCAACACTGAACGGAGCGCAGAGTGCAGAGAATTTGTTGTCAGAGACGGTGGAATCGCAGAAAATAGCGATGTTTTCGTCCGTATACTCCGTCCATCATTTGCCAGAGGGAGTGGGAGAGTGGATGCAGAAGAGTGGGGGTAACGAACGCGAATCAGCGTTACTGGATGGAATCGCTTACTGTTGAGCATATTGAACAAATGGAACTGATGATGGAATACGGTAGTTCACTCTATTCAAACTTGGCGCGCTTTCAAAGAACTTTGATTTCTTCACTTTTTTGTATTTATTTTTACTATTTTCAATTTGATAATTCCCAAACATTACATATCAATTTCTGTCTAGTCATCGGCGAATCCAAAGATGACCAGACGCCTCGCCTCTGCTGGCTACCCTTGACTTTCTGCCTTAATAATGACTAAATTCAGCCTATTAACCATCAAAGCAGAACTTTTTTAATTCCAACCAAACATTATTCCTTTAGAATAATGAAAGTTCAAGTGGCTTTTCTTAGACAAAAACTTCAGCATCTTGTACCACTCCATCGGTAATTATTACAAGGTTCATCTTTATCATTACTTATTGATAAAGTAGGCTACAAACTTGAAACTTTGCATACCTACCGATTTTGATTATTATAAAAGGGATTGCTTTTGGCATTCATTTATTTAGAAATTTAATCCAATTTATAGAAATACTTTTGATGTATATATCCATTTCTACAACCTCTATCATTTTTTTTAATGACAGGGGGTAGGCTAAGCCTGTTGGCCATTCCATTCAGTAATATATATGATTAATGTTTGATGCTCAGTACCTCATTCACTAACTTTAGTTCAGATATCTCCTATTATTAGAAAATTTACATAATCTGGAATTTTAAAAAGGGCCTTGTTTGAAATATAATTACTTTTTTTCAACTATTAATCTACATACGTTTGATAAATAAAAGAAGAATTACATACTGAACTGGCAGATTAACTCTATCTGCAGAAATTATAGAAATTTCCAATGTGGCCCCGTGTCCATACTAGCCCCAGTCTTCCCTAAGTTATGCTGGTAACTTGTAAAAGGCTACATATTTCATAGTTGGTGGTCAAATGAATGAAATAATACGGTATTTATCAAGTAATTATTTATGCTTATGCATTGCTTGTTCAATGGAAATTGATCGGCTCAGGTGCAATGCAACCTGCAACACTTCTACAACTCTGAAAAAGCCAGATTACTAGTGTAATATTAAGAGCAATCATATTTAATTGAATAATCAATAATACATGAATATTGATAATATTAATACCAGTAATCTAATCTTCTCATATCCCGGTTCCTGAAACAAATAATTATAAGAACTATAAGTCAAATAAATTGTTAATGGCTTGCTGTAGGTATTTTTATATAAATTGCTTATTGAGATTTATGAAAATTTATATTAATCACAGTTGTATTTCAAAATTATGTGCTGTGTACTTAAACATGTTCGCACTTGGAAAAGGTTTTTTTTAAATACAGAGAATAGAGATAGATTGAGTTCTTCTCTGCTGAAGGTATCAAATATCTATTCATTTATATTTTGAAAATCAATAATTTACTCATGAGTTTTTAAAATGAAGAGAAGATAATTAATTATGATAACTATTCCTTAGAATTCCCAAATCAACTAACTTCAGATTTGTAAACAAAATAATAAGTTTCAATGTTATTATGGGTACTAGCTTCAACACAAAACTATTCTGATCTAAGGTTCAACTTGATTCTTTAAAGAAAATTTTAATATACCCTTCACAGTATATTTTTTAGCTTTTGTATAGTATCATCAAGCAATTAAGAATAGAAATAACAAGAAAACTCACCTTAAAAATTCCTGTAGGATTGGATTGTTTTCTTCAGATTCATTTTCCTTTTAGGCTAATATTTTTTCTTTTGAAAAATAAATCACATTTCCAGAAAATAAATAAACAAAAACAAGCAATAACATTTTTAATTCACCATTAGCTTATTCACTTTTTACAAAAAGTTGGATAAATTTATAAACAGACTCTATTCAATGCTATAAATTGAAAGATTACAATAATGAAATTTGTATTTTGTTGGTTATCACATGTAATGTAATTGAATGAAAAAGTAAACAAACATTAGCGCTATTATTTTGTTGGTCTATCATTGGTCTACATTAGGGCTCTATAAAAATGGGGTAGATGCACGGTCCGCCATTCTGTGGTCAACTTTTAGCGCCAGGTTTGAATTCATATGAAAATTTTTGATGATAGAGATGATCAACAGCTGTTTATCAAGTTGAGCAAATGAATCAAGTTATTGTTTTGAATTCTTGGAGGTTAATTTGTCATATAAAATGGTCCATATTGCTTAGCATCAAATTGCAAAAAAATGACCATTTTTATCATAAAACTGAAATGAAAAAATACAAATTTACCAGATTCAGGAAGATGAATGGGACGGGGCAACTCACTGTTTTGACAACTCGCTGTTTATCCAAAAACACCGAACTGTCGCTCGGGAGGTGACTTGCTGTTTGGACAACTGCGTGTTTTTTGAGAAATAGCGAAATTACGTTTTGGCTGTTGCAGCTCGGCAGGCCAGGTCAGGCAACTGGCTGTTTCGTGCCACAGTCTGCCATCAATAAAACTCATCTCTCTAGGAGGGGCATGCAAACTTTGACGCTAGTCTGATACCTGATATACTTCGACGCAAGTCTATGCAGCTCAGTCAATATTGGTTCAAGAATTATGAATATGATGAATTATTGTGATCTGTAATTTGAGACAAAATTTTTAATGTTTTAACGCAAGTTTGGCATATATCTTATATTTCCAATTAATCGTTGATAAGCCATGTACGCTAAGTAGGCTAGAAAGTCTGTTAATAGGCTTAAATTATAGGCTTAGAAAATAATAGGCTTAAATTCTGCTAATTCTTGACATCGAATATATTTTTTCGAGAAGTAGGCCTATCTATCATTCCCAGTTTTGTACACGAACATGACCTCTTTTCACATCTCTTCCCTCAAGTTACCATATGTCATTACAGTAATGAGTAATCTGTAATTGAGAGATCAATTAGACCATCAATATATGGTCCACTACACAGTTTGTATTATTAGGTACCTATATATTATACGGTAGGCCTATTAAATAGAAGATTTTGTATACTGTAGATGATGGAAACAAGTGTACTCAGTTTCTTCTCCTATCTGTTGGTCTACATACAGCACTTTGCGCCTGAGCAGTGTGTGTGGTAGCAATCTGTTCCAGAATTTGTTGCAAATTGTTTCTGATAACTTACTTGCAACTCACATAATAAATGAGCATCATTTTCAAGTCAGTATTGTATTTTTTCACTTTTACCCAATTGGAAAAGGATAGCAAATTTAATTGGGAGAAGACAAAACATTCAGGCCAAGGATTGGCAAAATTTAATATTTACACAACTCAAGATAGGCATACAATATTTATAAAAATATGCGCCTATAATTAATTAGGCCTACATTTATGTTGACTACCGGTAACTAGGCCTATAAAACTGTGAATTACTTATACAGTAGGCTACCTATCACGGATACTGGAATATGGTGTTATAGTATCCGTGGTAGGTACCTATTAGCCCATACATAGTGCTATAACAAGAATTCAATTCATAAACTATTCTGTGAAGTTACACTGAACTTGAGTTAACAAATACATGTTAAGACCATAATAACCTAATAGGAGTAACTTACATATTTTTTAAAATTTATACATCGTGCTATAACAAGAACTCAATTCATAAACTATATGAATAAAGTATTCATAAATAAATAAATTATTCATAGATAAATAAAGTATTTATAAACCTCTGAATAAAGTATTCAAGTACAACTTAAACTATAAAAAGTGTGGCTTGAAACTATAGTTTTAAAGTATTTCTTCAGAAAATATTTTAACTTTATAGATAATGAAGGTTTACTTAGTTTTAGCCACACCTTTTTTTATCGTTTGAGTTGTACTTGAATACGGTACTTTATTTAGAGGTAATAATAATATTTTTATTATATATTCACAGGTATGAGAGAAAGAATTCCTATTAACCAATAGTGTGATCAAAGAAGTCAATTCCTTCTTTTTAGTGCATTTTAAAAAGTTTTTATCATTTTCAAAATTATCTTTATCTATTGACTTTTCATATAAAGTTATGAATTTAAGAAATTTCAACAAAATCTGCTAGATGCAAGTCCTGAACCACACAGAATCTTTGGGGGTTAACTGGTCGCTAAACCAATTAGAGGAGAAGTCTAAGATAAATTAATTGATACCAAAAAAATTATTTGAAAATTTTTAATTGAGAAGGTTCATTTATAAAGGTTGAATTGAATAAATCAATACCTATACTAATAAAGAAAACACTTGAAAAATTGAAAAATTTCACCAATTCGAAAACTCATCAACAATAAAAAAAATATCCTCATGTGTAAGGTACAGCTGGATGAACACATTCTTTAAAAAAAAGTTATGATGGTATTCGCCAAACACGTGACTTACTGATACATATGGTACATGTATACACAAGATACATAGATATATACAGATACATACATATATACACATTTGCAAGGTAAATATATACAAGCAAACTAGACTCACTTTTAATTTAATTTATTCAATATTTAACAACTAATTAATACCGAATCCAATAAAATTTAAAACTCAATAAAAATCACTTATAAATGGAAATAAACTTACTTACATAGTAGTTACTATATAGTTTCGACCTGTTGTGTGGTCATCTTCAGACTCATCTTCAGACTCATCTTCAGAGTCTGAAGATGACCACACAACAGGTCGAAACTATATAGTAACTACTATGTAAGTTTATTTCCATTTATAAGTGATTTTTATTGAGTTTTAAATTTTAAAGTGGAAAAAAGAATGGATACACAACACCAAAAAAATTGCTGCTCAAATTGTAGTGTCGGATGGCACAAATCAGTTAGTAAAATCCAGAAGTCTCTATGTGGCCTATGAGCCAAGATACCGTGCAATCGAAAGTTTTCCAATAAATTTTCATAAATACTATATTATTATTCACATTACTTTACTTGAAATTTCAATTAATTTAGAAACGTTTAGAATTGGGAAGATCAGTATAATAATAATTATTGAAGTCGTAGAAATGAATAAATTCATGTACTGATACTGTAAGTTTGTCGCCAGACAGAGTAACTAGAGAAAATGTGAAAAATGAATATAAGGCCTTTCTGACAAAGTAGCTCTCGCTTACAGCATTGTACTTCAATACGGCACCTTTTTCCACTTTTGGCAGTATTTATAAATAAGGGATGAGGTCGAAAATCATTTGCAAAGGGATCGACCGAGAAGTTGAATAAATTTTCTTTGAAAATCTATTCTACCTACGCAATTGAAAAACTTCCCTTTTGATAAGAATTTGAAAATTTTCAGAAATACTGTACATTTATTAATAATAAAGGTCCTTATCAAATATTTGAGAAAAATATATGGTACCGTGCGGCAATCACTATACTTACTAAGTATTCATCAAATAGTGAAGTATAGCAAAACTCAATTGAGAATTGAACTTTAAACTTAGGGCTATTTAAAATGATTGATAAATAAAATGAAGAAATCATATAACCTTTTTTAAGTATTATTTCTCACAGACATGTTTTGAGCTTAAGCCCATTTTCAATGTGACAAGAATAATACTCACATTATTATTCTAGACTTAAGCTCAAAACATGTCTGTGAAAAATGATACTTTCAAAGTTTTAAAAAGGATATTTGATTTTTTCATTTTATTTATCAAAACTCAATTGTTTATTTATTATTTTTAATAAAAATAGAGAATAATTCAAAACACGTCTAAAAGCTCTGCTAATAGGCCTATCTATAGTGAAATTTTATATCACTTAAGAAAATTATAATATTACATTTTTTCAAATCCAGTAAATTTTACAAACTATACAGTGAGTGGTAGCAGATGTATCACTGTTTAATTGTAGTGGCTCAGACCACTGCATTGGAAACGAAACTAGGTAGGTACGGTACTGTAGGTACCTATAATTCTTTTTTATTCTATGATTCATTTATCAAGTATTATTGTGGGTTGCTGTATCATATTTTCTATTTGTTTTATTTGTAGATTACTATACTATTGAAATATAGTGATTCTGTGTTTTCATATTTTGTGAATAACGAGTTGAATTTGAGCAGCTACCCAATTTAATGAATTAGAACGTTATCAGTTTGTGAGAAATTGGAACTTTTCACCAGTTCAGTTGGCGTCTACCGAAATTGGCGGTTGATGAATGATTAGGGAATCAATAATACTGAGCTTTGTCAGGATAATCAGCGAGAACATAATATTATTCAGTGGAGAGCGACCTCAAACAACCTATTTCGCTCTTGTAAATAGGGTTTACCTTTACACTGTCCTGAGAGACCCGGCGCAATATTAACAGAATCTTGCCAACCGCCAGTTTTGTTGGCATCTGTTATATTCATCCGTCATCACTATCTACAACTGTCTAGCCAATACTTTATCATAATATTATCCTACTTTAGACTATCCTATGATACTATTATTATAGCTTATCCTATAGCATAACCTACAGCCTATCCAAAGACCGGTATTATCCAGTAATATTAATATCATCATACAAAAATCAAAATACGAAGTCATATTTTCATCTCTATTCATATGACAATATGAATATTATTGTGTAATATCGGCCTAAAGCCTATTAACCTACAACACGTTGTAATTTGCCAATCAGGCATTGGCAAATTGGACACCTATGGGGGAGAGGATATTCCTCATAAGTGGCAATCTCCCCATCGCCCAATGTTAACTGCAGAAACAAATCTGTGTTCAAAAATTGCTTTATGCAATTGATACATCCAATAAAGTGTCCGCACGGAACACTCAACCGAGTCGCCTGGTATTGCGCGCAGAAACAACATGGCATGTTTATCACTGGCATTAATTCTTCGACGTTGCCCTCGATGTCCTCCCGCAACTGCATTCGTTGTCTTGTGGCAAAATCCCTCGAGCACATCTCGAATGGATTCGAGCATATTTTATATTTTAGCATCAAAATATGAACAAAAAACACCTGTAGCTGAATTTGGAGGAATTCCATTCTTGGAAAAGTGATTGTTCAACTTCCAAAAAGTAGGTCAAATAACAATATTGATAAGTTATTTGGACTCTACTTCTCATGCTCGACAACTTTTAGGGTGAGAGGGTAGTGGGTTTATTGTTTCTTCATGAGTTACATCACATTTGAAAGCTCTTGGGACAATTTTTCGGGATATTTTGTAAAAATGGGAGTTTTGATCAAATGTGGAAAAATTTCTATTCGGCCGATTTTCGTTTTCTTTTTTCAGTCGACGCAGATTTTAGTCCTCTTCAATTTCTAATCAGAGCACTTTTCTCTAGGATTAACCATTTTCGGGTTTTATTCCAAAAAATTGTACCCTCTACAACCCCCTCCCGCGCTATGCTCACCCCTCAGGTCCGGGGACTTTCAGTATGCTAACCTCCCAACTAGTCTAAATAAATTCCCGAGGTCAAAAATTGGGGGATATTTCATGCACTCTATACCGGTGTGGACAGGCTTTATTGACTGGACTATAATATAGCGCCTTGCATTAAAGAATTACGTTAAATACAAGAGGCTTCAAACTTATAATTTTATTGCACGATTTAAGGTGAAAATGCTTGTTCAATCACAAAATTATTCAAGATTGAATATTATTCTTTATACATTTTTTAATCGTATTTTGAAGAAAATTCATGAATCTCAGATAACAATTTCATAATCTTCTCAAAACTATCTTGTCAGATATGTATGATAATTTTTGTAGACTTGTAAATTGGATTACATTTTAATTATTCGTCTTCATAGAATTAAGTTACAACAAGACTAAGAATTTTCAAAAAAATTAGAGTATTTCAAGAGCATGATAGATTCCGGTACATAAATTATTATCACGACTAATGAGTTTTGAAGCTCATAGGAACAAATAGGTATAAATCTGACAAATATTATGATATTACAAATAGTCTGAAGGTCATAACAATTATTGTATTTTCATACATTATCTCAGTTGGTAAAGTCTTCGACAAAAATTGCAGAATCATTTTAGATAAACTTAATTGTACTATTAGGCCATTTATCATTTTATTTCACTAGTGTACTGTATAGGTTCTGCGTACAACATTATAGTCTTTTATTATCTTCCTCCCTGCACACAGACAAATCATCCATGCGGTGAGAATAATCATATTATCTAAATACTTATATTTTTGGGAATATATAATTTTTTATTAATAAACAATTTTGAATTTGAATTTTGCGAGATTAATAAATTAATTGCTTCATTGATTGAATCTTAACACATTCATACTTATCTTGGATATTGCGGATTGACAAAAATTGCAGAATCATTTTAGATAAACTTAATTGTACTATTAGGCCATTTATCATTTTATTTCACTAGTGTACTGTATAGGTTCTGCGTACAACATTATAGTCTTTTATTATCTTCCTCCCTGCACACAGACAAATCATCCATGCGGTGAGAATAATCATATTATCTAAATACTTATATTTTTGGGAATATATAATTTTTTATTAATAAACAATTTTGAATTTGAATTTTGCGAGATTAATAAATTAATTGCTTCATTGATTGAATCTTAACACATTCATACTTATCTTGGATATTGCGGATTGAAACAGCAATAACCACTGAGCATAATGTGAAAAAATAAAATAATTTCTATGTACAGAATATCAGGTTTTAGGCTTGCAGAATGTAACCCTCAAAGCGCGTGTGGGCAGACTACCCTTTTCCTTCAAAAACATAGACAGGAACTCCAGCACGTAAGTGGCCCCAAACAATTTTTTTTTTAATTCCACTATGAATACTCTTGTTTTGTCCCCTCTTTGCAATACCTACATCATTCCAAATCCCAGTTACAAAAATTATCTCCTGAGCTCTTGCGCCCCTGGTCAACTGTGCATCTTGCCCAGTTATAGAAATGGGTCTGCATAAGTCTTTCGTTATAGAATAAGCAGGTGTATTGTTCTCCCAGGAAGAAGAAGCAGTTTCTGTTACTATGGAATTTTTATCTATGACAAATGAGACCCTTTTCATTCTTCTCGAAGAATAATGTGTGGTTGGAATTGGAAAGTTCTGGTTCGGTCAATAGGCTGGATTTAGTAATTATTCAGGCAGAAGATCAAGGGTTGCCGCCGGGTATTGTTAACTCCACTTGAAGGAGAACTAGAGGTAACGTGACAAATAATATTGTAGAACAGTCAAGAGAGTGAGCGCGTGTGGCAAAAAGAGTGAGTGAGAGCGTATCAGTAGGGATAATGGAGTGACAGAGCGAACGGCAGAGAATAGAGAATACAAATAATTCTTCTCTGTCTTTGTTTATTTTGTTTTCACCACTTGAACATGATTTTATAGAAACAGATGCGACAGCTAACCATCATTGAGTGTCTCTTGCCTACACACACATTATGACTTGTTATCTTTTTCTTTACTAACAAAAAGCTTTGTCTTGCCAATTTCTCGAGTACAGAATAACTCTATATTGAGGGACACAAATTTTTGGTGCGTTTAATAGTAAAGTTAATATCACTATTTGGGGCTGATGCCGATGTCTTCTGCCGATGTCTTCCGCAATAGATTATTTCTATTTGATTGATTTGTGTACTTGGCAAGAGAAACCTAGAGAGGAAAAATATAAATGTAAAAAAATGAAGATGAGAAACATCAAGTGAAAGAAACTTAGTACAAAAGTAATTGATTATAGAGAACAAAAGGACAATCATCTATGTAGTAGAGAAATTAAAATAACTCATAAATACATATTATCAAATATTCATATACAGTATTATCCAATATGATTCTATTAATAATTCGAGGGATTGAAACATTATAGGGTTCTAAATGCCAAATCCTCAACTTTTCAAGAGAGCAGAATTTCAAATCGGGTACTGCAGTAAATGAAGGGAATGACATTAAAATATTCAATGCGTGTTTTTATGAATTTTCGTACTCTAAATAGATAAAAAATATGTCAAACATTTTTTAAAGTTATCATTATGTAGGATGTAGGTAAAAAATTACTTTTAAAATTATGGTGGAACCTTGTTGCTCTAATGCCAATGCCACGTTTACATAAAAATGTTAATAACTTTTTTGAATAACGTATTTGACCGAACGTAAGTGAGGTCTAGATTCAAGACTACGATTTTGCATTTCTCTTTGTTTGTTTGCCTGTTTGTTTGTTCCGCATTTACAACAAAACGCGGCAATAGAATCTAATGAAATTTGACAGGAATGTTCCTCTTGAAATTGCGCGTTGATGTATATGTAAGGTTTCTTGAAATATTGCATTTCTAGGATAATATAAAAGGAAAAAGTATTACTTCCGTACTAAAATATTACTATATACATTCATACTTCTAAACATAGGAGATCACACTATAGAATTATTCATGCTTAACCAGCTGTCGAGGTTATTATTAATTGCATGCAATGACGCATGTAATTAATGAAACTCAACAGTATTCCCTTCATGAATAATGCCCCATCCATGGGTGACTTCGTGAGGTCCACTATTCACAGAACCAGGGCCGGATTTGAAAGTATGCCGCCTATGGGCTAAATGTAAATTTGCCGCCTCCTTGAGACTTATACGTTATACTTTGCTTATTCCGACTCGTTATGGGTTAAGAGGGATACGTGGGTAAGCGGCAGTCAGAGCCAAATCAGTAGTTAGATAGTAAGATATATTTATATAGATGGGCATGTAGCAAAAAATATCCCGTGGACTTTATAGTACGGTGCAATTAGTTCAAAAAAAGACCGAACCTCAACATCCAAAGAGGAAGGACGATTCCTATACCAACTTGTTCTATACAACCATAGCCTCCTACAACATCTATTAAAGGAAGCTTTGATACAACCTTTTATTGTTCGGTAAAACCTTACACCCTTTCGAGCGTCGGGTTTTGGGAGAGGGGTTGAAAGGTGCAAAATTTCAGTTTTTCATGAATTGTAGCCGGCAGGGTGTCTAGAAATTTGCATGAATGAAATTCAATACTTTTTTCAAGACAAAGTTTGGGGTTATCTGTGCATTTTTAAGCGTTGCAACTCATGATATGATTTCTAAAAATACCACTATAAGTCTCAAATAAGGTACCTATATTTTAATATATACATAAAAAACATACCATTAACATATTTTATGTTTACGGTGCAATTAGATTTAAACCTCAACATCCAAAGAGAAAGGACGATGCCTACGCCAACTTGTCCTATACAATACACAACCCTTTCAATGTTTGGTAGAAAGTTACACCCTTTTGAGCGTCGGGTTTTGAGGGTAGGTGAGTTGAAAGGTGCAAAATTTCAGTTTTTCGTGAACAGGTGCCGAACCAAGCGTCGGAAGGAAAAATTCCATGCATGCTATTTCAAGAGAACAAAATTTGGAAGAGGTTGAGACCAATTACTACTCTGTATCATCAACTGTTTCCAAGATACATTTTTTTGAAAACTCCATATTTTTTTCAGGAATTATTCCGTTACTTTGAAAGTTAGTAACTTTGAATTGGAAACACTTGCAAAAAAACACGTAGAACCAACCCCTACCGAGTAATGACTTTTACATTATTTCTTATTATGAGTATACGTATATGTTCTTAGACATTATTTTCTATGAGATAAGAAAATAAATTTACCAGGAAAATCTCTAAAGTAAGTTACTCTTACCGGTACTCTAATAGTCTAATTGATGGCAAACACGTTGCTGTATTTAATTTTACTGATTTTCAAAGCTGAGAATGGTGCTCAGAATCTTATTAAGAGACTTTGTTTTTGTCATATACAGGATAAATCACTAAATGATAGTTACGGATAAAAATAATTCAAATGATAGGCTGTTCTTCCATTAACAAATTGACTGTAGGAAAGAGAGGAAGACTCTGCAATCTTACAATAGTAGAAATCGCTGAAAAGACAAAAAAGCAAGAGTTATATTTAATTTAAGATATTCAATAATTTTAGAACTGATATCCATTTTATCAGTCACTAAACTCAATATTAACATTAGTACAAATATGAGTTCAATATAGCCTTTAAACTTTTTTTCAAATTCAAATAGGCCTATATTGATAAACTCGAATTTTTTAAGTTAACTCCATTCTCCTAGTTAAAATTTCAAACTTCAAAGCTGACGTCTTTGCTATATCTAATCACTAATTACACTGGGTGATGATGATAAGTTTATTGGTTGAATTACACATATTTGTAACTTGGCTTCTTCTCCATCCATTGATAATACTTAACCTAAGGTTTTGTTAGAGTTTATTAAGGTACTTTAAATTACATTATAATCAAATTACCTTGGCGTTTATAATAAAATTAAAAATCAATCATAATCACAATTGAGATTACAGTCAAAAACTATTCATTCAAATAACCGTTTTCTCACTAAACCATCATCTTAAACTCATCAAATTAATAATAAATGACTACAACAAGTCCAGTAGGATTGTTGTAAATATTAGCGTGGCTTTAACATTGGTGTATTAGGTATTAAGTATATCAAGCCTCATGTTCTGAAATTTGTTCCTCTATAACAACACATATATATAGGCTATGATATGGTGATTTTAATCTTGAATATTATGTCATCATAGAGAAAAATTCATAAAAAGAGACTTGATACATAATAGGCTACAATACCTCAATTGGAAGCCAGCTAACATCAAGTTATAAAAATAATCACTTGTATTTTTATTTTTAAATAGCCTATAACTTTATTAACCATGCTATTGGATGCTGAATCATGGTACAAAAAGTCATTGAATCGCTTCCCCAGAATACTTTATGCTTCAAAAAATAAATCCAAATTGCTTCTTGTGATGAGCATTCGCCATAATAATCGATAATACAGTACCATACATGAATAGATAGATGTAAATAGGGATGTTGGAAAGTGGTGAGAGTAGAGGTGTAGGAGATGGTAGTTGACTACCAGACTCAATTAATATTGCAAAAACCAATGTATAAATGTATAACAAAAGTCATTTTCAAAACAAAATAGCCGAAAACGTCGATATATTGCTTCAGATAGGCTTGAAAAGGTGATACCATAGAATAGACAGTTTTTGTTGAATGTCATAGAATTTTTATTTTGCGACTGTTCCCCCCACCCTAGAGGTAAATTGAAAAATAAAAGGTGGAACTTGTTTAGAATGGATTGTACTTTCACCTCATATGTGAATTTTCTACATATCTCATCTGGTTTCAAGTTGTAGCAAGTTGAAGTGAGCAGTTCTGACTTTTTCCATAAAAGCTCAAAAACTACCGCTTTTTTGACGGTTCATAGCTTGGCAGTCATTGATCCAAACTTCAAATGTTACCACTCATTTTGTAGCTAAATTTGTTTTCTTCAATTTGTACTGGAACACATTTTTTGATAAACCGACTAGTTTTCACAAAAAAAAGAAAAACTCAAAAAAGTCACAAAATTTAAGGGTCATTTGGAATTTTGGGGGTGAAGCCGTCCCCTGAGGAGTATGCGAATATTATATTCGAGTTCAGCGTCCTAAAATACATATGAAACCGTCGAGAAAAAAACTTTCGCACCGCTTTCCTAAAACACCCGTCTGGACATACCATTTCACTGGGCTACTCACTCGATTATGTCCCACTCACTTTCTTGACCCACTTAATAATTAGCAGGTTTTTCGTCGGTAATATTTGACACGGTCTTGTATGGAGTGGGCGGCTAGCGGGGAAAACAGCGAGTTGCCGACAGGCAGCGCGATCTCACAAAAACAGCAAGTCACCCATCATAGAAAAATAGCGAGTCACCTCCCTGGCGACAGTTCAGTGTTTTGGCTGAAACAGCGAGTTGTCGAAATAGTGAATTTACCCAACCCAGATGAATCAAGGTTAAAATTTTGACTTGAAAATTGCCAGACTGGAAATTCAATGCTCTGTGAAGAAGTATTATTTTTTCTACTATGATTTGTATTATTAATCATATGTTTGACTGTCGAATTGAATGAATTCAAACCTGGCGCTAAAAGTTGACCACAGAATGGCGGACCGTGCGTCTACCCAACACCTACTAATACATCAGGCCCCACAACTGACTTAATGACGTCATAACAAGTAGATGGATTCTCTCTAGGATGACAGTGAAGTTTCCTATCATATCACTGTAAATTCTTCAACTTTCCTTGCTGCATTGATACTTTAATGACTGAAATACATTCTTGTAGACGTTGTCTTTCATTTAGTAGTATTAAATTAGAATTAAAGCACTTTATTCCACAAATGCAATAATTTATTCATGACTTGCTGCATATGTTAAATCCAATACTCACCTCAAGAATTTATGTATAATTGAAATGTGTTCTTCAGATTCATTCTTATTTTAGGCTATTTTTTGTAAAAGAAAAATCATTTCTGCTACAATAATGTAGTAAGTAATGTATAGGGATGTCAATCCCGGGACTGATTTCCAATCCCGGTATTTTGGGATTATCCAATATCAATCCCGGGATCCCGGGACTGATCCCGGGATTGACAAAAATCAGTTTCATGCATTTTTAACCAATTGTTCCTCCTCAATTACATGTTCAGTAACAGTGTGTTTAGAAGAAAAAGGGCTCATTATAGAGGGAGAGGAAATTATTAAAATGGAAAAATATTTGGGAATAATATCAAATCCACCCAAATCAATCCAAATAATATATTGAGAACTGCCTTACACAATTATTTGCACTGAGCACTTTTTCCATCTTTGGAAGTAAGAAAATGATTCCAAACTGATGACTCATCAGAGTCTTTTTTATGTAGAACAAAAACATTTCTATCCTCCATCAGGACGGGATGAAGTTCACACTTTTATCACTTCAAATTCAGTAAATTCAATTTATAATATTGAATAGAATACTTTTTGAAAACCCGTGTAACGTAACGCAATACCGACCAAACAACGCGAAAGCTGAACCACTACTAATGAAATTTCGTAGAGCCAACTTTATTTACTTCAACTAAATATTCTACTTATGATAGAGAAAGAGAAGAGAAGAGAAATAATTAAACAGAGAGTGAATAATAAGTGCTCGTTTATTTCTGATTTCTGAAGTCTTTTCTAAGTTCTGAGTGCATTTTAAGGAAATGACATCAGCACTATTACAATTATTGCGCCGTCTAGACTGGTAATTGTGGTGCTGTGTAAACAGTATAAATAAATCGTAGAGACATAACAACCGATCAACAACAATTCTGCGAGAAATGCAAATTCTATTTAGCCAGTACAGAGTCCAGTTAGCTATACAGTATTATGTACAGTGGCGCCGACTTTGGGGGGGCGAGGCACTTTCTGCCCCCTCAATAATCACTCAGGGGGGGCAATGCGTGTTTTTGCCCCCCAATATTCATAGATTACTAGAGAAATTTTCATCAATTTTTTGAGCATCAATTATCAATAAGTAGACCTATTGAAAGAATATTTTTTGCCATCATCAATTCCAAATAGCTCAAATGAAACCAATTTTAAACAATGGTCTAGCTATTTTTATTATATTCACAACTGGAAACTGGACTATGATAGTGTGGAATGATATAGGCCTACTATTATTATTTTTAAATACTACTTCCACATTGTCCACAAACCATAGAAATAGACGATCAGTCTCCTGTTTATTATTTGCATTACCCAGCTAGGCGTCTGGGCTTTGATTGTTATAGCCGCATATGAGTCGTTAATTGCAACATTTTACAAGAACTTCATTCTTAATTAATTTTTTAATGTAAAACTTTCCCACTCTTCTTTCTTTAAAAATATAATACAGTCTATATAAATACAACATCAAATACAAAATCTAGATAAACATAACAAACTACACAATAATGGAACTAACATTCATAGCCAGTATTACTCAGTTTTCAGTTCCACTAGTGAGAGTGGTGGTTAGCACATGGCACATCTATTCGTGTTTCATGTATTTCGTGCGATTTTCTTATATCCGTTTATTAACTTTATGAGTGGAAATTGTAAAAATTCTAATTAAAAACTAACTAGATGTATATTATGTGTAAGTTGGATGCAAATTAGCCTTCAACCTACATATTAGAATAAATTCAGTACCTTAACTATTACCTATATTAATTTTTATTTCTAAATATATTTTTTTTTGTGTTCAAAATTGGAGGAGAAACTTGATTCATTTACTACCGAGAATCACAATTATAATGGCCAATTTTAATTGAATTAATGATAGGGTAATAATAATTATAGGGAACTCAAAGTAGTTGAATGGATCAGATTATCTCTACATTACAGAATTCAGCACGAAATCACATGCAAAGATGCAGTCTCACTGCTTGTGTATTTTTGTGTATTCTCACAACCCCCTACCCCATCCCCGGATGGCACCCCCCCCCTCTCATTAATCTTCAGTTTGCCCCCCCAATATTTTGATGAAGTCGGCGCCACTGATTATGTATATGCAACTGTGCCGGTAGAATAAATTAGTCAAACACTTAGAACAATAAATTATGCAAAACTCATATTCATCACCATAAATGAATTATAGATTGAATTGTTTTTGAAAAATTTCATTTACAATTCCATGTTTTCTAATCCCAAAAATCCCGGGATTGATGCTGAAAAATCCCGGGATTGTTAGGTATAGAAAATGGACTGGGATCCCGGGATTCGGGATCCCGGGATCCCAGGATTCGGGATCCCGGGATCCCAGGATTGACATCCCTAGTAATTTAGTGGCAGTAAAGTTTCATGTTTCAAAATGTCAAATCCACCATCAACTCACTCACTTTATTCAAAAAATTGAAGAAAATTATGAATAAACTCTATTCAATGCGATAAATGTGAAAGATTGCAATAATGAAATTTGTATTTTGTTGGTTATCACATGGAATGGGATTGAATAAAAATGTAAACAAACATTAGCGCTCTTATTTTGTCTATCTACCGTCCATCTACTTATGATGACGTCATAGTCTGTGAGAGCTTCAGTTGTAGGGCCTGATGTATTAGTAGGTATTGATCCTCAGCTCTCACAGACTATGACGTCATACTATGTAGACTAGGGCTCTATAAAAAGGGGGTAGACCAACACCTACTAATACATCAGGCCCCACAACTGAAGCTCTCACAGACTATGACGTCATCATAAGTAGATGGACGGTAGATAGACAAAATAAGAGTGCTAATGTTTGTTTACATTTTTATTCAATCCCATTTCATGTGATAACAAACAAAATACAAATTTCATTATTGCAATCTTTCACATTTATGGTATTGAATAGAGTTTATTCATAATTTTCTTCAATTTCTTGTATAAAGTGAGTGAGTTGATGGTGGATTTGACATTTTGAAACATGAAACTTTACTGCCATGTCATTATTGTAGCTGAAATGTTCTTTTTTCTTTTACAAAAAAATAGCCTAAAACAAAAATGAATCTGAACAACACATTTCAATCATACAGGAATTTTTGAGGTGAGTTTTTTCATTATTTCCATTCTAAATATTGCTCTTAATAACCCTAAAAATGCTTAAAAACTTGTAAGAATAAAGATATTGTTCAAAAAATCTTTTCAATACAAGTTTAAATATAAAATAGGCTACAGAGTAGAATAGTTTTGTGCTGAAGCTAGTAGCTTCAGCTACAGTACTAACCTTGCAACAAGTTATTTTGTCTACAAATCTGAAGGTAGATTCTGATAGGTGATTTAAAAATCATAAGGAATAGTTTCTCTCTTTCACTCATAAGAATTTTTTTTCTTCATCACGAAAAGTAGGCCTAGCATGAAAAGTAGGTAATGAAGTAAATGACTCATTTTCAAAAATTTGATGTTTTGTAGCTCAAGTAGAGAACTATATCTCTATTGTCTATTAAAAAAGGTACACAGCAGGTAATTTTGTATTAAAACTATAATATTAATATAAATTTATGAATATGAATTTTCAATTCATAGAAAAGTACCAAGAATTGATTTTATTTATAATGCTTATAATTTCTTGTTTCAGGTATGAGAAGAGAAAAGAATTTTGATGGAAAATATATCATTGAAGTAGTAAAAGCTCACAATGAATAGGAAAGAGCTTTTGGAAAATAATAGTGTAGTTCTCCTGTACTGAATGATGAAAAGAATTGATTTTTAATACCTAACAAAGAATTTGTGATAAATGATACAAACCAGATAAGCATAATGCTCAAGAACGTAAGGATGAAGAACAAACATTTTCAAAATTGGAAAAGTGGATAAAAAAAATGGAGTGTCAACTATTAATTGAATAGGCCTACTGGCTATGGTGATAGAGTGTTAAACTAGAAAGTTAATGAAAAAGCTAAAGTTGTTTAAATTTTTAAAAACAGGTCCAAGGAAAAAAAAGTGACTATAAAATAGTTTCTGACAAGCAATGCAGTAAGAATCTGAGTGGAATTTGAAGTGTTGATTTGAGACAATATGCATATCAATGTCAACTGTCTATATAATATCAATAAAGTGGAATGCTTCTACTGATTTGGATGCAAATTTATCCATTTGATGGGTTTCTCTGTTCCTCTACCACAGATTTGTTTGTGAATCAAGTCCTTAAAAGCCTCTTCCCTATAAAAGTGTTACCCCTGATTTGGTGGTGGGGTTGATATTCCTTCAGAGGCTTATCACTCACAACCACCAATCACAGTATTACTTAATACTTATAATTACACATTAATTATTTTATTCCACAAACATAGATTGTAGAAAACATATCCTAGATTTTTGGAGTTAGAATAGAATAGAATAGAATAGAATATAGTTTATTTGTCATCGTATTTACAAGAATACATGGACATCGTCATTTGATTTGCATTTATCACAGTCATAAATATATAGTAATTCAACAAAATTCATAACAAATCAGTCTTAAATTCATCACAACAAGACATAAGAGAAACAATTATCACAGAATTAATCAAGAGAAACAAAAATTTACAGAACAATTATTTATGTAAAATTGAGATTGTCAAGGCTTATGTCATTCCACTCCTGAAGAGAGTAAATTGATTTAGACTTTAACCACACTTGCATTATACATTTGAACTTACTTAAAGTAACATATCTAGCACTTATTGGTAACTTATTAAATAATTTGATACTCATATAATTGAAGCTCTTTTGGGTCTTTGACAGTCTAACCTGTGGAACATCTAGTTGATTATTATTTCTTGTTACGTGGTCATGAATGTTACTCCTCTGTGTCAGGCTATTGATATTACATTTAGCATGTAACAAGCAGTGCAAAATATAAATACTTGGAACTGTTAGTATACCTAATTCTCTAAAATGGTTTCTACAGGTTTCTGTGGGTGGAATACCAACAATTCTCCTCAAGGCTTTCTTTTGCCATAGGAAAACTTCTTTAGCACCAGGAGAATTTCCCCACAGTAAAATACCATACAGCAGATGCACATGAAAAAAGCATAGTAGGAATTAATAACTAAAGCTATGCTAGTACAGCTCTTTAGTTTGCTAAGAAGATAAGTGACCCTAGACAAACGTTTACAAAGGTTTATTGTGTGAGCTTCCCAATTCAGCTTAGTATCAATATTTATACCTAAAAATTTTACATTTTTAATCTCTCTATTATTTTTAAGACTGAATATCATGTTTTCTGTTTTGTTCCTATTAACAATTAACTTATTCACTCTAAACCAATACTCAGCCTTGTTACATATAATTGATGACTTTTGTCTAAGATTTTCTGGGTCTCTATCATTAGTCAGAAATGTTGTGTCGTCTGCATATAGAATACATTTTGCGTCATTCACATAGTAAGGAAGGTCATTAATGTATACCAGGAACAGGAATGGTCCAAGCACCGAACCCTGTGGGACCCCATTCATGATATCAAGCAGTTCAGATTTTTCATTTTTTATTTTTGTCATTTGCAGCCTATTACTCAGATAGGATTTGAGAAGGTTGAGCTCCAGACCCTTCACACCATAGTATTCTATTTTTTCAAGTAGAATACTATGATTAACAATATCGAAGCCCTTACTTAGGTCCAGCAGTGTTGCTGATATATCATCGTTCATTTCAAAGCACTGTAAGACATGATAAGCAAGATTCTCTACAGCTTTACTAGTTGATTTTCCGCTTCTAAAACCAAATTGAGATTCACTGAACAAATTATTGGACTCCATATGGCTTACCAACTGCTGTTGCATAATACTCTCTACAACCTTGGATATTACTGGGACAAGTGAGATTGGTCTATAATTGTCTGCACAGGATTTATCCCCTTTTTTATAAATAGGTACAGTGACAGATATTTTAAGACAGGAGGGATAGACACCCTCTTGAAACATCCAGTTGATGAGGTATGTTAATGGTTGCAACAGTGTTTCTTGCAGCTGTTTCAAAATGAAATTGGAAAATCCATAAAAATCCTCAGAGTGGGAACCACTCAAACTACTCAAAACCTTCTTAACATTATTCACAGTAACAACCTTCCATTTAAAAATGACATTTTTGGGTCAATTTTCTTACAATTCAGCAACTGCAATACACTATTAATATTCACATTATGATCATTAGGCCGAACAATATCACATATATTTGCAAAATGTTTATTGAAATCGTCAGCAGAGATGGGCAGATCAGTATCAGTGCATTTCAACCGGTTAGTCTCAGCATTGATTACCATCCAGGCAGCTTTACATTTGTTACTTGATTTACTAATGTAGTTTTCATTTGCTTGTTTCTTAGCTAGTTTGATTTGGGTCCTATATTCATGCTTTAGATTGTAATAGAGTTGCAGGTAATTTGAATTAACTTTAGAAATTTCATGATATGCTACCATAAGTGATCGAAGATTATCCAATTCAGGAGTGAACCAGTTCTTAATATGAACTTTTCTCTTATACGATTTTTTTTTGTAAAACTGGACAGCATTGGTTCAGAAGACCTGACAAAATACTCAAAAACATCTGAGTAGCCAAATCAGCACTATTAAAATTATTTAAAATTTTAAACCAGTTGATAGTAGACAATTTATACCTTAACAAATCTAAATTGGTACCATTCAACTTTCTATAACTGATTTTTGTAGGAGGTGTAACCGCAGATCTCTCAACTTTTTCTTGAATATATATTCTGAGTCCTTGGTGGTCTGACAGATGAGGTTCTTCCACTGTACACTCAATTTCACCCTGACTAATATTTGAAAAACATTATCCAGACAAGAGTTAAGTTGCGTTGGTTCATAGTTGAGACAGTAGAAATCTGCAGATCGGAGCACATTGAGAAAGTTTAGAGTCTTAGTACAACTATTCCTTACATCAATATTAATGTCACCTGCTACAACTACTCAAAAATGTCTGTACTTCTGTGAATTACAGAGAAAAGAAGTAAAGTTGTCAATATTGTCTGTAAACAATTCAATATTAGCACTAGGAGTTCTATATACAGAGGCAATAATTAAATGTTCACTAGGAAAAGCAGAAGCTACAATTTCACATTGACCCTCAATGCAATACTCACTGACATTAATACTCTCACAGTGTTGATTAAGAACAATATTTAAGATTAAGATTAAGAACAAGTATTTAAGTTACTGCAAATTATAGGTACCATTCATCAAGGATGATAATGAAAATAATTGATTATATTAATCCAGCTTTCCATTTCGTATATGATATTGTTATATCCTTTAGTATTTCGGTTGAAATGAATTTAATTTGTTAGGCTGATATCTCTGTTATTGGATCTAACATATCCAGCAAGCTAAGTCATGAATATTTTATTGCATTCGTGGAATAAATTGCTTCAATTCTAATTTAATACTACTAAATGAAAGACAAGTCTTTTATTGAGAGATAAGAATGCATGCCAGTCATTAAAGTATCAATGCAGCAAGGAAAGTTGAAGAGTTTACAGTGATATGATAGGAAACTTCACTGTTATCCTAGAGAAAATCCATCTACTTGCTATGACGTCATTAAATCAGTTGTGGGGCCTGATGTAAGGAACTATAAAGACTTATAGTTAAGACATATAGTAGTATTTATAGAGCCCTAGCCTGATGTAGTAGGTGTTGTGAGGATATTGCAGTGTTCCGAAAATCCAGTCTTCCGAAAGCTTGCGATGACGTAGGCAGAGCTAGGATTGACGGCAACGCCTTCTTGATTTCAGCAGTGGATACCAAATGAGCGACAAACTAAAAGGTCGACCAAACACATTGAGCGGGCAAAGGAGTAGCAGTGGGCAGGTAGTTTAAAATAATTTTGACTAGGAGAATGGAGTAAACTTGATTTCAGTTAATAATAATAATATTGATATTTTAGTACTATAATTTAATCTCTTACACTTAATACCTCCAACAAATGATATAGATATTAGTAGCCTACTACAATTGAATCTCTACATTCAATTTTCAATGGAAGAATATCATTTGAATAGGTCTGTCTTTGGTAATGTTTATTAAGTGATTTACCCTGTATATGATAAGAACAAACTCTTTTAATAAGATTCTGAGCACCATGCATTCTCAGCTTTGAAAATCAGATATATTAAAACAAGAGCATTTGTGATCAATTAAAGTAGGCTAGCTTCCTACTGTAGAAACTTTTGTGGATTGTGGTAAATTTATTATTTTGTATCTTATTATAGATAGAAAATATTATTCCTGCCTAAGAGCATATACTATTGAACTCATAATAAAATATAATGTTAAATTAATCACCCAGAATTAATCGGGGCTTTACGTGATTTTTTTCTCATTAATACCGGTATTCATCTATCAAAGACAATAAGATATTTTGCTGCTATATACTGTACTGGTAATCCCACCTTTCACTCCACCATCAACCAAGAATTATTTTTACTAGCTGCTAAAATTTATTTCTTTGCATATTTAAGAAGAATAATACAATAACAGTTTGGCCTAACGCGCACTGGTACGACTCAGACCAGACCAAGACTCAGACCAGACCAGACCACTGGTCTGATGCAGTCAGACCAAAGCTCAGACCAGACTCAGACCAGACCAAGACCATGATAGAAAACATGATTAAAATCATTGCATGTTCAAGCAGTTCCATCATTAGCAAAGAGATAGCGCCAACTTCGTTTTAAATTTGTATCAATCATTCCCGGGTAATTTAAATAATGGAATTCTGAGATTGACCACTGTTATAACCACGAGATCATAGGACCGGTCTCTGAATTTTGGAAATAGCTACCGTTCCAAAAGGATGGTAAAAAATTGTTTGAATTTTAACTGCATCTTCATTACAGTGGAACGCCGATTATACAAACTAATTGAGACCGGGATCAATTCAGATAAGCAAAAATTTGGACAATTGGACATGTAATTGTACTGTATTAAAGAGAAATTATGTGTTAAACTTATTGGAATAAACTTTATTACATTTGAAAAGTACAATGTAGTGATTTATATCACTACAGTGTAGTTAAATTAATATGGAAAGCAAAAGACATACTACTGTACTAAACTACGGTACAGTAAATACAATTCAATAAAATAAAGAAAAGCTACGATCACGTCGTAAACGCTGGTTTTTGATTCATTACTACGCTTTTAATACCGATTTGGATAATTGACAATTTGGTTAATCGGCGCTCGGATGATCAGCTTACTACAGTATATTATTAAAGCGAGCTTCTCCGAATGAACCTTATTTAAAATAATTATATCCACTGGCGGCTCGTACACACAAAACAGGTGAAGTACCCGTATCTTTCACTATACAGCACTTCACCTGTTTCGTGGGCATGAGCCGCCAGTGATTAGAACCTATTGTTTAAAATTTGATACATCTATTACCGGTACAAAAAAGGTTGATGTTTATCATTTACTACTGAATTTACATGATTGATCAAAAGCGTGGCTGGTGTTGAAAATAATCTTGATTACATAATAGAGTCGTAATTAAGAATAACGATTATTACAGAACTCAAAACGCATTTAGTTCTATTGTACACACTTACAATATGTTCGTATAGTTATATTATATAATATATAGTATGTATGTTAGTATAGTTAGTAATAATTAACTAACTAACCAATAGTTCGTATTACACTGTACCACATTGTTTTGCTCGTCTATCCACCTGGACCCCTGGTAATATCAGGAGTGTCAATAGACAGATAGGATCGCTTCGCTCGCCTTAAAATTCCAATTAAAACTGACTCGCTTTGTTTACTCACATAACTTAACAGGGTCATTTTGATTTCAAAAATTTTCAACATACAATTCTAAATTCAATAAGTCCAACCGAACATGCCATGAATGAGTGCCATTTCGGAATTGTAAATAGATAAATTTAGATAATTAATAAAATAGGTCTAATTAAGATGAAATAGATAATTGACTAAGGACCAAAATATGCAATCCGCTATGCATCTCAAACTTTTGAAAACCTGATTACGGGCGTATTTTCAAAAGGATTTGAAAAAAACATTTCCAGAATTGATGTGAACCTAAATTGGTGTCAGTATTGTAGAGAATTTCTATAATTTATCAACATTTTCTCTTTTGTACTCGTCTATTAAGTGTTCAATCTGATTTCACCTGTTCTTTTCTTAGAAAGAACAATAGATCTTGTAAATGAATACTGATAAGAACAAATGGAACTCATGCATAGATTAACGTGATCGAATAAAACAGGCTCGGACTGGCCAACAGCAGCCCGTGGAGCCGGTGCACCCTTCAATTGTATGCCCCTTGCGCCCTCATGTGACGATAGCATCACCAATATTATTCTAATGATAATTAATTTCATAAATTAGACATTTCATATTACTTTGTTGATCATTAATTAAGTATTGAGAATCTATATAATTCTATATAAAAAGAGTTTTTTTCACTTTTACTCTAATTCTATAATTTTCTACATTTTAATGCGGTCTTCTATTTTTTTTCTTTCCTTCTTATCTCTTTGATTTCATAAATTAGCCGTTCAGCATCAAATATTTCAAAAGACATTTTGAGAGAAATCAGAAAAAAGATAAAATGATACAAAAGATGACACAAATTTGAAAACGAATGTACACCAGCTGGTCTGATGTTTGGTCTTGCCAGACCAGAAAAAAAATTGTGGTCTGGCCTGAAACGCAATTCTCCTATCTTCCAATGTTTTCTCTGGCCGTAGTGATTTGGTTCCAAATTTGGAATGGTGGCCGCGCTAGTGTGCCTTTAACATTGAAAGTATACAGCTGTGGTCTGGCTCTGGTCTTGCGTTTGGTCTGGACTTGGTCTGACTAGTGCGCGTTACTTCATGTGATCTCCATTTGATCACGTATAATTCCGTGTTTCTCTGGCTGCAAGTTAGTCTGGTCTGAGTCTTGGTCTGGTCTGAGTCGTAGCAGTGCGCGTTCAGCCTTAGTTTATTGAAGCATTTAAGTATTGTAACTTGAAATATTAAATAGAACCGTATGGTATTCTATCACTGAACACTATATGTACGGTTACAAACAAATTAACTTGTATTATTAGCATTATTATTCAGTGCCGTACCGTATTTGTACTGCAGTTCTTCATTTCAGCTACACATCACAAAATGATAAAATTAATTTTGAGATCCAGAATAACAAAATTTTTATCTCAAACTTCACCAGTTTCTTTTTTTTAATAATTAACAGTATTTGCGCACCTACAGTGGCAAGTTATTTCTAAATAAAACATGATATTATACTCAGTCATACCATAAGTTACATAGTTTGTTTCTTTCTTGAAAGCAATCCATAAACATGTAATAAATTGATTGAGGCCAGCTTTCCTCAACGCAGCTTGATCTAGGATTTTAAGTAGCCTATATGGGTTGAGTAACAACTGATCAGTGAAATTCACTTGAATTCACAAGTAAATCTTAAAGAATTTTTGTCATCATTAAATACTATATCTTATTTTACTTTTTCGAATAATTTTGGAAATAATATTATTCAAGTTGTATAAATTAACAAACATTTGCTGAAAACTTCACCAATTCGTAGCAACATAAATGATAAAAGCCCAGAAAACGCAGAATAACTTGAATTTGTTATTGATGCATCCTTGGGAAATTTTCAAAATCTGTTGGTAGTGTGCGTCTAAAGGTACAATCAAATGTGTGTGTGTAGGTTGAATGAGTGCCATTTCGCATTTATTATTAATTCACTTTCATAGATTGATCGGCTCAGGTGCAATGCAAACCTGCAACACTTCTACAACTTTGAAAAAGCCAGATTACCAGTGTAATATTAAGAGCAATCATATTTTATTGGATAATTGATAATACATGAATATTTATAATATTAATACCGGTAGATAAAAAATTTGGTTATCAATTTTAAAATAGCCCTAGGTCTAAATTTTAATTTGATAATATCTATATAGTCTGTCCAAGATAAGAAGTCCCGGCAAGATCAGAAATGACTCCATCTTGGTTTATATTGGTTCAAAAAATATTGATTTGGTCTCTAATTATAAATCAGAATGTTTTCCTACGATTGAGACCAAATCAATAATTTTTGAACCAATATTGATCGAGCTGGAGTCATTTCCTAATCTTGCCAGAGGGTCTTCTTTGCTTGGACAGTCTATAGGCCTACTTGGTGAGTTAATTTTAATTTCTTTCTACTCATATAGATGATATCATTCTCCTTTTGTTCTCTGCAATCAATTACTTCTCTACTTTAAGTTTTTTACCACCGTGAAGCTGGCCACCCACTCAAGCACATTTTTTATAAATGGTACCTTAAAAAATGTGCTTAAAATGTGCTTTCTGAATATCACATAAAAAAAAATGTGCTCGACTCCTTGACCTTCAAAATTGATACCGTTGGTGGGTGGGGCCAGCTTCACGGTCAGCCCCACCCACTCAAGCAAATTCGTTCGAAATGGTCTCAAAAAAATGTGCTTAAAATGTGCTTTCAGAATATCACATTTTTAAAAAAATGTGGGCGAATCCTTGACCTTGAAAAATGCATCCCAAGTTATGATGCTGGCCCCACCCACTCAAGCAAATACGTTCGAAATGGTCTCAAAAAATGTGCTTAAAATGTGCTTTCAGAATATCACATTTTAAAAAATGTGCGACTCCTTGACCTTGAAAAATGCATTCCAAGTTATGATGCTGGCCCCACCCACTCAAGCAAATTCGTTCAAAAGGGATTACTCGATTAGTCCAGTGCTCGATTAGTCCAGTCCCTATCCTACATTAAGAAACTGAAAAACTGGACTAATCGAGGCACCTGGACTAATCGAGGCGCAGGGGTTCGATTAATACAGTGACTCGATTAGTCCAGTTCTTCAATGAGATGAGCGAGTGCCTCGATTAGTCCAGAACTGGACTAATCGAGGCACTTTAATCAAAGCCCTGCGTCTCGATTAATACAGTGCCTCGATTAGTACAGTTGGCGTACTGAATTCGTACCAGGTGATGAATCCACTATATGCGTTGACAAGGAATTGACTATAACTAGATGGCGTCAAAGTGGTCGTCTAACAAATTTCAAAAAAACCAAGGCGGCGCGGCGCGATCTTTGAATTAGGTTGCAAATGACAATAGCTTGGTTTTCATTATACAACCATGTTGTATTTATTTATAATGTAATATTCTGAATAATTCACCAGTATCTTTTAACTTATTGAATCTTATTATCTTTGTTTAATCTATTAAATTAGGCTACCCCTTATTAGAAATTCGAGATTTAATATTGTTTAATTCATGGAAGGACAGTTTGATTAATATTAATATTTTTTATGATTTACAGAAATATTTGAAATCTGTATTGGTAATTATTCAGAAGCTGAATTATGGTATTCATGAAACTAAAAATCTAATGAACCAAAAAACCTTTAAATTCGGCTCTCTATATGTGACTTTATTCACCATAACTTTTTGTATTGAAATTTTAATACAATTTTAATATTATCAACAGTCTTGAGGGGCCGTGGATGAGTGGGTTAAGTGCTAGAGTTAAAGCCTCCACATAAGGCTAATTTCAAAACAAAGAAATATTTACGAATCCACTAAAATATTTTTGGATTGGAAGTATTCAAATTATACATCGTGAAAGCGTATATCATTGTCAAGAATATACGCTTTTATGAAATAAAATTGTTAACTAGTAAAGATCTGTACGATTTAAAACCTATCAGTAATGATATATGTTTGAAGGAACTCTTCATAAACCCAATTCTGCGTTCAGAAATGCAAAAATATCAATAAATAATCAGTTATCAGTTCAATAATAAAAAATAAATGAGCAGTCCAAATTCAGTTTATTGTCTAGGTAGATCACTCCGAACTTTTTGAGTTTTCATTGCATTAAGATATAAAATCCGAAAAATATGAATAACTTTTTTATTTGTTGTCAGATTGACTTGAATTTTTATGGGGAGGACACTAATATAGAGAGGAATGTTCCTGTTTTTTGTAGAATTTTTCCAAGGCTCCAAACCCCCCCCAGATTCAAAAAACCGATCGGGCGATTTCAGTCATTTTAAATTTCCTGGCTTAGAAAGACTTGGCACGGAGGCATGTGATTGTTTGATAATTGCACGCGGAAGAAAAAAATACATTCTTAAAAGTTGAGAGAATGACTCCAGCTTGGTCAATATTGATTCAAAAATTATAAATTTGGTCTCAAATTGAAGATTAGAATGTTTTCTTAAATTTGAAATTCGATTTTTGATTTTTGAAGCAATATTGACCGAGCTGGAGGCATTTCCCCATCTTCCGAGAATGTCTTCTTTGCTTCTTCTCTGTGTGAATTGTTGTCTTAGATCAAACGATCAAAGCCTTTTGAAGTTCCAAGAAACCTACACTTGTATGTGCATGTCTGTCCAAGCAAAGAAGACTGTGTGGCAAGATGGGAAAGTGACTCAGCTCGGTCAATATTGGTTCAAAAAATATTAATTTTGTCTCAAATTGTAGATCAGAATGTTTTCTACGATTGAGACTAGATCAATAATTTTTGAACCAATATTGACCGAGTAGAAGTCATTTTCTCATCTTGCCAGGGGGTCTTCTTTGCTCAGACAGACTAGGCTACATCATCATTCTATAGTATTATTGCTGATAGTGATGTAAGGTCTCTCCAAGCAAAGAAGGCATTTTGGCGAGATGGGAAAATAACTTCCGCTTGGACAATATCGGTTAAAAATCATAGATTTGGTCTCAAATTGTAGGAAACATTCTGATCTTCAATTTAAGACCAAAATTTTACTTTTTGAGCGAATATTGACCAAGCTGGAGTCATTTCCCCATCTAGCCAGAATGTATTTCTTCCTTGCACAGACTACAGTAAATAGCGAGAAATTACTACAATGATCATCAGACTCTATAAATGAGTGCCTTTTCGCTTTCATTAAATTAGATTAATTACTCATATCGGTCTCTTTATCCTGTTGGTCAAGTGCAAGGCAGGACTTGGTCCTAACTTCGCCGTTTCAATGCTGTAACGAAGTAGTCATATTTTATTATCTATAATTAATGTACATGGATAAAGTTATTCTATTCACCTTCTCTCATTTTACTCTCTCTTTAACCTCTCCTCTCTATCTCCTCTCTCGTTTTATTCTCTTTATCCTTCTCTCTCATTCTTTTCAATCATTTCACTGCCTCATTCACTTTTCAATCCACTTTTTCCTTTCTCTTTTCTCATTTTACTATTCTCTCTATCTCTTATCTCATTTAACCTCTTTATCCTGTGCTTTCTCTTCCTTCTCTCATTTTACTCTCCCTTCTCTCTACTTCTCTCTATCTTTTCTAAGTTTCTCATCTAGTAATACACCAAGATATATTATAGTCAGATTGCATAACTATTTGACAATCACAATTTATCTGATTGCACGCATACCGGGTAACTATGAAATTCAAGTGAAATTGACAAGATGTGGTTAAATTTAAGAGCAAATATTTTGTTTTTGAAACATGAGGGACTTACGTAATTACAATGTGCCATTAAAGGTCATACAGTTCAATATCATTATCGCTTCCATTATGTTAAATTTTTGATGAAACACTTATTGTATAAAATATAAAACTTGATTTCTTAATTTTCTTTTCATTTCCTCTTTTATCAGTTATATAGTCTTTTTTCCTGGGACTGATGCTCACATAGGCTCCTAGGCCTGTGCGGGGCTAATGGGAGATGGCGACTGGTTTTTAGGCAGTCAAGACCGACGGCTTTACGTCTCCTTTAATAGACGGGGTGCCGTATCTATGTGATAGTACTGCTTTCGAAAATATTGTTCCCTGGTCAAGGATCGAACTTGGGTCCTCTTGCTTATCAGAACTCGGAACAAAGTTTTTTCCCTTTGCACCTTTTTTCTCCACAAATTCAATTTTATTAGTAATTATAAATTATGACATTTATTTATATCTATGGTATTTATAGTATTATTATCATCCATGCTAGCTATTATGTCATGAATAAATTCAAACTACAAAATCAAGTTGTCACATTTAATTTTGGCTATTAATGATTATTTAATAGAATTAAGTTTATTCTGAGCTATATTCCTCAAGTCCTATGAAGTGCATAAAATGATGTTTTATGAATAATCTTTTTTTTGAAAAATGACAATAAAATTTAATTGGAATTTGATTGGATATGGGTATGTATTATCACATGTAACTGTATTCATCATTCCTCAAACTAAGCATAATCAGAATACAATTCATTCAGTCAACTAACTATATAGTGATAACGAGAAGCAAAGATATTATTATTTCCTTCTTCATGGCCATTCTCGCAAATATGAAGAGAAGTTACTGGGTGTTTTTGAAGTAAGTTATATACATATACAAGTTCTTTATTGATCTACTCAACAATGAATGTAAGTCGCTATAAATGAAAGACAAATCGCTATACCATTAGAAAGACACTGATTTTTCAATTCATAACTTGATAGCTAATTCAATTAACACTACTACCAATTTATATACAACATTCTTAATTTTTCAACAATTTATGTATAATATTACATCTTATCAAGATGATGTAGGCTATATTGAAAGTATTCAACATTTTTCAAGATCATTTAAAGGCGCCCATAACCAGATGAGATAAGGAAGCACCCTGAATGCTCTCTTAAGCTTAAAGGAATTCATTATAGTCAGCCAGCATTTTAAAGAAATGAACTATACAAGAATGAATACGGTACTTGTGGTAGGTATTTAGTAGTAACTTAGCCTACATACAATGATTCTTAGCACGGGAGTAGTGAATAATACAGGACTAATAGCAAATATAATTTTAAATTTCAAGTACCTAGCTGAACATTCATATTATAGGCTAACTTTTGCTCTCTTCAAAATGAACTGTGGAGCCAAAATTTGCTGCCAAAATGACGCTTCCTCCTCAAGTCTTCAATACTCTTGCCTTGCCTGTTACAGAGATTTACTTACTCCTTTGGTCTTCCACATGGATCAGTGTCTGAGGAGTCGTCCTTACCGTGTAGTGGTGAATTTTCTATAATTTTACTTATTTATTGCAAGAGAAATAATTTTAAAATTTTGAACTTTGATGGCATCTCCCACTTAGAATTTTCTTGGGAGTGCCTCTTATTCTCAGTAAATTTGGAAATCATATCTAAACTATATTTTTTAGAGTACCTCATTGTATACATTTCGTGGAGGTTTAATGTTTTCTTTGTACTAGTTTGCTTACTGAGAAATAAAAATTTATTATTATTCATTTATTTTTCCCGTGGCTATTTTCCTACCAGTAACCCCCTCCCCGTCCTCCAATTTATGAAATTGAGAATGCAATTTATACGAAATTGATCATACATTCCTATTATACAAGAGTTCATTTAGCCTATATTCCAAGTAAGCCTACTTGTTGTGAAATCCAAAGGTTTTGACTTGGATTTTCAAAGACTGAATTAATCTACCCCTTTTTGGTACGTATCAGCTCTAAAAGAATAGATCAAAATTCAAAGTGTGACCTCAAATTTTATTGACTATAATCTTTAACTGAATATTTTTTCCATAAATAAACAATATCAATTGAAAAATCAGAAACAAAAAATTACCAAAATTTAAGGGTTTTTTCAATTTTTACAGGAAGCCGTACCCTAGAACGGCAGAAAACTTCAATTTTGGATTCAGCGCACTGGAATACAGTCATAATATAAAACAATCAGAAAAAAACTTTCGCACCACTTGTCTGACAAAACTACCATTATTTTACTGGGCTATCATAGTGTCAGAGTTTTACTGGAAACCTGACGTCAGAGTTTGCAAGCTACTTGAACTGATTGATAACTTTTGCCGACGGCGACTGTAGCACCATCAAAACGAGAATTCCTTTGTCTCTAGTGTAACGCTGAGAGAGTGATGTAGTTGATTCCACATATTATAACCGGTTCAGCGGGTCGCATGAATTGGCTAAACTGGACTAATCGAGCGCCTTGCACATCCTACCTAATAAACCAACTTTACTGTACTAATCGAACCCTCTAGACAAATTGAAATACACTGCCTCGATTAGTACAGGAAAAACTGGACTAATCGAACCACTCTCATAAAACAACTTATATATTTGAAAAACTGGACTAATCAAGCACTGGACTAATCGAACCCTACCCATTCAAAATGGTCTCAAAAAAATGTGCTTAAAATGTGCTTTCAGAATATAACATTTTTAAAAAATGTGCGCGACTCCTTGACCTTGAAAAATGCATCTCAAGTTATGATGCTGGCCCCACCCACTCAAGCAAATTCGCTCAAAATGGTCCCAAAAAAAAGGGCTTAAAATGTGCTTTCAGAATATCACATTTTTAAAAAATGTGCGTGACTCCTTGACCTTGAAAAATGCATTCCAAGTTATGATGCTGGCCCCACCCACTCAAGCAAATTCACTGGAAATGGTCTCAAAAAAATGTGCTTAAAATGTGCTTTCAGAATATCACATTTTTAAAAAATGTGCGCGACTCCTTGACCTTGAAAAATGCATCCCAAGTTATGATGCTGGCCCCACCCACTCAAGCAAATTCGCTCAAAATGGTATCAAAAAATGTGCTTAAAATGTGCTTTCATAATATCACATTTTTAAAAAATGTGCGCAACTCCTTGACCTTGAAAAATGCATCCCAAGTTATGATGCTGGCCTCACCCACTCAAGCAAATTCGCTCGAAATTGTCTCAAAAAAATGTGCTTTCAGAATATCATATTTTTAAAAAATGTGGGCGACTCCTTAACCTTGAAAAATGCATCCCAAGTTATGATGCTGGCCCCACCCACTCAAGCAAATACATTCGAAATGGTCTCAAAAAAATGTGCTTGAAATGTGCTTTCAGAATATCACATTTTAAAAAAATGTGTGCGACTCCTTGACCTTGAAAAATGCATCTCAAGTTATGATGCTGGGCCCACCCACTCAAGCATATTTGCTCGAAATGGTCCCAAAATATGTGCTTAAAATGTGCTTTCAGAATATTACATTTTTAAAAAAAGTGCGTGACTCCTTGACCTTGAAAAATGCATTCCAAGTTATGATGCTGGCCCCACCCACTCAAGCAAATTCGCTCAAAATGGTCTCAAAAAAATGTGCTTAAAATGTGCTTTCAGAATATCACATTTTTAAAAAATGTGCGCGACTCCTTGACCTTGAAAAATGCATCCCAAGTTATGATGCTGGCCTCACCCACTCAAGCAAATTTGTTCAAAATGGTCTCAAAAAAATGTGCTTAAAATGTGCTTTCAGAATATAAAATTTTTAAAAAATGTGCGCGACTCCCTGACCTTGAAAAATGCATTCCAAGTTATGATGCTGGCCCCACCCACTCAAGCAAATTCGTTCAAAATTTAGTGTTCATTCTTATAATTTATCAGTTCCAATAATCATAAGTTATCAATTCTCAATTCAAATCAACTATTCCAGAATATGAATCCTCAATATTTCATTTATTATTATTGTATGCTATTAAGCAACCTATGATACTCCAATATGACATATTTATAGTATTACTTTTGGACAGAACTTCGTCTCCATCAAATTTTTGATAGTAACCATTTTAGAATAATCAAGAATATCAGTAACCAGTAACACCGAAAATCACCGGTACCGTAGAGGTCCAATCATATTTGGCTAATATAGTTGTGCCAAGAGCAGATAGCCTCTTGCAAGATGGCGTAGGGAAGTGAGAGTTTAACTACGCATGTGCAGAATTCCAGGGTAAAATCACTTCAGTCAACCTACCATTGATACACTAATTGCAATCATATTAATTAAACGAATGAACATTTTTTTTATCAATCTATTTTTCTAATTATTAACATATGATAGCACAAATCATAACAGAATTATTAACCGAGTTAGGAAAAATATTCTAAGTCTGTACTATTTCTTCCTAAATTTGGTTATACTAGAACAATTTCCATTTCGACTACTGGCAGCAGTGAATGGCAGCCATGTTGCCAAAGGCTCTTCTGTGCTTGACACAACTATATCATCAAACAATATAGTTTTGATGAAAAAATGCGCTGAGTTTCAACTATGTTGTAGGTAGATATAAAATTGTAAGGTGTATCTCGTAATAATAAAATTATTATAGTTAGAGTAGAACTTAAAGTACCAAAAAAATTTTTATACTACAGTATATATTTATTATAGACAGAATAATAAGAAATAATTACATGAATACAATAATTTTCACTGGAAAAAGTGAAAATTAATCTATTTATTTTAAATTGGTAGCCTTGATAACCAAAAGAACATTTATAAAATGGTTATGTGAAAAGAGCTGTATAATGATGACAGCGGCCGCCATCCGCCATGGACCGCGGTCCGCCATTTGGTGACCACTGCTATAGAATGAAGTCATAACAAAACTTAGAATTCAAAAATATTTATATTCAAAAATAAGAATATTTCAACTTTGGGAAATTCATTCACCAACTATTGTAGATTAATGGATTTGAGGTTAATTGAACAAGAGAAATAATGGTCTCGACATTTATTTACAACTACATGTAGTTGTCAATTGTGGTATTTTGTATTAGACAATTATTGTTCAGTTGAAGGTTGAAGTTCTTCAAGGATTACTGTAAGTTTTTTCTTGTTATCACATTTTAAGCACATTATTTGCCATAATTTCCAAATAGATTTTCTAATATATTTTGAACTATTTGCTTGAGTGGGTGGGGCCAGCATCATAACTTTGAATGCATTTTTCTAGGAGTAGAGCACATTTTCTGAAACTAGTAATTAAACCTATACTAGAGAATATTTTCGCTCTGGGTACTGAGTATTGCGATGTGATGGATTAATATCATCCGCAGAAAAAAAATGCAGTAAATTTGTTGATTATAACTGAATTTCAAATGTTGGTAGATGATTATATTGGAAAAGACTTTTTCATTATCATTCAGTAAGGAGGTATATACTGCAGTCTATTGAATAAATGAGATGGAATTGTTGAAATTATATCGACTAACATAAAGAATACTATCACAAAATGAAATCCATAAACTTTTACTCTTCACAGGGTCACCAATCATGTGAAGCCTCACAAAAAAACTGTCTAAGTTGCATTAAAAATATAACTGGAAAATACTCATCCCAATCTATCTGAAATTCGAATTCGATTTGAATAGTATTACTATAAAGAGCGCACTTGTAGCCTATAGTACTCATTAAAAAAGCAAAAAGGTATTGATTAGAATAATGAATACTGTAGGATACTGGGCAGAATTTATACTGATCACTCCCTACTCCACCATTGACAATAATTAACTGCAGTGGCGTAACAGTTTTTTCGGTCCCCTCAAAATGACTTTCATTTTAAGATTTTTTTACCTTACTCGTATTAATGATCTAGAACTTTGACCAATAATTTACCTACCTTGTTTTAATGTGTATTGGATTGTTCAATTTCAAAGAAGTCTTCGTATTTTATCATTAGAAATTAAAGCTTATATCACATCCAACGATCAATAAATTACTATGGTTTGCTAGTTTGAAATCCCTAATGACAGAGAGAACATTTATATTACAGTTATGGGAATAGAGTTGTGATGGCCAGAGCGCTAGACAGCGCTGCTAGAGTCGGGCAGCTTGAGCAGCGCGGCTAAAGCTGTCGCTTGGGAATGCTACTTTTTGTTAGTTTTTTCAATTGTTATACAGTAGTTAATTTAAAAATTTTTACACCATAAGACAATTTGATTTGAAGCTTTTCGTACAGTTACCTCACACTAAAATACTGAATATTTGTTTCATCTTGTTTCATTAATACCACTAACTTTCCTAATCAATAATGTACTGTTGGGTAGCAAATTTCCAGAATGCCTGAAACTCAGCAAAATCAGTCCAGTTTATAAAAAAGGTGATAGAAGAACACAGCCAAATAGCTATCGACCAATAGCATTAGTACCTATAATGGGAAAAATTATTGAAGCTTGTATGTTTATTCAGTTGTATGAGTATTTCAACTCTAATAACTTACTATATGCACATCAATATGGGTACAAACCAGCTCATTCGACCATAATGGCAGTAGAAACTGTTGTAAACAAAATACTGGAAGCCTTTGAAAATAAGCTTATCGCTGGTGTCTGTCTTATAGATTTACGAAAAGCATTTGATTGCATTTCTCACTCAATTTTAGAAAGTAAATTGCGTTATTATGGCATATTAGGAGACAAACTAAAAGTAATTATGTCCTACTTAGAAAATAGGAGACAAGTTGTAACAGTTAATAACAAGAAGTCAGAAGTTTTAAAGGTAGAGGCAGGAGTGCCGCAGGGCTCAATATTGGGACCGTTTTTATTTTTGATTTTTATAAATGATCTATATTGCAGTGTGATACCTAATTGTTTACCTATTTTGTATGCAGATGACACAACCTTAATGTGCTTTGAAAAAAGACAGGAAGATGTAGTTGCTAAGTTATCAGAAAGTATTAAATTATCTACAGCCTGGTTCGAATCTAATAGCTTATCAATAAATAATGAAAAAACAGAATATATATATTTTTCACTTGCCAATAATTGTAGTGAAAATAGAGCAGTAAAATTACTAGGCTTATGTATAGATAGTAAGTTAACCTGGAATGCGCAAGTTGAAATGGTATGCAGGAAAGCCTCCAGAGTTGTATATCTATTGAGAAAACTTAAATTTTGTGTAAGCAAACAAGTACTTATAATGACTTACTTCGGACTATTTCACTCTATTATTAGCTACGGAGTCATGCTGTGGGGTAATAGTAGCAATGCAAAAAAGATACTTATCCTGCAAAAAAAGGCTATAAGAATAATTGCAGAACTGCAACAGAGAGAATCCTGCAGAGATAGCTTTATTAATTTTGAAATTATGACTGTACCTTCTTTGTACATTTATTATAATTTGATTCATGTTAAAAAAAAATCTAGTCAATTTTAATCACAATTATAATACTTGATCAAACTCTGATCTTTTGACTCCTTACATAAGATTATCTAAGACTCATAAAAGCCACATATACCAAAGATGTGTAATATATAATAAACTTCCTCATGAGATAAGAATGTTACCTGTAAAAAGATTCAAACTAGTGATTAATAAATGGCAACGACAAAACCCATTTTACAATGTAAAAGAATTTATGGATTGTGATATTGATATTGTTACCTGACTATTTCTTCTTGTTTTAGAATGCAAATTTTGGACATTAATGTATTGTTTTATCATGACAAAGCCTATTGCATGTTTGTTTAAATGTTTAATGGCTAATAAAGATTCTTATTTTTATTCTTTGCATAAGTTAAATTTTAATTGTTGACCTACATTACAAATGAATGACATTGGTTTACTACGAATCCTTAGGCAGGATAACAAATTTTTAGTAGAGCATAAAAATATTTTATCTAAAAAAATTAATATTACGACAAAACTTGTCTTGCCGGACCAATTCTCGTTAGTTTGCTCTCATCATTTCTAGCTCACGGGTTCGCGGGCTCCCCTGGCTCTCGACCCCTCCCCCCGCATTACGGGCCCTGCAGGACCAGCTGTTACGCCACTGCAAATATTACACTTTGAACAAAAAGTACCAAAAACATGAGGACGCGGAACAATTCGAGATTTATTAACACAAGATTTGCATCCTAACAAAATTCTGTCTGAACAAATCAACTTTTCATCCCACACAATTTTCGATAACCTTATTTTAAGGTGGTGGATATTAATCCACCAGCCACATACCCTCTCCCTACAGGAGAGTAAGCTTACAATCAAATCCTTCAGAAACTTGTCAGTTACTTGTTATTTTGAAGTAACGTACTCGCTTGAGAATGTGCACGAACTACATGAAACAATTGTCGCGCCAAAACCGTGTGTAATTATTTCACTTTAAAAATTGAATTCTTAAAATTGAAATAATTACTTACCTGAGTAGTATTACTTGAAATAAATTAATTTATTCAATTTACTACTTAAACTGCTAAGTCACTATTTTAGTGAGAGGAGAAATAAGCAATTTACATTGTTTTGTTCTTGTTGATAGACAAAGTTTTCTTCAAATTTATATATTTTTGATGCATCTGTCTCTTGCAAGTGTCGTATTGATAAAATTTTTGCGTAGGCTATGTAACTCTAACTCTAACTAACTTACACAGCCAATGAAGTACATCTAACATAACATAACATGTTGTTTTTTATGTGTATGTTTATTAACAATGAGTGTAATAATTTTTTAATTGAACTTTGTTGTTTTTTATGCATGAGTTATGATAATAACAATAGAATATTCTTATTCTCATTCACAATTATCAGTTTTTTTTAAACTAGAATGTATTTTGATAATCAATGGAATTTTTAAACGTTGAAAGGTGAGTGACCGGTCGCGTGGAGACCATTCCTGTTTCACTTTCCCAGACATTCAAAAGACGAAAAGGAATGTTTTCGACATTCATAATAAAAGAATTTGTAAAAGGCACACATTTTTGCAAAACAATTTGCAGAAGGGGATGAAGGTCTTCTCTTTAACAAAATTTATCACTTCTGATGGGTCCAATATGTTCAAAAGTGTCACTGTCACTACAACAACGAAAGTCATCTATGGTATATTAGTATACATAACAATAGTGTTGAGCGGTGTAGTCTCCTTTCAGTTTGCTCTCAAAATAAGCTTTTGTTTCGCTTGCTAGCCAGGTCTTTCAGGGTTGGTCTCCTTTCCTCCTCAACATTCTTCCTCCTTTTTTATTATTCCCATTATACTCTTCCTTCTTTACTTTCTCCTACGTCTCCTTCTGGTTCGGAAGAAAATACAAATGAAATGAAAGAACTGTCAATCCTCAACATGTGTACTTTGTTCATTTTTTTGCTGGAGCGTCCTTTGGTTTTTTGAGACCATTTCGAACGAATTTGCTTGAGTGGGTAAGGCCAGCATCATAACTTGGGATGCATTTTTCAAGGTCAAGGAGTCGCGCACATTTTTAAAAATGTGATATTCTGAAAGCACATTTTTAGCACATTTTTTTGAGACCATTTCGAACGTATTTGCTTGAGTGGGTGGGGCCAGCATCATAACTTGGGATGAATTTTTCAAGGTCAAGGAGTCGCGCACATTTTTTAAAAATGTGATATTATGAAAGCACATTTTTTTGAGACCATTTCGAGCGAATTTGCTTGAGTGGGTGGGGCCAGCATCATAACTAGGGATGCATTTTTCAAGGTCAAGGAGTCGCGCACATTTTTTAAAAATGTGATATTCTGAAAGCACATTTCAAGCACATTTTTTTGAGACCATTTCGAACGTATTTGCTTGAGTGGGTGGGGCCAGCATCATAACTTGGGATGCATTTTTCAAGGTCAAGGAGTCGCGCACATTTTTTAAAAATGTGATATTCTGAAAGCACATTTTAAGCACATTTTTTTGAGACCATTTCGAACGAATTTGCTTGAGTGGGTGGGGCCAGCATCATAACTTGGGATACATTTTTCAAGGTCAAGGAGTCGCGCACATTTTTTAAAAATGTGATATTCTGAAAGCACATTTTAAGCACATTTTTTTGAGACCATTTCTAACGTATTTGCTCGAGTGGGTGGGGCCAGCACCATAACTTGAGATGCATTTTTCAAGGTCAAGGAGTCGCGCACATTTTTTAAAAATGTGATATTCTGAAAGCACATTTTAAGCACATTTTTTTGAGACCATTTCGAACGTATTTGCTTGAGTGGGTGGGGCCAGCATCATAACTTGGGATACATTTTTCAAGGTCAAGGAGTCGCGCACATTTTTTAAAAATGTGATATTCTGAAAGCACATTTTAAGCACATTTTTTGAGACCATTTCTAACGTATTTGCTTGAGTGGGTGGGGCCAGCATCATAACTTGAGATACATTTTTCAAGGTCAAGGAGTCGCGCACATTTTTTAAAAATGTGATATTCTGAAAGCACATTTTAAGCACATTTTTTTGAGACCATTTTGAACGTATTTGCTTGAGTGGGTGGGGCCAGCATCATAACTTGAGATGCATTTTTCAAGGTCAAGGAGTTGCGCACATTTTTTAAAAATGTGATATTCTGAAAGCACATTTTAAGCACATTTTTTTGAGACCATTTCAAACGAATTTGCTTGAGTGGGTGGGGCTGACCGTGAAGCTGGCCCCACCCACCAACGGTATCAATTTTCAAGGTCAAGGAGTCGAGCACATTTTTTTCTAATGTGATATTCAGAAAGCACATTTTAAGCACATCTTTTTGGTACCATTTATAAAGAATGTGCTTGAGTGGGTGGGGCCAGCTTCACTGAGCTAAGTTTTTTGTCTTTAATTAATTACAATTCTTCATTCTTTACTTTCTCAGTAAATGAAATTTCTTCATTTTTCACTTCCTCATTCTCTTGCTGAGTACACACATCAATCAAATACCCAATGGGTAGGTGACAACATCTGTTTCCAGAAAATCATGTTGAAGTGGCAAAGATAAAAGACTTGGTCAAGCTCCAGTCTCTTTTCTCTCTGTCACGATCACTCGATCATCCCCACTAATACGCTCTCACTCACTCTATCTGTAAAGCACACGCTCATTCTCTCTCACTTAGCCCACACACACATTCTCACTCACTCCCTCTATGCTATTCTAAAATATATTATTTGTTTGATTGCCTCTTGAAAGTTTTCTTTCAAGTGGAGTTAACAATACCCTTGTATTGAAACACGGTTTGCCAGTCCTATTCATCCCAATCAGCAGGTATCAGCCGGCTACCCTTGATCTTCTGCCTGAATAATGACTAAATTCAGCCTATTGACCAAAGCAGAACTTTTTGAATTCCAACCACACATTATTCCTTCAAAATAATGAAAACTCAAGTGGCTTTTCTTAGACAACTTCAGCGTCTTTTACCACTCCATCGGTAATTATTACAAGGTTCATCTTTATCATTACTTATTGATAAAGTAGGCTACAAACTTGAAACTTTGCATACCTACCGATTTTGATTATTATAAAAGGGATTGCTTTTGGCATTCATTTGTTTAGAAATTTAATCCAATTTATAGAAATACTTTTGATGTACATATCCATTTGTACAACTTCTATCATTTTTTTTTAATGACAGTTTAGGGGGTAGGCTAAGCCTGTTGGCCATTCCATTCAGTAATATATGATTAATGTTTGATGCTCAGTACCTCATTCACTAACTTTATAGTTCAGATATCTCCTATTATTAGAAAATTTACATAATCTGGAATTTTAAAAAGGGCCTTGTTTGAAATATAATTACTTTTTTTAACCATTAATCTACATACATTTGATAAATAAAAGAAGAATTACAGTCATACTGAACTGGCAGATTAACTTTATCTGCAGAAATTATAGAAATTTCCAATGTAGCCCTGTGTCCAAACTAGCCCCAGTCTTCCCTAAGTTATGCTGGTAACTTGTAAAAGGCCACATATTTCATAGGTAGCTATGAAATAGGCTACAGTAGTTTTATTCCTTTCATTCTAATTAGTGGTCAAATGAATGGAATAATACGGTATTTATCACGTAATTACAAGGTGCGGCAGGAACGATTAAGCAGTTTGTTTCCATTGTCACATCAGCTGTGATAAAGTTACAAATTTCCACATGGTCTGTTTTTGTTTCTTAGTTAACCCCATTTCAGTAGCCAACATGATTTGGACCGGTGCTCATCGTGGTTTTGCCGTTCGCGCTTATTATGAGAACAATAAATCTGTGATCGCTACACAACGAGCTTTTCGACGACAGTTCAACATTCCACGCAACAACGCCGTTCCGAATGCAAACACAATTCGGTCATGGATTCGGCAGATGGAGGAAACTGGTAGTACACTGAAAACAAATACACATTGTCGTCGCAAGTCCATTAGAACGCCAGAAAATGTGCAGAGGGTAAGAACAGCATTCGAACAATCACCGGAACGCTCTGCTCGACGACATTCTCTTGCATTGGGGATTTCAGACCGCAGTTTAAGAAGGATTTTACATTTCGATTTAAAGTTTCATCCTTTTAAAATAATGATTGCTCAAGAATTACGCCCAGTAGACTACGCCAACCGACAAAATTTGTGTGAGCAAATGCTTGCTCAAATCCCTCCACATGCAGCTTTTTTTAGTAGTGACGAGGCACATTTTCATCTTAGTGGGTGCGTGAATAAGCAAAATTTTCGCTACTGGGCTGAAGAAAACCCTCGAATTATTCATGAAAGACCTCAACATTCTCCTAAAGTGACGGTGTGGTGTGCCATATCACAATTTGGCGTGGTTGGCCCCTACTTTTTGAGGAGGAAGAAGTGACCGTGACAGTGAATTCCCAACGTTATGTTTCGATGTTGAGAAACTTTCTGCAACCCAAATTAGAAGAGATGGTTGAAGAACACGGCTGGTTGTGGTTCCAACAAGATGGAGCTACTGCTCACACAGCTCGAATTTCACTAGACGTTTTGAGAGTTTCCGGGACGCCTAGTCTGCGGTCACCAGATCTTTTTTCTTTGGGGATATCTCACAGGCCGCCCTCACACTCTAGCAATGTTGAAACAGCGGATTATTGACGAAGTGAATGCCATTCCCCGCGATATGTGTGCAAGAGCTGCTGAAAACTTCAGAGATCGCCTTCAACAATGTATTGATGCTAACGGTCGCCATCTTCAGGACATAATTTTCAAAAACTAAGTAATATAAAATGGTATATTGAACCGCTTCAGAAAATAAAAACATGTTTCCATTATATATCCTGAGTCACTTTTTATTATCCTAAAATGTATTTATGCTTATGCATTGCTTGTTCAATGAAAATCGACAGGCCTACTCATACCGTCATTACATACTGTACTCATGTTCAGGTTGGAACAAAAAAACATTACATATTGATAAAAAAACAAGAAGTTACAAAAATTATCACAGTAGGCTAATCCTATAAACATGAGCAAATTTAAAACCCAATTCCTTCATTGGGTTGGACTGACTATATGGTACCGTACCGTAAATTGTGCTTCTAACTTATGAATAACTATGAAATAGTTTCAATCCTATAATTCTCAAATCGAATTTTTTAGAGTATCCCAGTATTATTCAAGTAATTATACATTGTTTGTTGAAAAAAAAATTAATGGACTCATACACTCAAGTTGAAACATCTTTTCAAAATCAGTACTGTAGTTGAAAAAAATATTAGGTGCATAAAATCCAATTTCGGTATCCAAAATCCAAAAATAGGTATCAAAAAAATTGATACGGTAAGGCCTGGCGTAAGCTGGGACGCACTCATACACGCGCACGACGAGCCACGATTCAAAATGCAGCACGAATTTTTGACCAGCGTATGCTGAGAAACAACTCATACACGCACACTCCTCTGAGTCCAATACAGAAATCAATAAATTAATGTTAATATATTCACTTTTTAAAAGAAGAAAGAAAAGAATAAACGAAGAAAGAAAGCATTCCAGATTTTTTTTAATCTGCTACCTAATTTACTGCTGGATAGAATCGATTCTGCAGCTGTCTATTCCAGTATTTTAGTTATGTTGCCAACACTGCATCGTTTTCGTTTAGGCACCAAATTGAAATAACAGGACTCGATTTTCTACCACTACAGTTTAATGTCTTTTTTTTATCTTGTTTTGCTAAGATATCAATGCGATATTATGCAATTTTATATTTCAAAACGTAATTGACAGTGGTAATACGTTTTCATTTAGTGGTTATGTTGAATATGAAGTACAAATTATTATTGGAGGGTAACCTACATTGAACACTGTTCAAATTGAAATATTGCTTAAAAATATTTCTAGGGTTCTTTTCAACAAAAATAACCATACATACAGTGTATATTTGTGGCATCAGTAGCTTTAAATGTAGATTTTAGTAGGTCCTACATGTGTGTTCAAAGTTAGCCGACAGAGTCGCTAGGGTAACTTTGAACTTATCCTATCACATTTTTTTTACAGAAGGAGGATTGCAATGATAGAGAATATTGCACGTATAGGCATATATATGTGCCCCTGATTCAGTATAGTAAGTGGATCACTGAAAATAAAATATTATGTGGTTTGATAGGTAACTGATAAGAAATTTTTAAGTGGTCAATACAGTCCTTATTACCTATTCCTACACTGCAGAAGCGGCCCGTCCTTAGGACTCTTTGACTTACCTACTTGATACTTGAGATCATTGCCAAGGACTGGTGCTTCCAGATCGGCAGAGTCATGCAGATAAAAACCATTTATTATAGGCTTTGCGTGTAGTGGAGGTGCAGCAACCGCTTAGAGATGCCCACCATTCCACTCATGCTATATGAGTTTGTAATGGCTCAGCAAGAATAAGCCTACTCTTCTCACTGAATTTAACATAATTCATCACTCGTATTTTTCAAAGTACAAGCAGCCCTTCCAATTCTAAATTCACTTTTTAATTAATTCCAACCTTTCATTGAAATAACTTATAAAACTTTTAATAATTATTTTCAATAGGCCTATACCGTATTTAAATATATATCATATTAATAAGAAACTTGAGGGATAAGAGTAAGTTATTACACAATGAAATGAGCTAGTAGCAGCTAGATATGAGAAAATAGGCAAGTAGCCGTACGTGGATGATGAGAAGGGGGTTGGGTTTCGAGTTAATTTCATGAATAAATAACAATAAACAAGTGAGAGCCATTCGAGCGTCCCCTTGATCTAATTAAAAGTTACCTGCAAGGCACAGATCTCAAATTCTATCTAAAAAATTCTCTAAAAAGTTCTGTCACACCAACTTCTTTTATTAGTTTGTAACAGGGAACTGTAATGTTCTCTTCTATTCCCTATTCTATCTCCTATTCTATTTTTGCTTTAAGTGAATGACCAATTAAAATTAGAACCACATTGAAATATTAGGATAACTTGAAATATTTAGGAATAATTATATTACTTACAAATAGCTGAGATGAAATTTTCATATTAATTTTTTATGTAACAAAACTCAAATATATTTCTTTTAAATTTACAAAATTAATAGAATACTGAAGCTTCAGGATTTCAAAAAAGTGTATTTTTTCAAGTGCAATCCATATTAGAATATGATGGGATAACAATCTGGGGTGGAACATTTGACAGTCATTAAAATGTATTATTAAGACACACTCAATCATTTATATAGCTTATATCATCAACATAATTGCACGGATACTAGAATACAACGGTGAGTATCATAAGCCTGATGCACACAGCACAGTAGAATAATTATAGGATTATATATGACGTTTCTGGAACCCAAACAAATAGTTCTTTATCAGCTGGCACTTTCTGTAATTGAATTTTTCAGGAAGTTTTTTGTGGGTCCCAGAAACGTCATAACTAGCTGGTTTTTTGCTAAAACCTGCGCGTGATAACTTACCTATACCATTTGTTCTAGTATCCGTGCATAATCGTGGTCCACCACAATTACCTCCTGAAACTGAAGTGAAGTTTCTGAAGGGTCCATGAATCAAGGTGTTGGGTGGCTCGTTGGAGGAGTGATAAAGCCCCGGTCTGATAACCAGGTGGACCCTGGTTCAAATCCCAAGCGAGGAACAATTTTTGACCACAGCACAATCACATAGATACAGCCACCCCGCCTTTTGGAGGAGACAATAAGCTGTCGGTCCCGACTACCTCAAAGTAGTCGTCATCTATCATCCATATTACCCACGCACAAGCCTATGAGCTCATGTGGGCTTCACCCTCATAACAGACTAAAGTAACAGTTCTTTTCTATCAACGGGTTTAAAAAGTTGTATTTTCATTTTTAATTGACCATCTCCATTTAAAGGTCGATAAATCCTAGAATTATGTATATACATCCTCATTTATATTAAACTAGGAACAGACTAATTCAATGCAACCCTCCATGCAGAAATTGCTTACATCCATTTTAATTATGTAGCAGGCTTGTTGATTATTACATCTTCTGTGTTGAAGGACAACACCACTCATGCTCTAATTACCTCTAGAATAATAATGAATTAGACGCATATATTTTAGAAATTAACACAACTCAGCTCAAAGTTTCTCAAACCATTTTTAGTTTATAATAAGGAAATCCGGCTTTTCTAAATCAAGGGAAATTTCAAGTCTTTCCATAGTTTATTATTTAAACTTTGAATGTTCTGGTGGAGGATGACAGTTGTTTTAGAGTAACTTAACAACTGTTCATATCAATTTGTGTAACATTGTTGAAAAAGATTATAAGAGCAACTTTGAAACTGTGGATGGAGTATTACTTCTCAATAATCTTGTTATTTCATTGACAAAACAACATTACTATGAAACCAAGTTCAGTAAATCAACTACCACTAACACTATTCTATTTATTTTAAATCATTTTCTTAGCCTAATCTTATTACAGGAATTTCTTTCAAGTAATCAAACAACTCACAAACAGACCTGCACGTCCATGTGAGTGTTTCTATTACACATCTTCTTACAATATTGTTTGTTTTTTATTTAATGCTGGAAACAATAAAGAATTTGGCTTATCTTCAGTTATTTAATGGTTAAATTATTTAAATGGTTGAATTATTAGATTTAATCAGTAACTAGGTCAAAAGTTGATTTCATTACAGCCTAGGCTACTCAATCATCAGCATCAGACTCCAATTTAACTTTACTGCGGTGTTGTTAATGTTCAGCTCTGTCAGGAAAGTCAGTGAGTGGTATGCCAGAGCATATCAAAACGAGAGTGACCTCAGCTGAACCGATATGCTCTCATAGACCGCTTTCACACTGTCCTGACCGAGCTGAACATAGACGAAAGGCATATTAGCCAACCGCCAGTATACTAGGCCTATACATTAATAAAGCTGCAATGGAATGTTGTCTACATTTTTTGCTATTTATGCAACATTCTAGGTCATTGAAAAAAGTAGACGTAAAACCATCATGCCTCTATGATATGAGCGGATGTGCTATACAGTGTATTGGGAAGAAGAAAATGTAAGGATTGCAGTGATAAAGTTTACTTATAGCCTAGGCTATTAATAAATAATACAGAATGGTCCACAAGTCAGTCGACACTAGCAATTTTCAACTTATGGCAAATATGCATAATTATTTGTCAAGTGACTAATAGGCCACCCTGTACTTGGTTGAAGGGGTGGAATTTTTATTTAACACACATAGCACTAATTCTACTCCCTCTTCCATCATTGATTATGGTAAAGTTATGTTCGCAGAATTCAATCTAGATTTGATTCATTTAAAACTTTTTCACCAGCGAGCAAGTTTTACTTTTGCTGGTGGTGCCATGGCAAGTATTGAGTAGTAAAAATTCTTGTTCTCATATATACAACTTACTAGGCTAAGGAATTTTTGCAAAACGAAAATGTACTTTGTTTTTTATGGCAATAAATTTTGATTTTTGATTTTTTTTTTTGATAACTGAAATTCAGTGAAAATCTCATCACACAAGTATATCCCTTGAATTAGCTGAAAGTGTAAATTCACTCAATATAGTACAGTACGTTCAGGTTGAGTAGGCTACAGTATGTATGTCAATGGCTCAACAATCCATTAAAATTCACTAAGGTATAATACTGAAAATGCAGTAAATATACACACACAGCAGCATATTATGAATCAAGAAACCACCTACCCCATAAAAGGCTTAGGCCTACCAACTAATTGCCAGTCTTATAATCACTCCACTATACAGCAGAGGTGAATAATCATCAACTAGTGTAGAGGTAACATGTGATTAGCACGTTGATCCCCTCAACTATAAGCTAGCTTCCGTAACCAAATAACAGGCCAGAACACCTGTGAACAAAGGAGGGAAACGAATCCAGTTAAGACATTCTTGCAACATGGGAAAAATGAATCCAGCTTGGTTATATTGGTTCAAAAAATTAAAATTTTGTACTAATATTGACCAAACTGGAGACATTTTCCCATCTTCCCACAATGAACTTTTTTTTGACCAGACTATGATAGTGAATTACATAAACAGAGTTAATTCGTGCCAGCGCAGTAGAGGAGGTCACATACATTACATTATTTTTCATATATTAAATTGGAAAGTAAGAAGATCATTGTGATGTATATACTTTCAACTTTTCGCTCAAATAACCCTCTTTATTTGATATCGGTATAATATAACCGGTGCTCTTTTTGAATCATCCTATAGCATTAATCTAACAAGTGGTGACTTTGATTCTGGTGAAGTATGTTAACATTGAAATTTTAAAAGATTGTTCATTCATAGAATACATTCATTTATTATTATTATTCAATGCTGAATAAGTATAGCTACTGGTAAATATACTTTTTTCATGGTTGTTGAATGTTCTATGATACGGTACCAGTACAAATACTGTATCTTAATAAACTTCCTGTCGGAATAATGCAGTTACAGAAAGTTACCAGAAATATCTAAGAAATAGAAAAAAGATTCAAAAATGTAATGAAAAATATTTGAGAATGAAACCATTTAGGCCTATGATTTAAAAGAGAACACATGAATACTCTGGATTTAGTTGACTGTGATGAGAAAACAAAACAAAAAAGTTATAAAGAGTTTATAGTTAAGTTAAGTTACCTGTTTTCATGTTTAATTCCTAAAGATTTTACACTATAATTATATTGTCTGAGTTTTTCATTAGTGAAATCTTTGTTATTAATATCATAAATGAGAGGATATTCTCTCACTTTCTCAATCAGTCGCTGTTTGAAGTTTGAAGAACACTTCAGTTCAGTGACCATAACCTAAAAATTGAAATAAATTACGTTTCGTGTGCTAAAAATTTGAAAAATCTGTGTCTGTGCTACAGAATTCATTCTGTAGCATTCGGAATTCGTCGGAATTCATTCCGACTCCATTCCAACACATCCCAAAAAAATTGAGGTTCTGTTGCCATTGGAGCTCACTTTTGGGACCCCCCACCACTTTTGGCTAATAACGTGTGTCAAAAATCTGTAACATCCCGACAAACGTGCGAGTCAAACCAACGCACGCTTGCACCTCAGCTTACGCGGCGCCATTAGAAAACATAGCAGCACAGATTTCTGAGTGCGCCGGCGTGTATGCGTGCGTCTCAGCTTACGCCCGGCCTAATTCTTTTTTTAAATCACATGCTTTATTATAGTTATTTGTGCATCTAGGGACTAAAGGGCAACTTTTTCTCCCTGAGTGGAAACTGTTGTTGCCTGAGGCGTAGCCAAGGGCGACAATTTCCCTGAGGGAGAAAAAGTACTTTAGTCCCATGATGCACACAACATTTTTCCTCCACATACATTAATTAGCTATTGATAGGAATATATAGAGTGTCCCAAAATTAAAGTGCCAAACTCTGGGAATACATTCTATGGCTCAAAATAGAGAAAAAATCACGATTAATATTCTTTAAAAGAGCAATTTGTTCACCAGATATCTGCCTTTCTGCATTTTTTACAAAATAATTTTCATCTTCAAATTCTTCTAACCAATCTTTATTAAACTCGGCAAGATATTCATATAAAAGAAATCAGCTGTAAAATAAATCCAACTTGGTTCAATCTGAAATCTCAAAACTAGGAAGTACAGTAGGTAGCTGCTACTTCCCAATTTATAATTTTTGTAACTACAAACTAAACAAAACTGGTGAAATAAAAGTATGACAAATGGAATGACTGGCAAGTTGACTTATATAGTAACAATAAAAGGGAAGCAAATAAGTTGATATTGCTTCCAGTTTTTAAGTAATGATACTGATAATAAAAAAAAGTTATGAGAAACTAGATTGAGCAATGAAACTTCTACTTCAATTTTTGATTAGGCTAATATGTAGTTAAATAAAACCTAATAAAAAGAAGAAGATATTCAAGCAATCAACTAAATCATTTCAAATTTACTATAATAGACTTCATTTTAATTAACGTTACATTAGACATGTATTAAAGTAGTGACACCAATCTTTTAATCTATAAGCTACAAAAATAAAAGAAAACAAAAGCATCAATAAAATATATTTATTTCTAACAGATATCAGGCTACTAGCTTCCAGCAAGTACATACCGTATATTACAAGTGTTAAATTGTAAATTCAACTTTCAGAGACAGTTACAATGTTTGAAGGCCTATTTTGTCCACAACACAACAGTAACCAATCGTGAAAACCTGTTCATTAGGACAATTAAAATCCAAATAACATAATATTTCGTGTTGATACAACTCATACAACATAATAAAGGCTATCTAATGGAGGATATTCGTTTAAATTTATGTTGAAAAGTCCGGTTTTCAATTGAAAAACTTCAACGATTTACTAAAGTTTACTAACTTTAACGATTTTACTGACCTCAACTACCATATAAGTTGAGGTTAACTATACTTCCAAACCTCAAAACCAAAAGTCTAATTCAACAAAGACATTCTTTAATCATTGTTCCAGTATAATATGACAGTGGACTATTGATAATTAGTCGAAATTAAAACGATAAACACACTACTATAATTGAGCGGAGCGAAGCAAAGCTCTAATGGATTAGGAAAGTCACTCTTTGTATAACTACTCCTCCGGAACCGCTCAACCGATTAAATTCAAACTTGCCATGGTGATAGTAGACATGGACGCCCAGGTTACAGGCTATAGAGCATTTTGAAAATTTGCATATTAAGGAGGAAAAAAGGAAAAAAAGGATTGCTTACACACTATTACTATACACATTATTCATGCTATATTCATGCTCTCTGCACTGCAGGATTGCAACCTAACATCAGTTTTGAGAAACGTTCCTGGTCAGAAAAGTCTATTATGCTCTTGAAATCATGTTAGTATCACTGGCAGAATCGGCTCCTTATTGAAACCCTCATAGCCCAGTGGTTAGCAACGTGGACCATTATTTCACTGCTTACCAATCAGGGGGGGTTCAAAACCTGAGCAGAACATTTTTTATTCATGCTATATTATGCTTTGCAACTGCAAATAACCTAACATCAGTAAAAATTGAGAAACGCTCCTTGTTAAAAAGCTCTTGAAATCATGTTAGTATCACTGGCAGAATTAAAAATTAAACCCTCAATTAGCAATGGACCATTAAAAATTTCACTGCTTACCAATTAAAAATTAAAAATTAAAAATTTTGCCAATTAAAAATTAAAATTAAAAATTAAAAATTAAAAATTAAAAATTAAAAATTGAAAATTAAAAATTAAAAATTAAAAATTAAAAATTGAAAATTAAAAATTAAAAATTAAAAATTAAAAATTAAAAATTAAAAATTAAAAATTAAAAATTAAAAATTAAAAATTAAAAATTAAAAATTAAAAATTAAAAATTAAAAATTAAAAATTAAAAATTAAAAATTAAAAATTAAAAATTAAAAATTAAAAATTAAAAAATTAAAAATTAAAAATTAAAAATTAAAATTAAAAATTAAAAATTAAAAATTAAAAATTAAAAATTAAAAATTAAAAATTAAAAATTAAAAATTAAAAATTAAAAATTAAAATTAAAAAATTTAAAAAAATTAAAAATTAAAAATTAAAAATTAAAAATTAAAAATTAAAAATTAAAAATTAAAAATTAAAAATTAAAAATTAAAAATTAAAAATTAAAAATTGAAAAAATTGGTAAAAAATTTTTGATATTTGGTGGGCAGGTTCAGATGAGGTCTAGAAATGTTGTGTTAGAATATTTTTGAAATCTGACAAGATTAAGCAAGTAAGCAAGTAATAAAAATTGAAAATTAAAAAAAAAACGGTAAAAAATGTTGATATTTGGTGGGCAGGTTCAGATGAGGTCTAGAAATGTTGTGTTAGAATATTTTTGAAATCCGTTCATGATTAAGCAAGTAATGAGTTTTTAAAAATTGTAGATGTATTGCAGGTTGCATATCTTCCACCTTGATACGACATATCCAAATTGTAAGTTCAATGGTTCAGCAAGATTATAGATGAACTAATCTGGAAGATATTGAATTAAGTTTTAAACTACCTATGTCCAATATACTTTTCAAAGGTTACACTTCATATTAGCGTTTTACTATTTTTCAGAATTTTCAGAGTTTTTCTTAGATTTTTTGAGAACAAATTGGCAGAAAATGTTGAAATTAAGTAAACAGGTCCAAATTAGGTCTAGAAATGCTGTGTTCAATAAATTTCTAATCCCTTCTGAACAGAATTTGCAGGCGAGCAAAGCGAGCCTGTTTGTCTCAGCTGACACTGACAGAGGTTTTGCAGGCGAGCAAAGCGAGCCTGTTTGTCTCACTTACACTGCCTATACTGTCGGGGGTCCAGGCTAGGCGGAGAAGGCGAGCAAAGCGAGCCTACCGGCTAGTTCTGAATAAAATGGTGCCTGATTTGTCAGGATTCAATGATAAATAACTGAGATATGACTATTTTAATTTTAATTTCAACCTTTCACATTCAATATGGTAGTTTGGAAAAACTTAATGTGGCCTGCGGCTCGTGCGTAAGTGTTTCTCTTGATGCAGCAAAATCACTCTATGCGTACTGATACACAAATCACTATATTGTACTGTTGAAGGAGGCAAAATAGGTTTTTTACCTGATGTCTTTATTAATAAAATTATTTTTTTATTTGCATGCATTCAATATTTCTCAATATGCTAACAAACAATGGAAGCTTGTTGTGGAAATACACAAAAATTTTGCCCAAATTTCATTCAATAGGCTTATTTTTTCGCAATTTTTCAAGTTTATATTGATTTTTCTTTATAATTTGCTACTGAATAATCATTTTAAACAATCAGAGCACATTTGAGACCAAAAAAGGTATGTCAAATGCTGTATTTTCAAAGTTGAACCACTCATAGAGAAAATGACTCCAGCTTGGTCAATATTGTTTGAAAATTATTGATTTTGTCTCAATCGTAGGAAACATTCTGACCTTCAATTTGAGCCCAATCAATATTTTTTTAACCAATATTGACCAAGCTGGAGTCATTTTTTCATCTTGCCTTATTCTATCAAAATAAACACTCACTTGAGAAAACATTCACTTAAAGGTTGTTGCTCCTATTTTATATTCTCATTTCATAACATTACATGGTAATAGAATGAGCCACTTTCACCATCAGCTAGGTTTAGCTAGGCTTAAAATACCGGGATCAAATTTTTGAGTCTATGCTTCAACAACTTTTGGACAAAAAGAAAGCTCGCTCTGCTCAATTTGCGGCTGCCTCCGCGTGCGCTTCCCTAGTAATAAACTTAAATTATAACACACAGATCTCAAAGTACAATAAACCATTGTAGGAATGAATCATTGAATTCGATTCTATCTAATTCCAATCGATTCAATAGTCGATATTCGATAGTGATCAAGAATTCTAGCTTTTAAATCATGAAAATTGTTTTTACTTTGGTACTATACTTCCATATGTATACATTTTTATATTTCTATAAATTTATGAATAATATACAAGTATTTTACTTTCTTCCATCATGGTCCATTGTTTTATAAATATTCCTTCAAAATATCAGCATAACCAACCTTTCTTCCAAACTGTGCACTCTATACTGTTTACTGTTCTACAGTTCACGCCTAAGTTCCAAATGTAGACACAAAATATCATAGAGATGCTTCCCATGTTATTTAAATGGGCTTACTTTATTCCCAAGGGAATTTCAATCTTCTTTTTCTCCCGAGGGAGAGAATGAAGTGCTTTAGTATTCGATTCCGGGGAGTGAAATGCGAATTTAGATAGTAGGTGCAGGAAATAGTTATTTGTGCATCTAGGGACTAAAGGGCAACTTTTTCTCCCTGAGGGGAAACTGTTGTTGCCCGAGGCGTAGCCGAGGGCGACAATTTCCCTGAGGGAGAAAAAGTACTTTAGTCCCGTGATGCACACAACATTTTTCCTCCACCTACATTAATTAGCTATTGATAGGAATATATAGAGTGTCCCAAAATTAAAGTGCCAAACTCTGGGAATACATTCTTTGGCTCAAAATGAAGAAAAAATCACGATTAATCTTCTTTAAAAAAGCGATTTGTTCACCAGATATCCGCCTTTCTGCATTTTTTACAAAATAATTTTCATCTTCAAATTCTTTTAACCGATCTTTATTAAACTCGGCAAGTATATTCATATAAAAGAAATCAGCTGTAAAATAAATCCAACTTGGTTCAATCTGAAATCTCAAAACTAGGAAGTACGGTAGGTAGCTGCTTCTTCCCAATTTATAATTTTTGTAACTACAAACTAAACAAAACTGGTGAAATAAAAGTATGACAAATGGAATGACTGGCAAGTTAACTTATATAGTAACAATAAAAGGGAAGCAAATAAGTTGATATTGCTTCCAGTTTTTGAGTAATGATACTGATAATAAAAAAAGTTATGAGAAACTAGATTGAGCAATGAAACTTCTATTTCAATTTTTGATTAGGCTAATATGTAGAACTAAAGCCTAATAAAAAGAAGATATTCAAGCAATCAACTGAATCATTTCAAATTTACTATAATAGACTTCATTTTAATTAACGTTACATTAGACATGTATGAAAGAAGTGAAAACAATCTTTTAGTTTTAATCTATAAGCTACAAAAATAAAAGAAAACAAAAGCATCAATAAAATTTATTTATTTCTAACAGATATCAGGCTACTAGCTTCCAGCAAGTACATACCGTATATTACAAATGTTAAATTGTAAATTCAACTTTCAGAGACAGTACAATGTTTGAAGGCCTATTTCGTCCACAACACAACAGTAACCGATCGTGAAAACCTGTTCATTAGGACAATTAAAATCCAAATAACATAATATTTTGTGTTGATACAACTCATACAACATAATAAAGGCTATCTAATGGAGGATATTCGTTTAAATTTATGTTGAAAAGTCCTGTTTCCAATTGAAAAACTTCAAAGATTTACTAAAGTTTACTAACTTTAACGATTTTACTGACCTCAACTGCCATATAAGTTGAGGTTAACTATACTTCCAAACCTCAAAACCAAAAGTCTAATTCAACAAAGACATTCTTTTATCATTGTTCCAGTATAATATGACAGTGGACTATTGATAATTAGTCGAAATTAAAACGATAAACACACTATTATAATAATAAACTTAAATTAAAACACACAGATCACAAAGTATGATAAACCATTGTAGGAATGAATCAATGGGATTCGATTCTAATCAATTCGATAGTCGATATTCGATAGTGATCGAGAGTTCTAGCTCTTAAATCATGAAGATTGTTTTACCTTTGGTACTATACTTCCATATGTATACATTTTTACATTTCTATAAATTTATGAATAATATACAAGTATTTAACTTTCTTCCATCATGATCCATTGTTTTATAAATATTCCTTCAAAATATCAGCGTAACCAACCTTTCTTCCAAACTGTGCACTCTATACTGTTTACTGTTCTACAGTTCATGCCTAAGTTCCAAATGTTGACACAAAATATCATAGAGATGCTTCCCATGTTATTTAAATGGGCTTACTTTATTCCCTAGGGAATTTCAATCTTCTTTTTCTCCCAAGGGAGAGAATGAAGCGCTTTAGTATTCGATTCCGGGGAGTGAAATGCGACTTTAGATAGTAGGTGGAGGAAAAATTAATTTATACTTCACTTTTCACTCGTTTGCAAGTTGCAAGATGGAGGTTGCTGACAATATTGAATTTTAAATCACAAATCTTTATGTTTGAAAAATTTAAATTCTACTCAAAATTGTGTTTTATTACAAGAAAGAAAAATAATTCCAAAAATCCAAATTGTGAAATTTGCGTCCAGTTGACGAGGACCAAAATAAGAGGAGAAAATTCAATCCGATTTGTTTGTAAAATAAGGAATGAAGGCAATACTCATGTATTCATGAAAAATGCTCTGGTAAACATATTTTTTTTAAATTCAATATTTGGTTTGACAAGTAAGTTATTCCAAGTTTAATTTATTTTTTTAGTGTAAATTTTGTTAGATTTTGGTTATTTATTTACCAGGTTAGTTATCTATCCTTGGTTAGTTAAGTTGATTTTTTTTGTTTTGTTGAGTTCAATAGAAAAATAACCGTTAACAGATGTTTTCTTTCAGTGAAGGAAATCGATATCGGTAGTGATTATCGATATCGATATTGAATGGCAACATTCGATATATCAAATGCTTGCTGATTTCGATTAATTGATTTTCAAAGTCGATAAAAGTTACCCCAGATACCATTGAGCTATATACCAACTGGAGAAAACACTCGTTTGGATAGCAGTATGAAACCAGGTTACGGTCTTTTTTCGTTAGGCTGGTACTCCGTCTGATCTATTTCCACCATTTCAGGAAGCCCGCTTCATAATTTGAATGAGAAAAAGGCCGCCATTGGATTGAGACAGAAATTGACAAAGTTAATAACATTCCATAATGTTTGAAAAATTAATTGCTATTTTTCAGCAATCTTGAATGTAAATAATTATGTGGAAAATAATTTTTAAAATGTTCATTCTAATCCATATTTTACTTGTTGATGCAAACTTATTTTTTTATTGTTAATTCCAGACTTCTAGGTGAATTTTTATAAATAATCTTTAAATTTTCTGTTAGTATCCCATTGAGCTATTATCTATCATTGAGGATAAACCTTTTACATTGAATTTTGTTTGATAATGGATTAAATAACAATGGAATTTGTCAATTATGACCTTATGGGATGAATTTATTGATGACAGAATGTTTAAGAATTTGATGTAGGTGATAATTTATTGATGTAGATTTGAGATTGTAAGAAAATTTTGCATTGACAACCTTGGATTAAATAAATCTTGTTCAATAATCTCTTTAAATTTTGTTCCATTAAAGCTTACACTGGAGTCATTGAATCATGGCAGGGACTTATCTTCTAAATTTTCCTGCAACATTTTATCAGTGATAAAAATACTGTTTTCCAGGAATTTAGTGTCTCTGGTATCATCAAAAGTCAATGAGTTCAAAGGAATCTCATTGACAATTTTATGTTACAGGCTCTAGGATGTTCAATAACAATTAGTTAACTTATATTGTTCAACATAATTATATAGTACCTATAACTTATAGCCTACAGGTAACTTATATTGTATAGAGCCAAAATTGAAGTTAAATTCCATTCAACAATCTTTATCACATTTTTCAAAGCACAAAGAAGTGCTGATTTATTTTAGAAGAGCAGAAATATATATATATCAATGGGCAACATCTATCTTTTCAAGTTTCACAAGTTTCTATCTTTAGAAGTCTTTAACTAAAATAAGTCCAAATAATAAATACTTAGCTTATCAAGCCATTTATTGTATGAAGAAGAAGTAGAATTGTTGACAACTCAGTAGGCTACAACTTATAGTGTCATGCTATTTGAAGAATAGGCTATGTGGTACTGTATTGATGGTATCTTTTTAGATACCCATAAATAACTTAATGGATAGACTACATCACCCAACCACTGATGATAAAATAATAGATTAGGTGCTATTGATGTTAATAAACACACTACAAAATAAGTTTTCAACTTGTAGGTACCTGTACCAACAATCGAAATTGTACTTCTGTGCTGTAATTAGGTAGCCTATGTGCCAAATAATTCATACCACAATTACTATAATTCACAAGTTGGAAAACAGCAATTGTCTTCTAAAATGATCAAATGCATCATAAATGACAAGAAGGTTAAATTTCATTACTCAAAAATTATTCTAAAGGAATTATTTGTAAATTAACTGATAGCTGTTTCCCCATTCCCGCGCAACTTGTCCTCAACTTGCAATGGCTGACAGGTTTGTCAAAAAAATAGGTGTAACCACAGAGAAGTTCCTTCTCTGTGGTGTAACACTGCTTGCTGAAGAAGTGCGATCTCCATTTTGTATATAGCTCAATGCCAGATACTGTACTGTTACTGGTTGTCTGCTAAACAGCTGTTCGCTGTTCCTTGTTTGGCTAGGTGTTTGTTGTTTTGACGTTTGGTTTGGTTTCTGCGTTGTCAGAAACTTACGAATTCAGAGAGAATTAATAAAAAATGCAGCTACCAACAATTCGGGAAGCAACAGAGAGTTTAATGAATGAACTTGATCGTGGAAATTTTAGCAATAAAATTCGACACGTAAATACACAAGTGAATAGCGAAACCAACGCTTACATACGTGAGTATTGAAACTTCAATTAAGCCTGAAAGAAAAGCCTACACTTGATCATCCGTTTTTCAATGGTCCCACCATATTTTTGTCTTAAAGAAAGTGATTTGATAAATAGCATTTTCGTGTTTATTCCTCTATTCGTGCATGTATGGTAACTTGAGTTACCAATAGGTACAGTAGTACGAGAATCCTTTGTTCATGAATTCAGGGATTTTTTATGTTTCTATTATTTTCATGAGCATGAGATTCACCTATTCAGAATACATAGGCCTATTGGTGTTGTAAAATTTAGTGCTGGCTTGTCATGTATAAACAAGGAACACTCAGATCTGGCCTACTGCATATTAGCATAGTCCGCGCAAGCCTTTGTTACAACGTAAGTGTCGTACTTGTTTGAATTTTTCTTTCTGGTAGGCAAGAAGCTGCTGGGTCGTCTCTATTCTTCATCACTGTAGTTGGTTTCCTGTGTGAGTATGTCGTATAAGTTGAAATGTGTGCTCTTAAATATATTATACGTGATCCTGCAGTTATAGAGTATGTTAATATGATAGCCTACAGCATAATATGGTCAGACCAATAGGTATTAATAGATATTCCTCTAGGCTTCTTGCAAACGCTGCTTCTTCATCTATGTCCTCTACGCTTCGTGGCAGTTGGTTGAAACTTGAAATGGCACGATACGATTCCTAATAATGTTGACGACCTTCTGTATTTTCTCAGTCTCTGCATTGGCATGCAAATACTTTTGTTATAATCTCCTGCCTGGCGGTAGGGCCACTCTTCTTAGCCAGATTCATTAATTCCAGTAGGTTAAATGAAATTACTGTAATTATTTCAGGTATTTGGTGTTCGCAAACAACGACGATAAAGAAATTAGGCTACCATAATTATTATTGTAGCCTCCTTACTCGTATCGCAGCCTCCACTACTAGTTTGCATTCACTACTGGTTTCATGAGTATCAATGTTGGTGTTGCCCAATATCACTACTTTGCTGAGTAAGTTACTTCTATAGCAGGCGTTCAAGTTCAGTCAGGTAGTCTGGGTCTTGTGTTCTGTAGGTTCCAATCAGTATTATGTTTGTTTTATTTTTATGAATCTTTAAGCCTACTGTTTCAAAAGCTTTTTCTTCAGGTTTTCTGGAATCTTCTATTTCTGTCATCTTAGATATCTCAAATAGCTTTTTTGTATAATATAAAAAACATAATATATTATATTGCTTTTCCACCTTTGAGGTATAGGATCTGGCAGAAACAATAAGCAAGAGAATAGCTCTGAATTGGTTTAGAAGAGCTCCATCTCTCAATAACCATGTTCAGAAAAATAAGAATATCAGGGTTGTATTTGTGAAGTTCAAATTTCCCTCGTAGGCCTCCCAGATGTTAGGATGAAGAATTCCAAGTTTAAAATATTTTCTGGGTGTAGCCTACTCTTCATGTTAGATTGTTTGGCGAGCTTGGTTTTCCGTTTGGGTTCCATATGTCATTCATTCCCCACTATTTGGTTTGGTTGTTGCAACATTTATGAGTCTCCCAGCCAATATTTTTTATCCTTCCCAATTCCCAGGTTAGATGCCTGCCGTTCCAGTTCAGATGGTGTTTTTTAGATGGTATGTGCTTAGTGTTGTCTAAAAATTTTGCATTCAGTAGCTGCTAGCAGATTAAATTCAAGTTCCTATTTGTCTCCTATACAGGGCCGTATTCCTAAATAGGCTAAGTAGGCTGCAGCCTAGAGCGGCAAATTTTCAAGGCGGCAAATTGGAAAAATTTCTAAAATAATTTCAAAAAATAAATTACATTTTCTCTACGATTTCTGAATTCCCTTTGTGAAACATGACCTACTAGTAATTCTTAGAACGTATTAGCCTATTATTTTAGTGCATGACAAAATCAGTTTGATCTCTGAATACACTAATAGTAGCCTACATTAGTACGGTGCAATTAGACTCGAACCTCAACATCCAAAGAGAAAGGTCGATTCCCATGCTCACTTGTTCTATACAGCCCCTTTTGTGTGATAAAACGTAATTTTAGGGGTTTTTGGGGTTGTAAGGGTTTCTTTAAAATCGCTGTAGCACATGAACATAGAAGTGTGAATTTGGTCTTAAATTAAATAGAAATGAATTTCACCGAGAGGAACTTTGAAATACAGATGCAAGTGTTTCCAATTCAAAGTTACTAACTTTCAAAGTAACGGAATAATTCCTGTGAAAAAAATGTAGTTTTCAAAAAAATGTAACTTGGAAACAGTTGATGATACAGAGTATTAATTGGTCTCAATCTCTTCCAAATTTTGTTCTCTTGAAAAAGCATGCATGGAATTTTTTTGTCCGACGCTCGGTTCGGCTACAATTCACAAAAAAATGAAATTTCGCACCTTTCACCCCCTCCCCCAAGAACCTGACGCTCAAAAGGTGTAACTTTTTCAACAAACAATAAAGGGTATCACAGCTCCCTTTAATAGATGTCAAAGGAGGGTATGGTTGTATAGAACAAGTTGGCATAGGAATCGTCCTTCCTCTTTGGATGTTGAGGATCGGTCTATTTTTAAACTAATTGCACCGTAGTCCACGAGATATTTCTTGCTACATGCCCATCTATATAAATATATCTTACTACTGATTTGGCTGTGACTGCCGCTTACCCACGTATCCTCATCAACCCATAACGACTCGGAATAAGCAAAGTATAACGCATAAGTCTCAAGGAGGCGGCAAATTTACATTTAGCCTATAGGCGGCTTACTCTTAAATCCGGCCCTGCTCCTATAGGAATTCTTGACTTATGACTTGAATTCTGTCACCTATAATAATTTCCACATCACCATGTTTGTTCTGCTCGCTAATATTCTGTAAAAGTAATATCTTCTGCCCGTATAATTTTTGTTCCTATTGTGGGTTTCTGAATATTATAACAGTGTAAGTCCAGTGTCCAGATATAAGGGGTTTTATCATAATAACCAGATTTACCAGCTTTCATCCAATTAACTAGTATTCATAGTGGTCCCGTATTAATCACGTTCTAGCTCGATGAAACCAGCGAGATTCCATTTTTGCCGCTAAGAGTCAAGCCAACTAAGTTGAAGTACTTATTTTCAATTTTTATAAAGTGTAAATTCTAGTGAGATAGTGATCCAGTGAGATCCAAAGTTTTGAATAGATTTGTTTCTAGAATACTTTGACACAGATATGCTATGAGTAACTATATTTTAAATATTAGGCTATTATTTTTTTTTCAGAAAATTGTATAACAAATGCAAAAAAGGAAAGTGAAAGAAGATCACCAATTGATACTGATCTCAAGAAAAGGGACGTCCATAACATGGTCAAATTTGAATTAGTTTCCAGTAGAATAATTGATAAAGATGTAGAGAAAAAACACGTGGTAAGTTTTTTTACATTAATTGCGTATCTAAAGTAGAATGTTCTGGCTTTAATTTCTTGTAAATGATTCTGAGAAATCATACATTCTTTAGCATAAAATAGCCCAATCGATTTTCACTTATTAAAATTCAACATTTTTAGTTGATGAGTGACTGGAGCACAACCTTTTCTCATGAAAAACTCACAATGGAGATTTGAATGTCGAATTGAAATTTGTTGAGTTGCTAAGAATTATGTATCAAAATTATTTTCAAAACGTATTATCACATTTAACGAGCCTGTTATTATTTCCAAAAAAGTACCATGTCCAGAACATGGAGAGTAGAATAGGTATTCTAGATTGTGTATTAGTTGTTTCTAGTTGTTTATTAGTGTCGAATTTTGAATATCTTCAATAATAATGTTCAAACTCCATGTGTTTTGAATACTTCATTGTTTATGAAATGTTGATAAGTAACGTTGTTACCTATTTAATGAGACTTATTGTTATCACTAATAATATTAACATAATTAATATAAACATAGTTATTTTGACTATTCAATCAACTTGATGATACTACTTTGTAAATTTCAGGCCTACACTATTGTTGTCACCAATGAACCGGATCGCAATCCCTGTGTGATCGAAAGACGCTATACAGATTTTCTAGAACTCTACTCAAAACTGCGCCATACATTTCCAAATCACCTCTCCTCGTTCACCTTTCCAAAAAAACTGATCATTGGTAACTTTTCTTCCGACTCAATCACAACACGTCAAGTGGCATTTGAATCACTCCTTAATCTCGTTGTGAAACAGCAGGATTTGAAGGAGTCGAGTCATTTCATATCATTTCTGCAGAACAGGGAACTATTAGAAGCAAATGTCTGGATACAGTCCAACAGATTTGATCAGGTCAGTTTTTATGCTTTGAAATTATTGACAAATTTCTCAAGTATGAAACTACCTATATCCTATAATATTTTGGATCACTATTTTTTCTTAGAATTTTCGAGAACAAATTGGCAGAAAATGTTGAAATTAAGTAAACAGGTCCAAATTAGGTCTAGAAATGCTGTGTTCAATAAATTTCGAATCCCTTCTGAACGAAATTTGCAGGCGAGCGAAGCGAGCCTGCTGGCTAGTTTAAACTAATATTCAAATTCATGACTGCAGTGTCGTGAAAAATAGTTCAGAGTGAAATATTTACTAGCAGCTGTTCGTAATGGGAAAAATATACGAGTATAACTATATACGTATACAAATGCACAATCAAATATAAAATTAAAATTACGCAATAATAAACCTTTACAATGAAGTATTGAGGATGTTGACCACATAAGCATTTTAGCTTGTGCGTTGGTAATGGATGATGAGTGCGAAGGTGATTGATGAAGTGAAAAACAGCCATGCCTACTGGGTCTCGAACCCTGACCAGCGGCAGTGCTAGCGGACTGAAGGTTGTGACGCCCCAGCTCACTGCGCCAACCGGGCCGGTATTCATGCACTCAATATATTTTTAATATATTGCACTAATATTATTTTTTAAGAGTGTACGACATCCCGTTTTTCATATATTGCGTACAGACAATCACATTGACGAATTGAAGAAAGCTCTGTTGAATCTTTAATAAAGGATAGGCTGTCAATTGATGAAACAATGCTCACATTCAGTTGTAATACTAGGCTTAGTTTTTGTGATTCAACTTGTGACTGAGCTCAAAACTTTTTTTTTTGTTGATGGGCTCTTGTTATTTGTTCTTTTTTTAAATTATGAACTAACGCCTCACAAAATAGGCTACCTTATGGCGCATATGAATGTTGTTTCATTAATTGATAGCATATTCTTTATTGTGTGTAATTGTTTCGCCCAAAGCCAATGTTACATGATCATAACGTAATAACACAGTGATAGAAAATTCAAATAGTAATTTTTGTGTCCATGTTATATTTATCCAATCTGCAAATAGTAAAGAATCAATATAATATGGAGTTTGCATAAGTTACATTTGTTAAGAACATCTTTGTTTTTCTAATACGATTCATTGCTTGCAGGCTATCCCATTGGTTGAGAATAGCTTCCGATTGCTGAACAAGGTGCATACAGATAGGCATCCAGCCGTGCTCTCTGGTTTGTGCCTATTGGTCGCTTGCTGTGATGCTTGCAATCACAACTGTGCCACATCTTTTGCTGAGTTAGCACTCCACAGGTAAATTGAACTCTGATCGATTTTCTTTGTCTTTAAATTTCTTGCAAGATGCAAGGTGCACACTTATGGGCACTGGGAATTCGAATGAGTAATTATGATCAGAGAGATCAAGTTAACGATTGCTTTTCAGAGAGCCAAGACTGTCGGCTTTAGTTAGTTTTTTTTTAACCTTCATCATGTTTCTCATAACATGGCTAGGGCTGTCGCTATAAAACTAAAGGCGGGTTTATACGATGCGAATTGGCGAGATATTATTGTCTTCTGACAATTTTTTTTCGAAACATACAGCTGATACTGTATAAAGTATCTATTGAATCTTCTGATTTTAAACATATTATCATCTAGGATGGCTAAATGGAAGCACAGATTGACAACATTAGCTGTAGGTTTTAGAAGATAATTAATTGTCATAAGACAACTAATGCCGAGCTCCAACAGCTGATGTTGCCAATTAGAGTTTTCATCTAGCCATGCCTAGATGATGGTTTTATAATCAATAGATAAAATTGATATTTTACATCAGCTGTAGGTTTCAGGAGACAATTGTCTCGCCAATCGGCATCATATAAACCCGGCATATACAGTACAGTCGTCCGACTATAATAAGTATAGTCGTCCGAGCAAAGAAGCCATTCTGGTAAGATTAAAAAATTACAAGTTTGGTCTCAAATTGTAGATCAGAATTTGAGACCAAATTCATGTACTTTTTAAAGAATATTGACCAAGCAGGAGTCATTTTCTCATCTTGCCAGAATGTCTTCTTTGCTTGGACAGATACAATAATGTATACAGTAGAACGCCGATAATCCGGATTAATTGGGACCGGACCCTATCAGGATTATCAAAATTACCTTACAAAAGGGTCAGGGTTTATATTTGAGAAATAAACTGTTTAAAAATATTACATTTTCTATTGGGAAATTATAGAAAATTATTTCCTTCGCTTCGCTAAACACTACAGTATGTATTCTCTCATCGCCAACTTTCTAGTAGAGAACTTAGCCGGTACAAATAATTTTATTTCCTGCTGAAGACCAATCCGGATTATCGATGGTCCGGATTTTCGACGTCCGGATTATCGACGTTCTACTGTGCATAGATCTCCAACAAGCTTGACTGAACATCCTATATTATTGTATCGTTTTTCATGATCACTTTGCAGCTGTAACATACAAAAGCATCTTTCTATATTGTATCAAATACAGTACTAATAATTATACTGTCTTAATATGTTTTCTTTCCATCTTTTCATGAATACAATTTTCTGAAAGTGTAATGTTTATTGCCCTATAAAGTAAAATACATTGACAATAATAAAAATAGACCTAATATGACTAGCAGAAAGAGTTCCAGGAATAACGAAAAGTTTACTTTTATACATACTGTAATACTTCAATTTTATGCTATATCAATAAAGGAAACAACCGCCAATTCACAATATTGGTACGGTATATATTGGCATCATCGTTACAAAACATAAGACATATGTTTGAAATGCATCCTGGTATCCTGTACATCCAAAATGCTAGTAACGAGTGAAATAAGTAGGCCAATATTTAGTAAAATAATAATGTATTGAGTTAGCTGATGACAAAAAGGTAGGCGGCTTCGTCTGCTCCTTGTACGCTCCTACAGCTAATGCAGTGAATTAGAATTGTCATTTAGCTATGCTTCAAAAAGAGATAATAGATGTTTTACATTAGCTGTTAGTAGGTTACATCAGCTAGGAAACTGCCTAACTTTTTGGCGACAGCTATACTTGAAACCGACTGAAATACTTGGAGATATTTTTGATTGGCTGCTATTGACCGATTTCAGATACGAAGCTGTCAGTGACGTTGATCTGCTGCAATTCTATGTGCCACTTCTGAATGTGTGCCTGCAACGGTATCATGAAACGGCCCGTGAGCGGGCCTACGTCGAAGAGAGACTGGCCAGCATGAAGCGACGTGGCATCAACGTGCACGGCCATCCCACGTTGCTCAACATTGTCACGGCTGTCATGTTCGGCTCCACCTCCTCCGACCAATAGATCTCGACCAACCTACTTTTCTACAGGCTATGACCAAGGGTACCGGGTGTGCTCGTTTTAAAATAGGGAATTTTATTTTTATATTATGGTTTTTGTTATATATTATAGATTTTATTATTTGAAACAGAGGCTGACATCACATTTTTAATGACTAGTTGTTCAAATATATAGAATGTAAGCTAAAAATATTTCATCATGGAAAAATTAGCAAGATTTCAAAAAAATTATGTTGAGGTTGGATGGTAGTGGACGGCAAACTGCCGAACAGCAGAATTATATCCCATAAGAACAATGTAATTTTTATCAATCTCTTGGAGCAGATAGCGCCGTTATTTATGGACAGAATTTCACATTCAATTCTCCAGGCCCTCCACTTTTCACTTTTTAATTATAATTTTGTTTCAATAATTTGAGTTCAATACTTTTATTGGTAATTAATTATACGATAATTATTAAAATAAACTTAGAATCAAAAAAGTGGAAAGTGGAGCGCCTGGAGAATTGAATTTTCTTTCCAATGACATGAAGAACGTAAAATTCTGTCCATAAATTAATAGAGGCTCTTTCTGCTCCAAGAGATTAATAAAAATTACATTGTTCCTATGAGGCTTGATTCTGCTGTTTGGCAAAAGACCGACTACTACCACCCGCTCTTGAATTTTTCTTATAGAATTGTTTTGTAGAATGATATTTTCATTTTATATATTTCAGACTTGATTATTTATTGCTCGAATCAAAAGGTTTTCCGATTATTTTCAATTGACAGCATTATTATCAAAATCAAGGTGAATAAAATTATATAGATAGTATTTAAATGTCAATTGAAAAATTATTGGGACGAATTATAGAAGATTATTGACGAATATTTGTAATATTTTTTTACAGCATGATGGTTCAACCACACTATAGGTCGATTTCCATTCAAGTAGACTTGATCAATTCTATTAAAGACGTATCTACAAAATAGCAAGAGATCAAAAATATACATTGAAATATTTCCTTTGTTAAAAAAGGAACCAATTGAAATTGATAATTACCAGTCTGTACCTATTAAGTATAATATACGATTCTTAATTGAAATTTACTAGGCTATATCTAGAAATTGATAAATTCATTTAGTAAAGAATCATATAAGAAAACAAGTATGATTTGTGGTTCTCAATTTACTTTTACAAAATAATCCAGTTTCTATTTGCTTTCTATTATACAGAGTGACTTACGGGAATCAGACATTTTTCAATGAAATAATACTCGGCCATTTTTTAAATTATTACATATTTTCTTACACGAAATCAAAGATACCATTTTAGTCGAAAAGCTCATTACCTGCAATTTTAGTTATGTGTGAAAAATAATGTTGTCTAGGCGATGTCCATCATTTCGAATGCTCTTCTCAAAGTCCTCCCTCACACGGAGAAATAACATTTCTGATGCAATTAGAGCAATTTATTGATTGATTGCATTTTCCAAGTCACGAAATTAGAACGAGTTGAAGAATGTGATCATTGCTGCTATCACTGCAGAAATGTTGGTGCGTGTGATTCAGGATTTTGAGAAGAGAGTTGAGTCCTGCATTCAAAATGATAGAGATCACTTTGAAGACATTATTTCTCACACATAACTAAAATTGCAGATAATGAGATTAGTCAAGTCAAATGGTATATAATGAGCTTTGATTTCGTGTGAAAAATATGCAATAATTTCAAAAATGGCCTAGTATTATTTCACTGAAAAACGTCCGATTCCCGTAAGTCAGCCTTTAAGTGTACACCGAAAGAGTGTGTACCTTTCTATCTCTCTACTATCTGCTACCAGCCTCTCTTCTATCTACTGGACGTATCTACTTGATCAAGTCGACTTGACTGTGAAACTATTTTCTGTGTTTGAGCCTTTGAGATATAAGTTTTCAAAATTGTTTAATATTTTAATAATTCCGGTTCTAAATTTTTTAAATCAAATCTTAACAGAATAAACTACTATAAAATATCAAAGATTTTTTTTAAGTACAAGAATCGCTCAGTATTTTTGTATTTTTAATTATTTTTTAAAGCCTGTTTACATCAAATTTTCCTATTTTTTTCTTAAGAAAAATGAATAGAAATATTTATTTGCAAGAGTAATAATAGAATGCGAGCATCAAACTGTGTAAAACATCAATTTTGCAGTATTGTTAGAAAAATGTTGTGTACAATATGATTTTTCTGAACCTTCTACAACTTAAGCTAGAATCTAAACTTGCTACCGTACTACTTACTCCTTTACTGCAACTGGAAATTTTATGGTTGTGGTTGTTGGTTTTCACTAGCTATTATACAGAGTATTATTTTTTATTATAGACTAGCCTGATATCTGGACTATCTCTGGTATGAGTTACTACCTAGTTTAGTATAAAATACTGTACTCGTATGTGATATTGTTTTGTTTAATAGTACATTACGCCACAAGCCCGGAAAGGAAAAGTTTACAGTATGAGGATAGTTTCCCGGGCGAGGCTTGCCAAGCCTGGGAATAATTCCGAATACTGTAAAAATCTTCCTGGGCGAGTGAGTGTATAATTTTTTTCGGTACACTTCAAATAAATTTTATTAATCTAATCTCATAAATGAACAAAACAGATAGGATTAATGAGATCTAAGAACAGCTAGACCGGATAACTTACTATACTAGCTTCGGCTGAGCTGAATCTGGAGTAGGCTGAACTGCCAAGTATTGAAAGTTTGCATCACAAGTTTATTGATTTAATCAATTGGATATTACTTAATAACTATCAGAATACTCGATTTTCGTAGTCCAGAAACGTTTAAGCTCATGAAAGTTTTTTGTACGATCATCCTAAATTGTACAATAGCAATACAAAGTTTCTTGTTTTTGACAAATTCCTGGCAGTTTCGCAGAAAGAGATGGTCCATTGTAGTTGTATTTTCTCTCGCTAGATGGCGCCAGCTGTCCACGCTTGGAAAGGGATGGTCCTTGCATGGAAAGGACTTCTTTCCGCTCGAGGACAACAGCTGATTGATTATGTATGTAAATTACTTCCTAGTCTACATAGGGACTGGTAAGCAGCTTATTTCCGTGAAGTGTAGCAAAAATAGATTTTTTCAGAAATTTTATGCAATTATTACGTTGTTGGATTTCGTGTGAGTCATCTAAACTTTCTTGTTCTCTTCCTCTTTATCCATTATAATCAATCTACTGTTTCAGATAAGCATCAGTTGTTAATTGAAAAAACATAATTTTTTAGCCGCCAATTTTTTTCAGAACTTCACAAATTTTGTATAGATTCAGTTTCTTTGTCATTTATCCTAATGTGTGTGTCACAAGCATTGTTGTTGTTCATTAGCTAATAAAAGGTCAGATATTATTTTGGTTAATGTTATCAATTAAAAACATCACAGCTAGAAATGTTTCAGGAAGAGGGATCTCATTTATATCTATTGTAAACTTTAAAAATTTTAAGAATTATTGGATATATGGCTCGGTTCAAGCATACAAAATAAGTTCTCGTCCTAATGACATTATTTCAAATAATTATATTTCACAATTATTATTATTATGGGATAGTTCACGCTCGCGCAAGCTGAGAAGACACGCCTTTACAATACTTTTTACTTGTAACGTTTCTTCTCAGCATATGCAAACTATAATACTTGAATAATTATACAGAGAGCGATTATACAGTCGCTGTAGTCAATAATACCTTATTTTCGTCTTATTAAACTTGAATTTGAATAGTTACAAACTAAAATTATTTTATGATTTCGAAGGTTGTGGTGAATGGTGTATATTATTAACAGTGGAACTTTATATCACATAATTTATTTTGATCGTTTTATAAGCTCTACACTGGCGGCTCGTACCCACGAAACAGGTGAAGTGCTGTACAGTAAAAGATACAGTACGGGCACTTCACCTTTTTTGTGGGCACTAGCCGCCAATGTAAGCTCGCGATGAAATTGAAACTGGGCATTATAATTTCATTGTAAAGAATATTTTATAATATTAGATATAATAACGATACGATACTCCTTTTGTTGTGAAATTTTAATTTTTTGATAACATGAAACATAAGATGAAATATATTTGTATATTTAAAAGATTTATCTTATAATTATAGACACTGTACAATTTATATTCATTATTTTATTGTAAAATAATTATTTTCATGTGGTAGATTAGTTGAAGTAAGTAGTATAACTCTTCTCTTTAATTTTCAGAGTGCCACTTAGAAGAAGTTTCTTTAGAATGGTGGCTACAATTTATAGTATTAATATGTTTTTGCATTAGATTAGGCTCTGTTCAAACTATTAAGAAGAATGATTTCAATGGATCCTATGAAATTGTCATCCAATAATAAGTTGAAAAATAAAAATGTTAGCTCATTGGTTTAATGCAATAAATATAGGCTATGATGTTGTATTGAAGCTCCTCTTCAATTTGAAAGCACCGCCCTCCAAGCCTCGCATTCAAATTGGGGAAAAATATGAAAGTTACCCACCTACCTACTATTGGTGAAATATGAATAAGTTTGAAAGTACCGTATCCCAGTATTCGAATTATTTAAGAAGCTGAAGAGGTGCGCCAACACTGAAAGAACGGAACGCGCGCTTCATTGTGCTAATCAGTAGGCTACCTTCAGCGATTTTCAAATTTTTTAGTCCTATCTCGTGAAACAACATCATATCGTCTTTATAACTAGTATGCTAATCTCTACTTATTTATTATTGGTGAATTTAGGCTTGCAATAATCGGAACACTTCGCAATACGGTATAGATTACCATCTCTTCGTAGGACCGACACTAGAAAGCGGCCTTAACAAACGCAACTGTGAGTAGCAAGTATCTCTCTCAACAACATCTCTCTTTAGAAGCTAATAATGCGATCAGCCATTTTTGCGTCAGGCACACAGTTAATACAGTATTTCAAAGAGGAGTGTACTTTGGACTTAGGTAGTGCCAACGAATAAATAACGAATTGACCTCGATGTTAAGAAGATAAATTGAGGGATGTTGTGTCGCTAATTGGAATGCTTTCAGTACGTAACTCCATCTGGGAGCAAATCATCAAACTATCAGTTGAAAACTTCGTTCCAACATTGATACTCGTATATTGACGATTGCGGTATCCAAGTTCTATTGACCTACAGAACGATTGAACATTATCTTATCTGAAAAATTCGGGAGGAACCAGCATTTATCTCTTCATTGTTATTTCTTTTCTTGAACAACTAAGCTCTTTATCGCAATTATCGACGGCTTGTTTACTATTATTCTGGGATCTACTCTGACATACAACATCGAATACAAAAATAACTGTGTCACTTTAATTTATTCCTTATCATCTCCCTTTCCATTAAATAATACCCATCAATTTCAGGAGCTTCCTATTTTGTTCCAAAGTCATGTACGCTCTCTTGGCGCAACCTCTATTCCTATGATTCCTATCCCACATATTATTAGTGAATAAATTTGAAAAAAATCAATAATCAATTAATTGTAAGTTAGAGAGAGAACAAAAATGGAGCCTAAAGACCTCGTTGATATGCTCGAAAAATTCAAAACAGATTTGAGGCAAGAGCTTAAGATTGAATTCGATAAGAACGTGACTGTTATTGCTGAAAAAGTTGCAGATATTATGAAGGAACAACTACTTAATATAAACGAAACACTTAACCAGCAGAAAGAGAAGATTAATCGGTTGAGAAAAAAAGTCAGAGAGAGGAACATAGTTATTCACGGGCTGGAAAACGATAATACAAAAGATCTGAAAAGTTTGGCTCTTGATCTAATAAAACTGAAACTCGAAATTAAAATTGATAACTGGGAGGTGGACTTTGTCAGAAGGGTAGGGAAGAATGTAGAGAATACAGCAAGAACAATTGTTCTTGCATTAACAACTCTGTCTCGAAAAATTGAGAAAGTTTTGAAAAATAGTAAGAAATTGAAAGGATCTAAGATTTCCATCTCTGAAGACTATCCTGAGGACGTTCAACAGATTAGAAAGAGCTTTAAAAGCGATTTAGTAGCAGCCAGAAAAGATGGAAAATGCGCGGTAATCAAATACGACAAATTAGTTCTTTTGGAATACAAAAAAGAAAATAAAAAGAGGGAATTAAGTGTTTCTCCAACGAGTGAGGAAAACCAAGCAAAACAAATGAGCGCAACGCAGATGAGAAGCAGAAGGATACAGTATCAGAAAAGATAGGAAAGGAATGTAGCATTGAGGAGAGGAAAGGTCCCATAGAGAACTATTTCCAAATTAAAAGTAGGGATAAGAACTTGGATAGGAAGGAAGGAATAGCGTTTAATAGAAACTAGGCTATCAACCAACAAAAACAAGAAGATATTAAAACAAAGCTATTCAAGAAATAAATTTTCCCCAGAAAGGTTGGTCACCAAGGAGAATTGTGACCGTAACCCCCCAGGATTTGTGTTAGGAACACTAGACGTAAGAACTCTTCGTACGGAGGACGTGAATTAGAAGAGGCATTAAAAGACACAAATATAGACATTCTTGGTTTGGCAGAAGTGAGGAGAAATTCTGAAAAAACCATGTACAGAAATAAGAGCGATTTCATTTTTTTATCATTTCGGCGAGACACAGGGTCAAAAAGGAGTTGGATGTCTAATCAAGAAACATTTAAAAGGAAAAATCCTCGAACTAAAAGGTTTCTCATAAAGAATTGTAGTGTTGAGATTGAGAGTGGGAACCAATAAAACGTTAAACATTAATTTTATCAAATTTTCTGTCCTACAGCTGAATCAGATGTGGTAGATCGAGAACTTTTTTTTTGAAGAAAAGCCTTCTACGATTTTGTCTCGAAATAAAAGCAATAATAATTGGAAAAATTATACAATAATACTAAGTAAGCAGGTAGGAAATGGATGGAGGTAGCGAGAAACAGGCAGATATGGAGAAACCTGGGGGAGGCCTATGCCCGCTAGTGGGCCTAGTTTCCAGACAATAGTTGAATTTCATAAATAGAAGAAAATTGCCATTTTTTTATTTTTAATAATTCTTATTATCTTTCTTTTCTCTTGTTTATTGAACTATCATGAATTTATCAGTTCATTTGGTAGTGATATTATTTTATTTTATTTGAAGAAGTGAAGGAAAAATTGTGATTGAAAGAAATAAACTGTGAAAAAATAGTGTGACTGAAAAAAATGAACAATTACAATTTAACAAGAGAATTAACTAAAAGTGTAAGATTGTATGGACTCTATTTGAAGAAAGATTTCTCTTGTTTATTAAAGGGGAAACTGTTTAAATTTAAATTCAATGAGTTTAAAAGTTGAAAATGAACTGTTTATAATGATTTGTGAAAAGAATTGTTCTTTTTTCTTTTTCAAAGAATGTATTGTTGATTGATTTCTGGAGACTAAATAAAGGCTTTATTTTTTTCATTATGATGTTGTATTGAAGCTCCTCTTCAATTTGAAAGCACCGCCCTCCAAGCCTCGCATTCAAATTGGTAAAAAATATAAAAGTTACCTACCTACTTACTATTGGTGAAATATGAATAAGTTTGAAAGTACCGTATCCCAGTATTCGATTTATTGAAGAAGCTGAAGAGGTGCGCCAACACTGAAAGAACGGAACGCGCGCTTCATTGTGCTAATCAGTAGGCTACCTTCAGCGATTTTCAAATTTTTAGTCCTATCTCGTGAAACAACATCATATCGTCTTTATAGCTAGTATGCTAATCTCTACTTTTTTATTATTGGTGAATTTAGGCTTGCAATAATCGAACACTTTGCAATACGGTATAGATCTGTCCAATAAAAAAGACCCTCTGACAAGATGAGAAAATGACTCCAGCTTGGTCAGTATTGGTTCAAAAAATATTGATTTGTTCTCAAATTGTAGATGAGAATGTTTCCATGTAACAGGAGACTCAATTGCGTTACCAACATTTTTTTGGCTACAACTCAGCCACAATCGATTATCTGGCTCCGCCAATCGCAAAGTGTTTAAAAACTGTGATCATTGCTTGCCTATTGACAAATGACTGTCTGGATGTTAGTTCTATGTGATGAGGGGGAAAAATGTCTATTATTGTAATATACAGTGTACCGGTAGGCCTACGTTATCTATGACATTGTTAAATTTTGATTGCAATACCTGACAAAAGTGAGGAGCTAGGAAGTAAAAATTCAAAATAATCTTTTGGAGTTTTAGTATTTTTTATAGACTGTATGGCCTTCTTGAGTAACTTTTTTTTTTAATTATCGTGGATTGAGTTTTCATTATATAACATGATATAGCTTTATAAGTATTATATTATTTTATAAAAAATAAAATTACTACTTACAACAATGAAATAGTTTACTACCATAGGTAAGTTACATCATGATTCTCCGCAGCAGATTATTAAATGAGACAACTTACATTTATATTATCCAAGAAAATAAAAAATCTTTCCTCAAGAGTATGAACTCAATTAAATAATCCTCCTTTTCCATGATTGCTTAACATTACAAAATTTTATTGAGATTAATTTATTGTATTGCATATTTTGTGCCAGGTTTTTCCATTTACAGTACCTAGCCTATACCTATATTTATAGTCTGTCCAAGCAAAAAACGAAGTCCCTCTGACAAAATGAGGAAAAGATTCCAGCTCGGTCAATATTGGTTAAAAAAATATTGATATTGTCTCAAATTATAGTAGATCAGAATGTTTTATATTTAGTAAATTTATCAATAGATATTTAAAAATTGGGAAAGATAATCAGTAGGTACCGGTAGGCTACCAATTAAATTTAAAGTGAGACCGTGAGGAATGCAGTTGGTACGGTTGGTACCTTAATTTGTATTTTACATGTAGCCTACGTTTGCTAGCTCAAGGTTATTAAAGACAAGTTTCTAATAACCTTGCGGTAGCCTACGTTATTCAAGGTATCTGAGATTATATACCTCCATTAGCTTTAATAGTAACAATCAAGAATGTTCAACTTATGGTGAATGGAAAACATCTCGTTCAGACTTATTTTAATAAATAATTACAAAAATTGGTGTGAAATATTTCTATGAGAGAAAATGAGCAAAATCTCTTATATGGATTTTATTTGAGAGGCTAATGACGTAAAATAAAATGTTGGAATACTTTATTGATGAATTATGATAAAATTTTAATTAGCTTATTATTTAAAGAGGAAGTATTATAATCATGGGCGGATTTAGGGTGGGGGCAGTGCCAATACCTACTAATACATCAGGCCCCACGGGTGGCTACAAGTGTTCTGAAAAACCACTCTTCCGAAAGCCAGCGCAGCCACAGCCATTGTTTGTCAACGCCACAGCTGTCTTCTGCCTTCTATCATTTCGTATTCGACCAAAGAGTCGGTTAGTTCTGTTTACTATAACATAACCTTATTCATGGTTTTGTTGAGTGTTATTAACAGATAATATGTCATTCTAAATGAAATATTTATAAGATTTTCAATAAAATTAGAGCTCTGGAAGATTTTTTCAAGTTGGAGGGAGTTTAAAAAGTTCTTAAGCAGGCCTAGGATATACTACCGGATATACATATACCAAATACGGTATAATAAGCTAAGATAGGCTGACACTAAATTCGATTCAAACATTCAGTGTGTAAATATACAATTTAATTAGGCTACCAGATGACCAATGAGGAAAAGACACATGGAGTGTATGAGACAAAGAGTTCCAGGAAGAAAAGTGACACTAAGTTACATTCACACTTTACACCCTTCCCAAAACAACAAAATGTTTGATTCGAAGTAATAAAAATGCACAGCGCGTGATTCTTGAATGTTAGTTTATTTGCGTAGTTTTTGAATGTTAGTTGTAGTTAGATGGATATTTTTCTTTGTAGATAAATGCTAGAAAAAGCTGTCAGTTGATCGTTAGATGTGTTGGTTCAAATGTAATATTTTTCCAGTTATGGGCGTGGCTTAAAACTTCTTGCATATAGACACTCCATTTGCTTGCATGCCTTCTATTTTCTATGGGCTTGTCTTTTAGTGCATTTCATTTTGAAAAAATCTGGTGTGGCACACTCACACAACTTTCCTTGCCATTTACATTTGCGTAATACAATATACAACCTATCTATACCTAGTCATCAGCGAGTGCAAATTTCATTAGGCTATTACTTCCTCATCTTCCAATACTGTGAAATTCGCACACGCCGATGATGCTTTGCGCCTGCCAGCGCTTCGGCTCATCATGTGTGTGATTTGAAATTTTTACAAGCCCAAAATGCCTTGCACCTGTTGGCGCATTGGCTAGATGTTAGCCAAATTGACTTAGATTTTGAATAAAAGTTTTTTTTTTATGTAATATTCCAATACATCAGATCAAAGAGGTGGAATAAATAATTGATCATTCAAATCCATAACTCTGCTATTTTACCAATAACTTATTATGAAACACCAATACTTTTTTCAAATGTAATTTTTGTCTCCTTTAAACCCTGATGCGGATTGCCTTGTTGCGAGTTTGGAGTGACATTGATAGCCTTCACAACCTTAAGTTTTCCAGTATGGGGTGGCGCCGCTGCTTATCTGACACAAAGGGGACTCAGTTGATAGAGCACATAATTGACTATATATAGGGTGTCAATTTGAAGAAATTGTTCAATTCATTTTTGAGAAAATTGAGATAGAGAAAATCAAGATGGCAAAATCCATTTCTTACAACAATGCTGCGGATCTTCTGATGTTTTGCTAGGAACGAGACTCATAACAGTGGATAGGGCTTATATAGGGCTATTTCGGGTATGAGTTTGAAAAAAATCGTTAGAGCCGTTTTTGAGAAAATCGTGAAAAACCAATTTTTGGCTTATTATCCGCCATTTTTCCCGCCATTTTTCGATGATTTTTTTTTTTATTTCTTAGAGTTGGGCCCTCATGGTATAAGAACCTCAAGTTCCAAATTTCAAGTCAATCGGTTCATTAGGAATCAAAATATTGCAAAATCCATTTTTCTCAACAATGCTGCGGATCTTATGCGATTTTGCCAGGAACAAGACTCATGGCAGTTGATAGGGCTTATATAGGGTTATTTCAGGTATTAGTTTAAAAAAAATCGTTAGAGCCGTTTTCGAGAAAATTTGAAAAACAACATTTTTGGCATATTATCCACCATTTTTTGATGAATTTTTTTTAATTTCTTAGAGTTGGGTCCCCATGGTATGAGAACCTTAAGTTCCATATTTCAAGTCAATTGGTCAATTAGGGATCGAGATATAGTGTATACAGACATACACACACACACACACACACACACACACACACACACACACACACACACACACACACACACACACACACACACACACACACACACACACACACACACAGACCAATATCCAATAACCACTTTTTTGGACTCAGGGGACCTTGAAACGGATAAAAAACCTAAAATTGGGGTACCTTAATTTTTTTTGGAAAGCAATACTTTCCTTACCTATGGCAGTAGGTAGGGCAAGGAAAGTAAAAATGCACTATTGGTCTTGCCCTGATAATCGAAAATTTATGATGTGATATATTTTTTACACGTTTCCAAGCCCCTAGAGCATAAATCTGATGTCCATTCAAATTCATATCTCTCTCTCTCTCTCTCTATATATATATATATATAGCACATCATTGAAAGTCACTTTTATATAATTATTTCACAAATAGACAGATTTGAGTGATGGATAGGAAGAAAAACACAAAGAAACTTACATTTTAAGGTGAAAATATTTTGGTGGCTGTGTTCAGTTCACAGCAGAATGTTGAATCCACAGAGTCCTTAGTGCAGTAGCATAAACTGAAGGAGTCCCACAGATTGAGGAAGTATGGATTGGGGGGAAGCCATGATAGGGATTTTTTGGACAAGAGGATAACATTATAGGATGTAAATGAATTTATAATTAGATTATTGATGGTTTTAAGTTAAAATGTGTATAAATAAAGGATAAAATGCAATTTAAAGTGAAATTGGTTGAAAGTAAAAATTATTATTGAGAATAAATTTGGATATCAGATTGAAACTAAAATTAGATTGATTGATTGATCCTGGATGTGTATGTAGGATTTTTAGAACTATTGCTGCCTGTTAAGGCCAGGGATAGATATGGCTCCAAGCACCCAAATGAAGGCTAACTCTTTTGTTTTCACATCAATGGAGGGAGCTGAGGGAGGGAGGGTGGCAAGAACTTTGATTTTGAAGCATTCATCAAAGTTCATGTTGTGCTTGGAGCCATGGGTAGGGATAGGTAAGGAGGTGTTATTTTTGAAAACAAAATTTTATCAAATTTATCAATCTATTTAATAATTTATCAATCAATAAATCAATTTTATCAAAAATAAAGAAGCATTACCACAGGTGCACACCAACACTTTTGTTGCAAAGGTTTGTTGCGGTGCAAATTTGATTCTGAGAACTTGCCGGACGAAATTTTGAAACCATTGCGGTGTATGAGCTAGCACAGACCAATGCGTAGCAAAATATTTGGTTTGTGAATATTGTGGCTCATTCAGGAACTAACTCTAAATAATAATTTTTGTCTGCAAGTAAACAGACATAACTAAAAAGGAAGAATGTCAACTCTTGGCTCTTTGGAAATGAACACTGAGCAATTGTTAGCAATTATTTTCAAATACCAAATATGATGATTTGGTATTATATCAACATGTATGATTTAAATCACAAAGATTACAAGAATATTAGAGAAAAATACAAGATTTGGTGTGATATTGGAAAATCTGTCTATGTTCCAGATTAGTTTCAGTTTACTTTAATAGGCTAATCGGGCTATTAGCTGTTATTAGGCACCTTACTATAGTAGTTTATACGATAACTCAGGATATTATTATTGTATTACAGCATCATTATTATAGTTAACTTCAGTATCTCTTCTACCCTACTATGTGTTAACTCTGACAAGGTTCAGGACTTGATTATCAGCTATAACAGAAGACTCAGAGGTCAGCTGAACAGAGAAGACTCAGCTAAACAGAAGACTGCTCCTTACATATTCTCCCAAATTCTCATTAATTAAGCTCTGTTGAACAAACATTGAAGGCAGAGTCAATATTCCCAGAAGCTTAAACTGCTCTTCACACCGCAATTGCTTGGGTAGGCCACACATCAGTCTGATAGCCTTCCTCTGAATGCTAAAAAGACTGCTATTGTAAGCTCTAGAACCCCAAAGTATTGTGCCATATGACAAATAATGGGAATGAATATGAGCATAGTAGATCAACTTTAAAACATCCAAGCTAACACAAAACTTTAACTTTCTAATCAAGAAGTGGGTTCTAATCTAGACTTTAACTTTCTAATCCCTTATTCAGCTTGCCAGCAACAATGTCAATATTTTGGGAACAATTCAGGCATATGTCCAGGGTGATGCCCAGAAACTTTGCTTCTTTCCTCTCATTTCTGAGGAGAATCTGGAGGAGAAAATGGGCTACTTTACAAGGAAAATTTAGCTTGTAAAATCTTGTTTTACACGCAGTTGTAGAAAAACAAGAGGAGAATCTTCATTACGCTCGCTAACCATCTGCGCATGCGCAGTAGAATTACTTTATGCTCGCTAAGTAACTGCGCATGAGCAGTAGAGTTACTTTATGCTCGCTAATCAGCTGATCATGGCTTGCCAAAAGTAGGTCAGGTGGAGTCATAACATAACCTAACAAAAGTCGACAATGGCTGATTGTACCTGTACCAGTAATTACACAAGAGTAATTTAATAGTTCGCAGTATTTGAGGACTGAAAAAACTGTAGATTAACAGGTTTGTGCAGTTGTAGAATAGTATATTTGTACCTAGGGCCGAAAATGTGCGTTTACCGGCTCGAAATCGGTTTTCAAGTCCGAGGCCATAGGCCAAGGACTAGAAAAGATTGAGAGATGGAATATTACATTTTTGACCCATGGTGTCAAACTTTATTTTTCGGCACACAAAATCAATGCAAAGAAAACAAAATAAAAAATTAGTTGATCAGTTCCAAGAACATCTTGACCAGTAACCTTATTATGCTATCTTTGCCTATACTGAATTTGGAGTAGGAACCATCTGCTTGCTATTGAAACTTTGCGTCAATAGTTTATTGATTTACTGACTGAATATTACTTTATAAATATCAGTGTATTTGATTTTCTTAGTCCAGAAACGTTTAAGCCCAAGATAATTTTTGTACAATCATCCTAAATTGTACAATATCAATTCAAAGTTGTTAATTTTTGACTGATATTGGTTAACAGAAAAGCTTAAAGTCTGCAAGAAATTTCTTGCAACATAGCGGTAGGGGAAGCGACTTCCCCCTCCAAGACAGCACAGTACTGTAGTGGAATCTAGAATGACAAGTTGAGCTGCGCAAAATTGGATGCGCCGTGTCACTCCGTCTTTCGTTTTTGTGATGAGCACATCGTCTGACCCTAAACTACGAATGCCAGTAAACGACCTTGGGCAAAGGATGGCTAGAGGGGAGAGCTGGAGAGACATGACGCGAGAGCTCACTCACACTCACTCAAGTTGCCAGTAAAGCAGAGGAACGCAGTTAGGTAGTGGGAGAGATTAGTAAAGGACAGAGTATCCGGCCTCTCTCTCTAAAAGAGAGGGGCATGTAACAAGAAATTTCTCACAGACTATAGTCTAGTTGCATTATCACCCGCTAGATGGCACTGGCTAACCTGCTAGACGAAGTAGCATTAAATCTGACAACAATAATTTTGTTCAAACATGGATTTCACGTTCATCATTATTCAATAGTTAATCAATACAAACATTTTTAATCTTATCAAAGTTGAAGTATCGGTTATTGAAGCAGTTTTCCTTTATTGTTCAACTACTGATTGATGTGAAAACTTTCAACGTTCAGTTCTCTTGACAAGGGATCTCACCAATCAAAATAACAGATGAGAGACTACCTTTACATCAAAATACCAATAAGTCGACATCGACTCGCAAAACAGCTAACATTTGATGCAATCAAACCGGGATGCTACCTATTGATTGACCAACCCTTAAATCGACAACGACCTTCAGTCAGCTTACATTCAAGGTTATTTTACCGCCCTAGGGCCGAAAAAGGCATTTTCCCGGCGAGTTGCTGGCGACCTCGCCTGAAAACGAGCGTTCTCGGCCTCGTATGATGCATGTAAAATAGATCATTTCATACCAGTGTGGCGAAAAAAATATTGTATGTAATTTGCGCGTAATGCTTCTTTATCGCTCTTGCAAAATTATTACGCTCCGCTCCGCTACGCGTCGCGTGATAACTGTTTTGCGCAAGCGATAAAGTCGCGCATTACGATCTTAAGGCCAGGCGTATGCTGAGACGCACGCATACACGCCGACGCACTCAGAAATCTGTGCTGCTTGTTTTCTAATGGCGCCGCGTAAGCTGAGGTGCAAGCGTGAGTTGGCGTGACTCGCACGTTTGTCGGCATGTCACAGATTTTTGACACACGTTCTTAGCCAAAAGTGGTACGGGGTCCCAAAAGTGATCTCCAACTGCAACCTAACCTCAATTTTTTGGGATGCGTTGGAATGTGTCAATTCTGTAGCAGTAGCACAGAATTAGCATAGCATAATATGCTACAGCAGTAGCATAGTTCCAAAAGTTCCAAAACTTGGACACTGTCATGAATATGAGACAAGAAACAGGGATAAGCTGTTTTTGGAAAGACATAATCTAGAGTTCTATAAAAAGAAGCCCACCTACATTGGGGCAAAATTTCATAATTGTTTACCCCCGGAAATTCAAAGAGAAGAGAATTATTTCAAATTCAAGAATAAATTGAAAGATTTCCTAACAAAAAAAGCTCTTTATAGTATTGTGGAGTTTTACAAATAAGGTCTATCTTGTCTTTTTTTAATTGCTCATGAGCCTGATTATTTTAATAAACTTGGTTTTTAATAGGTTCACTTTTCATAATCGTTTAGTTTTACTATGTGTATGGTATGATATATCTGTATTTGACACTATTCAATGTACCAAATGTATATTACTTGAATAAAGATAATTGAATTGAGACACAGATTTTTCAAATTTTTAGCTCACAAAACATAATTTATTTCAATTTTTAGGTTATGGTCACTGAAGGAAAGTGTTCTTCAAACAGCGACTGATTGAGAAAGTGAGAGAATATCCTCTCATTTATAATATTAATAATAAAGATTTCACTAATGAAACACTCAGACATTATAATTATAGTGTATAATCTTTAGGAAGTAAACATGAAAACAGGTAACTTAACTATAAACTCTTTATGACTTTTTTGTTTTGTTTTCTCATCACAGTCAACTAAATCCAGAGTATTCATGTGTTCTCTTTTAAATCATAGGCCTAAATGGTTTCATTCTCAAATATTTTTCATTACCTTTTTGAATCTTTTTTCTATTTCTTAGATATTTCTGGTAACTTTCTGTAACTGTATTATTCCGACTGGAAGTTTATTAAGATACAGTATTTGATGTACTGGTATCAAATCATAGAACATTCAACAACCCTGAAAAAAGTATATTTACCAATAGCTATACTTATTCAGCATTGAATAATAATAATAATAAATGAATGTATTTTATGAATGAACAATCTTTTAAAATTTCCATGTTTACATACTTCACCAGAATCAAAGTCACCACTTGTTAAATAAATGCTATAGGATGATCCAAAAAGAGCACCGGTTGTATTATACTGATCAAATAAAGAGGGTTATTTGAGCTAAAAGTTGAAAGTATATACATCACAATGATCTTCTGACTTTCCAATTTAATGTATGAAAAATAATGTAATGTATGTGACCTCCTCTACTGCGCTGGCACGAATTAACTCTGTTTATGTAATTCACTATCATAGTCTGGTCAAAAAAAGTACATTGTGGGAAGATGTCTCCAGTTCGGTCAATATTAGTTCAAAATTGTAATTTTTTGAACCAATATTAACCAAGCTGGAGTCATTTTTCCCATGTTGCCAGAATGTCTTTACTGGATTTGTTTCCCTCCTTTGTTCATGGGTGTTCTGCCCCATCATTTGGTTACGGAAGCTAGCTTATAGTTGAGGGGATCAACGTGCTAATTACATGTTACCGCTACACTAGTTTATGATTATTCACCTCTGCTGTATAGTGGAGTGATTATGAGATTGGCAACCAGTTGGTAGGCCCAGAGCTGTAGACAGACGGGTTTTTACAGGTCATTTGCCCGGGGCCCGGGATCATGAATTGTTAGCAGGGGCCCGGAAAAATTAGGTAGAAATTTTTTTAATCAAACATACAAGTTCATAATAATTAGCACATGAAAATTATCTTTTTTCAACTAGAATTGAATTTGACTTGATTTCTTGAACTACTCAACCATTAATTGTTTTAAACATACCATCCATTTCTAAAAAGTGGAATAAATTTGAAAAGTCCATATATTGAATATTTGAAAAAATAATATTCATATTTATTCAGGCCCAGTCAGTCCGTTCTGAGTGGTAGCCGGGCGGTCGCCAAGGGCTTATGAAAGCTAAGGCCCCAGAAAGCTTTCAAAAAAAAATGATTTGTAGTTGTTATATCAATATAGTCTGTCCAAGCAGAGGAGACCCTCTCGCAAGATTGGAAAATGACTTCAGCTAGGTCAATATTTGTTCAAAAATTATAAACGTGATATTAATAGTAGATCAAATTGTTTCCTACAATTTGAGATCAAATTGATAATTTTTGAACCAATATTAACCGAGCTAGAGTAATTTTCCCATCTTGCCAGAGGGTCTCCTTTGTTTGGACAGACTACATAATACTATAGCCAGTGCTTGATTTCAGGGGGAACGCGTGGAGCGACGCTCCCTTACCTTTTTTCTCAAGGAAAAAAATTGGAAACAACAATAATAGTTTTTTATGCTCGGTATTTATTTTCAACTAGCTAGCAGGCTCGCTTCACTCGCCTTCTCCACCTAGCAAGGGGGCTCGGCCCCCTGGACCCCCGACAGTATCAGCAGTGTTAGTGGGTCAAACGGGATCGCTTCGCTCGCCTGCATAACCTCTGTCAGTGTAAGCTGAGACAAACAGGCTTGCTTCGCTCGCCTGCAAATTCCGTTCAGAAGGGATTCAAAACTTATTGAACACAGCATTTCTAGACCTAATCTGGACCTGTTCACCAAATTTCGAGATTTTCTACCAATTTATTCTCGAAAAATCCGCAAGAAAAACTCTGAAACGCTAAACCAAGAAAAATAGTAAAACGCTAATATTGATCGTAACCTTGGGAACTATATCGGACATAGTTTGAAACTTGATTCAATATCTTCCAAATTAGTTTATCTATAATCTCGCTGAACCATTGAATTTACAGTAAGGATTGGTCGTATCTAGGCGGAAGATATGCAACCCGCAATACATCTACCATTCTGAAAAATCTGATTACTGGCGTAATCTTGAACGGAATTAAAAAATATCTTAACACAACATTTCTAGACCTTATCTGAACCTACCTACCAAATATCAACATTTTCTTCCGATTGGTTATCGAAAAAATTGAGAAAACCTCGAAAAACTTAAATATTTGGCGTATCCTAGAAAAGTTCCTAAAATCCGTTCTTTGCACGCGTCTAAACGTCCAACATGCCTGCCAAATTTGAACGCATTCGGTTCAGTGGATTTTTAGTTCTGGTGATGAATGAATGAGTGCCATTTCGCTTTTATATATAGAGATGTTATTTTTGTCAGGCACTAGGTAATTTCAAAATGTTTGATAACTTTGTATTTGATTGGAACATAGTATTACATATTATTGTAAATAGTTGTTATTCGAACACTTGAAGCAATTTTATTCATGTTCATTCAATTTCAATCATGTTTTATTCTTGAACCGGATATTTTTAAACATGAGGAAAATTTAGGCCTATATGTAGATTATACAGTTTTGTTAAAATGGTGAGAACCCTGTCTGTTCCAAAAAAGCTTCGTCATTTTATTCATTCTTTAAAATTGTATTATTAGTTTTATAAAAACAGCTACAAACCATTGCCCAGATTTTCTAAAAACGCTCCAATTCAAGTGTGATTTTTGGAAAATTTTCCGTGGGAGGATGTTACCTCCTTGTTTCAACCCTTTTGAAAATAGGACCTATGTATAAAATCTAGAGCATGGGAAAATGTTATATAAATCGGCTATGAGGGGCCCGGTCAGGCGATTTTGCCCAGGGCCCATAATTCCTGTCTACGGCCCTGGGTAGGCCTAAGCCCTTTATGGGCTAGGTGGTTTCTTGATTCATAATAAGCTGCTGTGTATGTTCATTTACTGCATTGTCAGTATTATACCTTAGTGAATTTTAATGGATTGTTGAGCCATTGACATACATACTGTAGCCTACTCAACCTGAACGTACTGTACTATATTGAGTGAATTTACACTTTCAGCTAATTCAAGGGATATACTTGTGTGATGAGATTTTTACTGAATTTCAGTTATCAAGTTTTAAATGAATCAAATCTAGATTGAATTCTGCGAACATAACTTCACCAAAATCAATGCTGGAAGAGGGAGTAAAATTAGTGCTATGTGTGTTAAATAAAAATTCCACCCCTTCAACCAAGTACAGGGTGGCCCATTAGTCACTTGACAAATAATTATGCATATTTGCCATAAGTTGAAAATTGCTAGTGTCGACTGACTTGTGGACCATTCTGTATTATTTTAATAGCCTAGGCTATAAGTAAACTTTATCACTGCAATCCTTACATTTTCTTCTTTCCAATACACTGTATAGCACGTCCGCTCATATTATAGAGGCATGATAGTTTTACATCTACTTTTTTCAATGACCTAGAATGTTGCATAAATAGCAAAAAATGTAGACAACATTCCACTGCAGTTTTATTAATGTATAGTATACTGGCGGTTGGCAAATATGCCTTTTGTCAATGTTCAGCTCGGTCAGGACAGTGTGAAAGCGGTCTATGTGAGCATATCGGTTCAGCTGAGGTCACTCTCGTTTTGATATGCTCTGGCATACCACTCACTGACTTTCCTGACAGAGCTGAACATTAACAACACCGCAGTAAAGTTAAATTGGAGTCTGGTGCTGCATGATGATTGAGTAGCCTAGGCTGTAATGAAATCAACTTTTGACCTAGTTACTGATTACATCTAATAATTCAACCATTTAAATAATTTAACCATTAAATAACTGAAGATAAGCCAAATTCTTTATTGTTTCCAGCATTAAATAAAAAACAAACAATATTGTAAGAAGATATGTAATAGAAACACTCACATGGACGTGCAGGTCTGTTTGTGAGTTGTTTGATTACTTGAAAGAAATTCCTGCAATAAGATTAGGCTAAGAAAATGATTTAAAATAAATAGAATAGTGTTAGTGGTAGTTGATTAACTGAACTTGGTTTCATAGTAATGTTGTTTTGTCAATGAAATAACAAGATTATTGAGAAGTAATACTTCATCCACAGTTTCAAAGTTGCTCTTATAATCTTTTTCAACGATGTTACACAAATTGATATGAACAGTTGTTAAGTTACTCTAAAACAACTGTCATCCTCCACCAGAACATTCAAAGTTTAAATAATAAACTATGGAAAGACTTGAAATTTCCCTTGATTTAGAAAAGCCGGATTTCCTTATTATAAACTAAACATGGTTTGAGAAACTTTGAGCTGAGTTGTGTTAATTTCTAAAATATATGCGTCTAATTCATTATTATTCTAGAGGTAATTAGAGCATGAGTGGTGTTGTCCTTCAACACAGAAGATGTAATAATCAACAAGCCTGCTACATAATTAAAATGGATGTAAGCAATTTCTGCATAGAGGGTTGCATTGAATTAGTCTGTTCCTAGTTTAATATAAATGAGGATGTATATACATAATTCTAGGATTTATCGACCTCTAAATGGAGATGGTCAATTAAAAATGAAAATACAACTTTTCAAACTTTTCTATCAATATTGATAGAAAAGAACTGTTACACTTGTTTGTTATGAGGGTGAAGCCCACATGAGCTCATAGGCTTGTGCGTGGGTAATGATATGGATGATAGATGACGACTACTTTGAGGTAGTTGGGACCGACAGCTTATCGTCTCCTCCGAAAGGCGGGGTGGCCATATCTATGTGATTGTGCTGTGGTCAAAAATTGTTCCCCGCTTGGGATTTGAACCAGGGTCCACCTGGTTATCAGACCGGCGCTTTATCACTCCTCCAACGAGCCACCCAACACCTTGATTCATGGACCCTTCAGAAACTTCACTTCAGTTTCAGGAGGTAATTGTGGTGGACCACGTTTATGAACGGATACTAGAACAAGTGGTATAGGTGAGTTAACACGCGAAGTTTTTAGCCAGAAACCAGCTAGTATGACGTTTCTGGGACCCACAAAAAACTTCCTGAAAAATTCAATTACAGAAAGTGCCAGCTGATGAAGAAGTATTTGTTTGGGTTCCAGAAACGTCATATACAGAGTGTTTCAGGAGGAATGTGCAATACTTCTCAGGCTGATTCCTTACACTAAGTAGACAAAAAAGTTCCATGGGACCAACCCCCAAAAACGGGTTGTTACCGAGATAACAATGGCGGAAAATTGAGATTTTTTAAAATATATTAATTTTTCTAATTTTTTAGAGGCTTAGTGAGGTTCTAAAATAATCAATTCCTATGTAAAATTAGCTGAAGAATTCAATGAAACCAGTTTCAAGTTTGTAACTTAAACGGTTATTGAGATAATTGAAAAAAATATGCTAAAAACGCCATTTTCCAACAATAAGAGTTATAACTGGATAAGAAATCATAAAATTGAAATTTTTTATTAACGGAAGTTGAAGAGAGTCGGATTCTAAAGAAAAAGTTAAAAGGCGGCGATTGTGTAAATCTTACTCAAATTTCAGAAATGGCGAAAAAAAAAATCGCAAAATTGACAAAACATAGCACAAGTGATGAATTTGTGTTTAGTAGCGATTTTGCAATTTTTGATCGCTATTTCTGAGATTTGGGTAAGATTTACACTATCGCCGCCATTTAACTTTTTCTTTAGAATCCGACTCTCTCCAACTTTCATTTATAAAAAATACAATTTTATGATTCCTTATCCAGTTATAACCCTAATTGTTGAAAAATGGCTTTTTCTAGCATATTTTTTCAATTATCTCAATAACCGTTCAAGTTACAAACTTGGAACTGGTTTCATTGAATTCCTCAGCTAATTTTACATAGGAATTGATTATTTTAGAACCTCACTAAAACCTCTAAAAAATTAGAAAAATTAATATATTTTGAAAAATCTCAATTTTCCGCCATTGTTATCTCGGTAACAAAGTGTTTTTGGGGGTTGGTCCCATGGAACTTTTTTGTCTACTTGGTGTACGGAATCAGCCTGATTCTCCTGAAACACTCTGTATAATCCTATAATATATTCTACTGTGCTGTGTGCATCAGGCTTATGATACTCGCCGTTGTATTCTAGCATCCGTGCAATTATGTTGATGATATAAGCTATATAAATGATTGAGTGTGTCTTAATAATACATTTTAATGACTGTCAAATGTTCCACCCCAGATTGTTATCCCATCATATTCTAATATGGATTGCACTTGAGAAAAATACACTTTTTTGAAATCCTGAAGCTTCAGTATTCTATTAATTTTGTAAATTTAAAAGAAATATATTTGAGTTTTTTTACATAAAAAATTAATATGACAATTTCATCTCAGCTATATAATAATAATTAATAATATAAGTAATATAATGTAAGTAATATAATTATTCTTCTTGCCTATTTTCTTATATCTAGCTGCTACTAGCTCATCTCATTGTGTAATAACTTACTCTTATCCCTCACGTTTCTTGTTAATATAATATATATATTTTTTTGAAATACGGTATAGGCCTATTGAAAATAATTATTAAAAGTTTTATAAGTTATTTCAAAGAAAGGTTGGAATTAATTAAAAAGTGAATTTAGAATTGGAAGGGCTGCGTGTACTTTGAGAAATACAAGTGATGAATTATGTTAAGGCAGTTTCACACACTTTTTGGAACATTTTCCTGGAGACATTTCTCAAAGTTTTTTCATATGGATACTATTGAGCTATGAAAATATAATTAATTTCATGTAGAAAAATGTTTTTTATTCGATTAGTTTGTGAGTTATGGGGTTCTCAAAGTTGAAACTTAAGGAACAGATATCTCATGATTGGTTGCGAATCAAGTCTTGAAATTTTGAGCATATCTGTTTGAAGGTATTTTTTATCAATCCCAATTAAAATTTCCAGAAAACACAAATTTTTGAAAAAGTTCATTTTTGAAAATCATTCTTTACAGAATAACCTATTGTCCAATCCAAGTGGAGAATGGAAGAATGAAATGTATCATGTGTCTACTTGTACTTGAGAAAGTATGTAAATTTCAAATCATTACACTAGAGAGATTTCAGTTCCATAAAAATTTAGTGACTCATTAGTGATTTGCAGAGTCACTGTCTGACTCTACCAACACACAGACATTTACTAACACAACCATATTTTTACTAGCTCTTGCACCCATCGACGCGGTGGCCCTTGCCATGTTGTCAGATTGACTTGAATGAGGGTTGACTAGAATAACTCAGTATTGAAAAGAAACCGACTCACTTGAATGGGCCTTCCATTTCAAAGGTATGTTTTTATAGACCCACCCTCTCTCCTCCTATTATCTATTGTGTATTGTCTTCCACTCAGAAACTCTCTCTTGATGGAAATATCATTTGTTTGGCAGTTCTGGTTTTACTTGGAAACTTACAGACATGCCCTCAATGGATTATGGCTAATTTATAATGAAATGCAATTGAGTTTTAATGAGGAGTAGTTAGTATAATAGTATTCACTACAATTTGATCTTTGCCAACAGTCTGAGAAGCGTTTTGAGATCTTTGAGTGCTAGAGTTTTGAACAAATAGTGAAAATTTTTTCCAAGTAGTAGAGTAATTTTTCCATACAAGAAGCCAGTATCACACCAGGCTTATAAATAGCTGCTAATTAATGATTGCTCTATCACATCAATCTCTTATCAGCTGGAGTAGCCTGGTGTGAAATTTGTCACCTATAAGTCTTTATACAATCTATTGTTATATTTGTATATTTGTAAATACTGTATATTTCTTATAATTATATTGTTGTCGAAAATAGTCAATATTAAATAAATTAGGTGACGAATGAAATCTAGTTCAATCAAATAATTTATTTATCAGTATTTATAAATAGCAAGCAGGCGTATCCCTTCTACTCATTCTTCATCGAAATTTATAAATATTCTCATTCAAATATTCAAGACTCACGAAGTGGAGTGACGACTGTCAACAGGTAACTGCTGCTCAATGACATGAACTCACATTCTTGTCAGTGTGAGGGTGTGTATTATGTTTTTGTTATGACAAACAAGCTTTTATTCAAAACAATAGTGACGAATTTCTGTGACCTCGAATCTCAGCTGCAAATGGTGAGCAAGCAACCAAAAACCAACGCAGAGATTGCCTGAGGTGAATGTAAAACGTGCTTTCATCCACATTGCATATTATCCGCAATGTCTGTTGGATAAGACAAAATTCTTAAAAATTTAAAAAAGTTACCAAATAAAAAATCGCAATATAGGAATAGTTTTGCTTTTCAATGACATTCTATTACATTTTGTTATCAGGCATGTCCTTTATTGTAGGTATCATTAACTTATTGAATATTGTACATGTCTATTTTAGCACTTGTTTGTTGTTTTTTAGTGCCTTTTTGGCCATCACCGGCAATATTCTGGCATATCCGCGGAATTCACGCCAGTCAAATTTGCGGACATCACTTTATTCCATTTGATGTGAAGCAAAATGATAACGATGGCACAATTATTGTAATCTGTGCACATAAAACTAACAGCGAGATTTGTACTTATTCTTGGAAAATGTCTCATACAGTACTTTCCCTGTTTCAATACCGTATTTTAGTGATAAAGTTACAGTACTGAGACGCCAGTAACTTTCCTATTTTTCCTGTCTATGAGACGCTTTATACATAATTATAGGCTACCGTACTTATTGATAAATTTTTATTCAGTAATAGCCTATTATTTTCATTCACATTCCATATTGCTGTATCAACGATTTTAATAATTATTGGACTGGACTAAACCGTATTCATTTTTATTCATTCATTTTATTCATTGACATCATTACACAAATCATAAAAATATTATTTCAACTAGGCAAGAAAAACTAGGCATAGCCTGAACTATTTATTTCCTAAATTTTGATAGATAATAAATTCGAAACAAGAGTATGTACAATCATAGCACTTTGCTCAATAATTTTACGTCCAAAAATTTTTCATTCAAGTTAATTGACATTTAATCTGCCTCATTCTTTGAAAGACTGATAATACTTATTGTTTACTTTGGGTTCATCACTTGCATTTGGAAGAGTCTAGACAGAGCTTCCTCTTTAGAAATGAGGTGGAGAGAATGTCGAATACGGAAACCAACCCAGGCTTGTCAATGCCTGTGACAAAGGATTCCAAACCCCTAGGAGAGGTGTAGGGAGTGGGATTGGGACTATGAAAACAAAAAATTGGCAACTCAGCAAAGTGGCACATTTTTTGCTGTTTTTCGAATTCGACACCAGATGGCAATAAAGTAAGCCCAAAATCTTGACTATTGTCACTCTTTCATTGTTCCAGTCATGACTCTCCCAGTTAGTGGAGTCATTCTGGCAAGGAAACGACCTTAAATTCAGTGAGAAGAGTAGGCTTATTCTTGCTGAGCCTTTACAAACTCATATTAGCATGAGTGGAATGGTGGGCATCTCTAAGCGGTTGCTGCACCTCCACTACACGCAAAGCCTATAATAAATGGTTTTTATCTGCATGACTCTGCCGATCTGGAAGCACCAGTCCTTGGCAACGATCTCAAGTATCAAGTAGGTAAGTCCAAGAGTCCTAAGGACGGGCCGCTTTTGCTGTTGGAATAGGTAAGGACTGTATTGAACACTTTTCAAAAATTTCTTATCAGTTACCTATCAAACCACATAATATTTTATTTTCAGTGATCCACTTACTATACTGAATCAGGGGCACATATATATGCCTATACGTGCAATATTCTCTATCATTGCAATCCTCCTTCTATAAAAAAAATGTAACAGCGGATAAGTTCAAAGTTACCCTAGCGACTCTGCCGGCTAACTTTGAACACACATGTAGGACCTACTAAAATCTACATTTACATTTAAAGCTACTGATGCCACAAATATACACTGTATGTATGGTTATTTTTGTTAAAAAGAACCCTAGAAATATTTTTAAGCAATATTTCAATTTGAACAGTGTTCAATGTAGGTTACCCTCCAATAATAATTTGTACTTCATATTCAACATAACCAATAAATGAAAACGTATTACTACTTACTTACTTACTTGTTACTTGCTCCATCTTCTCCGCAGTCTGGTGACCGGGGAATTGTCAAATATCTTCCCTTGTGGTCTATAGGTCGTCCCATCAAATGACTGTAGGTGTGCTCCTGGACAAACTCATTTGTAGTGTAATATGGTCTCTCGATCAAATAGCGCTTGAGTGCTCTGGCGAACAATGTGTCGTCTTCAATGGCCTTTAATGTTATTGGCAGTTTGTTGTAGAAATAGGCTCCTGCATAGGCTGGAGAGTCCTTAAACTTTGTGAGGCGGTGCTTTGGCAGGTCTATGTCCTTGTTATTTCTAGTAGTGTATCCATGTCTGTCTCTTCTCAGTGGAGGTTTCGTTTTCTTTGCTAAGATTGTTGATTCCAGGATATATATAGAAGTTACTGTTAGTAGTTTGTGCTCTTTAAACAGCGGCTTGCAGTGTTCCGTACTGTCAATTACGTTTTGAAATATAATATTTATAACACTTCAATTAATTTATAAACTCGTTAACAAGCATTAATATAGCGTTAATAATTATTAATATAAAATTGCATAATATCGCATTGATACCTTAGCAAAACAAGATAAAAAAAGACATGAAACTGTAGTGGTAGAAAATCGAGTCCTGTTATTTCAATTTGGTGCCTAAACGAAAACGATGCAGTGTTGGCAACATAACTAAAATACTGGAATAGACAGCTGCAGAATCGATTCTATCCAGCAGTAAATTAGGTGGCAGATTTTAAAAAAAATATGAAATGCTTTCTTTCTTCGTTTATTCTTTTCTTTCTTCTTTTAAAAAGTGAATATAATAACATTAATTTATTGATTTCCGTAATGGACTCAGAGGAGTGTGCGTGTATGAGTTGTTTCTCAGCATACGCTGGTCAAAAATTCGTGCTGCATTTTGAATCGTGGCTCGTCGTACGCGTGTTTGAGTGCGTCCCAGACGCCAGCCCTAAGGCTGAACGCGCACTGGTACGACTCAGACCAGACCAAGACTCAGACCAGACCAGACCACTGGTCTGATGCAGTCAGACCAAAGCTCAGACCAGACTCAGACCAGACCAAGACCATGATAGAAAACATATGATTAAAATCATTGCATGTTCAAGCAGTTCCATCATTAGCAAAGAGATAGCGCCAACGTCGTTTTAAATTTGTATCAATCATTCCCAGGTAATTTAAATAATGGAATTCTGAGATTGACCACTGTTATAACCACGAGATCATAGGACCGGTCTCTGAATTTTGGAGATAGCTACCGTTCCAAAAGTATGGCAAAAAAATTGTTTTAATTTACACTGCATCTTCATTACAGTGGAACGCCGATTATACAAACTAATTGAGACCGGGATCAATTCAGATAAGCAAAAATTTGGACAATTGGACATGTAATTGGACTGTATTAAAGAAAAATAATGTTTTAAACTTATTGGAATAAACTTTATTACATTTGAAAAGTACAGTGTAGTGATTTATATCACTAAAGTGTAGTTAAATTAATATGGAAAGCAAAACACATACTACTGTACTAAACTACGGAACAGTAAATACAATAAAAAAAAAAAATAAAGAAAAGCTACGATCACGTCGTAAACGCTGGTTTTTTATTCATTACTATGCTTTTAATACCTATTCGGATAATTGACAATTTGGTTAATCGGCGCTCGGATGATCGGCTTACTACTGTATATTATTAAAGCGAGCTTCTCCGAATGAACCTTATTTAAAATAATTATATCCACTGGCGGCTCGTACACACGAAACAGGTGAAGTGCCCGTATCTTTCACTATACAGCACTTCACCTGTTACGTGGGCATAAGCCGCCAGTGATTAGAACCTATTGTTTAAAATTTGATACATCTATTACCGGTACAAAAAAGGTTGATGTTTATCATTTACTACTGAATTTACATGATTGATCAAAAGCCTGGCTGGCGTTGAAAATAATCTTGATTACATTATTTATTTATTTAGCGTATGGCTTTTAATAGTGGGGAGACCCAAGGGTTGTTCCACTTTGCCAAATAACCTCATTTTCCACAAACGGAAATATGAGTTATAGTTATTTTAAAAAGTTTATTTGAAAACATAATTTTTGATTCCAAAACATTGTTGACCACTAAAACTGAAGAACTTCACAAAATCACTACACCATATAATAAATATAATAATAATAATAAATAACGATTATTACAGAATTCAAAACGCATTTAATTCTATTGTACACACTTACAATACGTTCGTATAGTTACTCTATATTATATATAGTATGTATGTTAGTATACTTAGTAATAATTAACTAACTAACCAATAGTTCGTATTACACTGTACCGCATTGTTTCGCTCGCCTATCCACCTGGACCCCTGGTAATATCAGGAGTGTCAATAGACAGATAGGATCGCTTCGCTCGCCTGAAAATTCCAATTAAAACTGACTCGCTTTGTTTACTCACATAACTTAACAGGGTCATTTTGATTTCAAAAATTTTCAACATACAATTCTAAATTCAATCGGAACCTGTCTAATAAATTTTTACATTTTCTCCAAATTGGTTCTCGAAAAAAGCAAAGGAAAAACTATGGAAACTTAGGCCTAAATATTGGGCGTAACTCAGCAGAATTTCAAAAAGCTGTTCTGAGAGTGCTTTTTAAAGTCCAACCGAACATGCCATGAATGAGTGCCATTTCGCGAATTGTAAATAGATAAATTTAGATAATTAATAAAATAGGTCTAATTAAGATGAAATAGATAATTGACTAAGGACCAAAATATGCAATCCGCGATGCATCTCAAACTTTTGAAAACCTGATTACGGGCGTATTTTCAAAAGGATTTGAAAAAAACATTTCCAGAATTGATGTGAACCTAAATTGGTGTCAGTATTGTAGAGAGTTTCTATAATTTATTAACATTTTCTCTTTTGTACTCGTCTATTAAGTGTTCAATCTGATTTCACCTGTTCTTTTCTTAGAAAGAACAATAGATCTTGTAGAATGAATACTGATAAGAACAAATGGAACTCATGCATAGATTAACGTGATCGAATAAAACAGGCTCAGACTGGCCAACAGCAGCCTGTGAGCCGGTGCACCCTTCAATTGTACGCCCCTTGCGCCCTCGTGTGACGATAGCATCACCAATATTATTCTAATGATAATTAATTTCATCAATTAGACATTTCATATTACTTTGTTGATCATTAATTAAGTATTGAGAATCTATAGAATTCAATGATCTTACTTTCTCATTTGAATTTCCAATTACTATAAAAAGTGATTGTATGAAAAAAGTGAAGTAATTTGATAATGAATTGAAACTTGAAAATTTTCAGTAAAATTATTTTTAAACCTATCAAAAATTTAGAGTATTCAGCTCAATGTATTGAAGTTCAATTTCGAATTTTGAAAAATAGGAAATTCAATGGTAAGCTTCATAATAAACTAATAGAAACAATGACAATTGATATGAGTTGTTTGGAATTTTTCAAGAAATGAAAGCAGTGTATGCTACAGTTTGTTTGTCAATGTCTCAACATCCCAAGAAGGGCCTAGGCCTACGAGCTGGTTGCCAGTTTCATATTCACTCCACCATACAGTCCGTCCAAGCAAAGAAGACACCCCAGCAAGACGGGAAAACGACTCCAGCCCAGCCAATACCTGCTCAAAAGCCATAAATTCGTGAACAGAACCTACAGGCCCCCAACCAACACCGACCAAGCCGAAAGACACCCCCCACCCTGAAAGAATATCATCTCTTTCTAGTCTCAGGCTGCCGTGAATGGAATGCCATCCCTGAATCTATTAGGTCTATTGAGAGCCGAGCGAGCTTCATCTTGAAGTTTAGAAAACATCTTTTTGACAAAATGATCAAATATGTCCAAACCTAGAGCAACATGACAAATTCCACTATTCCCCTTATTATTACTTACATACTTGAATAAATCCACTATCATCTCACACCATCATCACTTTCTCTTCATACTCTTAATTATAATTCGAACTTCCATTTTACACTATCATCACTTATTCATCCAAACCGTTATTATAATATTAACCCACTCTTGTCATTCATCGCACATTTTCATTCACTACGATATACTTGTAAATAATTTTACTTCAATTTATTTTACTTAAAGTCAATCCATAGTACCATTTATCATTATCATTTTTATTGTTACTCATCTTATAATATAATTCGAATACGATTAAGTATTGATTCATTTAAATCTAGTTTAAATTGTATAATAATAATTTTAATAATATTAATAATAATTTTTCTTACTATCTTTAGTAATCTTAATAGCTCGTTATAGATTTTCAACCCAAGGCCAAGTGTTAATGGAAAGGATTTCCTTATTATCCTTTCCCAAGAATGGACATATATATGTCTAAACTTCGCCTTTCAATTAGATAACTTACACTCCTTATTCATTTTGCAGAACTTCCAATTTAAAATTTGTATAAATTTTGCATTCATTACATCATCGTTTCCGTATTTTTACTAGAAGTCTCTATTTTGTGAAATTTATAGGATAATTTTGTTTTACTCATTCATATTACAATGTATAATCTAAGCCGAATTTTGTTATCTATTTGAATAAAGTAATCTAATCTAATCTAATCTCTGCCCAAACAGACCATACAGCAAGCGAATAATCATCAACTAGGATAGAGGTAACGTGTGGTCAGCACGGTGATCCTCTCAACCATAAGCTAGGCTTCACAACCAAGTGGAGGCGCAGAACACCTCTGAATAACATGCGGTTGATCAGTTAGAGTGTAATGCAACAATAATTACTATTTCTCCTGAGACGGGAAACAACTGACTGTCTTTACTAACAACAGCCTATCTCCCAAAAGAGGTCATACTACAAAGAGTATACAGGCCTAGTACTACATATTCAATCCACATTCTTCTTATTTCTCCCCTTTATTAATCAAAATTCCTTTTTTACCATTTTCGAAACGTACTGAATCACATCAACAAAAATTGCTCCTACTTTCACTTGCTATTTTTCTCTATTGTCCAAGAAGCCAGAAAGGCTTTTCATAATTGAATTCCTGTATGATGAAAAATTGATTGTGATGTTCGATAACTTTCTTTAATGGAAAATGACATAGAAATTCCATTTTCAAGCTTTCAAACATCAATAAAGTTCACCATCAACAAAACATTCGAGGTCAAAATTTAATTTTTAACCAGAGACGACTCCCAAACCCCTCAATTTTATGGGCTGAGACTGACCCCCTCAAGGATGCGCCCTTTCATAAGTGGAAGGCAGCGCCCTTTCAGGAGTCTTAGTCCGGCCCTGGAATAGAAGTCGATATACATAATGAATTTATAGATATCAAGAAATAGTACAGACTTTGCCTATTTTTTCTATCCTAGTTACATTAATAATAATAATAATATTATTATAATTTGTATTGTATTATCAATGGATAGATGAATAAAATGGAATTTTAGTCCACTTTCTCATCTATTTCTTATCTGAAAGAGTTTTTTTCACTTTTCCTCTAATTCTATAATTTTCTACATTTTAATGCGGTCTTCTATTTTTTTCTTTCCTTCTTATCTCTTTGATTTCATAAATTAGCCGTTCAGTACCAAATATTTCAAAAGACATTTTGAGAGAAATGAGAAAAAAAGATAAAATGATACAAAAGATGACTATTCCGTTTTGTGAAAAGCAACACAAATTTGAAAACGAATGTACACCAGCTGGTCTGATGTTTGGTCTTGCCAGACCAGGAAAAAATTTGTGGTCTGGCCTGAAACGCAATTCTCCTATCTTCCAATGTTTTCACTGGCCGTAGTGATTTGGTTTCAAATTTGGAATAGTGGCCGCGCTAGTGTACCTTTAACATTGAAAGTATACAGCTGTGGTCTGGCTCTGGTCTTGCGTTTGGTCTGGACTTGGTCTGACTAGTGCGCGTTACTTCATGTGATCTCCATTTGATCACGTATAATTCCGTGTTTCTCTGGCTGCAAGTTAGTCTGGTCTGAGTCTTGGTCTGGTCTGAGTCGTAGCAGTGCGCGTTCAGCCTTATACATAAATAGCTATTATTAACTTTGTAGGTTAGCCCTATTGCTATTGCTTTGGAAATTGGAGGTTAAATCATTTGTGATTGTTGACTCAAGACCGTAAGTAAGCTAATACATTTATTAATAAACGTGTCCAAGGTCTTTTTGCTTATCTTTAATTTTAATAGATTACAAATGTTCATGGAGTAAATTCCAGAATGTCATGCAGTGAACGACTGAACGCACACTGGCCATGAAAAACATGCTGGTATGCATTGTACGAGTTTTATGAAGTGAAGCACACTTTTTATTAGGCTAAGAATACGATTAGAACTGGATGCTTTCAATCTTGAATATCTGGGCTTTACCGTATTTTAAGAAGATTCACAATTTTTAATGTTTGGAATACAAGTGTCGTTTACTGGCCCACCTCGCTAGAGTCAAAATTCTTGTTGAAATTGATTCAGTATGTTATTCTGAACAAACAAATGAAAAATTACAAATTAAAAACATTACAAATGAAAAAAATTAGCCGTCGCTGTCCAGTAGTTTTCAAGTAAATCAAGTTCAAAGTTTGGCCTGAAGGGGCACTTACAAATCTGATAACTCTCTTATTTGAAAAGTTCCAAAATTAATATTAACTGTACAAAATAGCAAAAAATTAGTACTAAATACCTTATTGGAGTTTATGATAATTTAAGTGATTATTGGGACCAACAAAAGGGGTAACGGTAACGATGAAAGCAAATCAATAAAATTGTCATTAATGGAAGGGAATGCGACATTCTGTATCAACGACATTGTAAAGTAACGACATTCTGTGACACTTTCAGTCCTAAAATGGTACAGAATATCGTTGAGCACAGCCTACATTTACTGTTTTGTAGAAAACAAACATTCTAACCCATGCCCCAACTAACCTAACCCAAGCTCTAACTAACCTAACCTGAGCTCTAACTAACCTAACCCAAGCTCTAACTAACCCAACACAAGCTCAAACTAACCTAATCTGAGCTCTAACTGACCTAACCTAAGCTCCAACTAGCTCAACCTAATCTAAGCTTCAACTAACTTAACCTAAGCTCTGACTAACCCATCCTAAGCTCTAACTAACCTAAACTAAGCTGTAACAAAACTAACCTAACCTAAGCTCCAACCTAACCTAACCTAACCTGAGCTCTAACTAATCTAACCTGAGCTCAAACTAACCTAACCTCCAACTAACCTAACACCCAACCAACATAATCTAAGCTCTAACTAACCTAACATACACTCTAACCAACCTAACCTTAGCTCTAACTAACCAAACCTGAGATCTAACTAACCTAACCTTAGATCTAGCTAACCTAACCTAAGCTCTAACTTACCTAACCTTCATCTAACTCAACTCAAGCTTCAACTTACCTGACCTAAGCTCTATCTAATCAATCCTAATCTTGAACAAAATCAACCCAAGCTTCAACCAACCCAACCTCTAATTAATTCAATCTAACCTTCAACAAACCCAACCTAAACTTCCATCAACCTAACCTAAATTGATCAGAAGCAAAAAAGTAGCTGTCACAAAATGTTGATTCAAGTTGTACAGTTTGTTGGTGGTCAACTTTTGTAGCATCTTGAAAAAATGTATATAAACATTGTGGAATGTCAACTTGTATAATGATGGAACAGAATATAAAAATGTTAATTCCATAAACAATTTATTAATTAAATTATATTTTCAACAATTAATTCAAAATCTTATAATTTTAAAAGCTAGAAGGCATTGATTTGAACAGTTCACATCGATATTATTATTATTCAATTGACTCGGCAGCCATAGTTTGAGGTTATTGACTTGGAGAAGTTGAGTTTGTGTGTTACAGAGATGAAATTATTCAACATAATTTAAAATAAAGATGAAATATTTATATTAGTACTTAATTTGAGTGATTTTGTACAGTTTAGGTGCATTTCAAAACGTTCAGAATAAGAGAGTTAGTGTACTTGTGAGATAGCTCCTGCAGACCAAACTTTAAACTTGGTTCATTTTAAAACTACTTGACAGCAATGGCTAATTTTTTTAAAATTGTCATCAGAATAACGTACTGAATCGATTCTAACAAGAATTTTGACTCTAGCAAGGTGGGCCAGTAAACGACACTTTAGCCCTGAAGACTATTGAGTAAACTGAAAAATGCGTCTATTAGATACAATTCAAGTATAAAATCAATTCAGTCATCTTGAGCCGCACGTCAGTAAGTTATATATCAGTCTGATTTAATAATGTTCGTAGTTCCCATATAGTTGTGAAAGTGAAATTCCTACTTTAACTTTAATAAAAAAGTTGCAAAGTTACAGTAACTTCTTGGGTTTAGGTAGTTTTTTAATTTTGAATAATTTTATTGTCTAAACAGCAATTTTTAATATACTCTAGCATAGAAGAATAGTACATTACGCCACAAGCCTGGGAAGGAAAAGTTGACAGTATGAGGATAGTTTCCCGGGCAAGGCTTGCCGAGCCTGGGAATAATTCCAAATACCGTAAAAAACTTCCTGGGCAAGTTGTGTATAATTTTTTTGCTACACTTCAAATAAATATCATCAATCTAATTTCATGAATGAACAAAACAAATAGGATTAATGAAATTTAAGAACAGCTAAGACCAGATAACTTACTATACTAGCTTTGGCTGAGCTGAATCTGGAGTGAGCTGAACTGCTAAGTATTGAAAGTTTGCATCACAATTTTTTTGATTTAATCAAATGGATATTACTTAATAACTATCAGAATACTCGATTTTCTTAGTCCAGAAATGTTTAAGCGCATGATAGTTTTTGTACAATCATCCTAAATTGTGCAATAGCAATACAAAGTTTCTTGTTTATGACAAATTTCTGGCAGTTTCAAAGAAAGTGATGGGCATTGTAGTTGCATTTTCTCTCGCTAGATGGCGTCAGCTGTCCACGCTTGGAAAGTGATGGTCCTTGTATGGAAAGGACTTCTTTCCGCTCAAGGACAACAGCTGATTGATTATGTATGTAAATGACGACTTCCTAGTCTATATAGGGACTGGTAAGCAGCTTATTTCCGTGAAGTGTAGCAAAAAAACAATTATTGATGAGCTGCGGCAAGGAGACCAGCGCGACCGGTGTACAATTAATGTACTCAATATCTGTAGCCTAAGCGCAGTTAAATTCAAATGCATGTAGCTACATTTGCTTGTTTTTGAATACCTGCGAGTAGAAAAACTACTTATTTTTTAAGAAAAGATGTCGACGTGCAAGAGGAATGTTGCAAGAGAAATGTTGTGTGATAGATTTCAATAACAATTATACCAATTCTGAAGGAAAAGGTTTCCTATTTATCCTTCTCCTGGAAACTCGCAATTGAGAAAGAGGACCTAATTCAAGATGGCAGATACAGATAAAACCTAACCTAGAAGCAACAAGCAAGGGATATCAGATTATCTGAAACATTTTTTAAACTATTCCAAATTGATAAATACTTTATAAGTTAGCTTTACAATATTATTGATAAATCAATGATAAAATTGATTAATAACCCAAAACATTCTTGTCAATTGACATACAAGCGTCTCGCCAAAGGAATACGCCTCTGTGCTGCGCATGCGCTAAACAGAGACATTAAGTACAAATTTCGACCACCAGAGACCGGGTCGGATTAATCACAAGCCAAGTTATGTTCGTCAATAAGCAAATCACAAAATAAAATATAAAAAACATCCACCTAACTTAATAAGAATTAAGCCCTTCCTTATCAGATTGTCTTTCAACATGAAAAATCGCATGAAGTTGTTTAACGATATCTCCACCTGCAAGTCTTTCAAAATCTCTTGGCCGTCAGTTTTTTGCCGATATTGGGAGATTATTGAACAGACTTGTTGACAGATGTTCAAGACCAGTTCAAGTTCTCAGTATCTATAGTCCATTCACGATGGCTTGAGACGAGATAAACGAAAGCTATGCATGTGTATGTGTGTGCGTGCGCGCGCGCGCGACTGGAGTGGCTTCGTTTTAGCCACGACATAAACAAGTCACGGCAATGCCGAAATCCCGAATTTTGTTGTAGGCAATTCAGAATAAGTATCTTTAAGTAATCTTTTTTATAGATTCACATTGGGAAATTGCTTGTTTCTGTTGTCTCTCGACTGCATGAACCTAAAATGAACAAACAATTATAGTAAAAGTTTTTGTGTCAATGCTTTCGTTACAGTCCCGACAGCAAAATTCGGGATTTTGGCATTCTTGTGACTTGTTCATGTCGTGGCTAAAACGAAGCCACTCCAGTCGCACACATACACATGCTGAGCTTTTGTTTATCTCGTATCAAGCCATTGTGAATGAACTATAGTAAGGCTCAATCAACCTTGATTCATCCTTGTTTTGTATGTATGAAAGAACTATCTGTTAGCATGCTCATCCACATTTGCATGGGTCCTGAAAAGAGCTTGAAAGATGTAGAGAGCAAATACTGTCCTCTCAGAAAGGGAAACAGTGTGCCAGTCTTGGAACGACGCAGAGGATCCTCAGAGCTTTTTTTTGTATGCACAGCAAACAAGGCACATTTGCAGCTCCCTTAGAAGATTGAAGCCATAAAACAAGATTTTTATTCTCTCTGTAGAGCATCTATCAAATCTATATTAAAATCTCTGTAGAGCATCTATCAAATGTTCAAATCTATATTAAAATGAAGCTAGCAACGGTATTATTTTCGCTACTCAAAATGGCTACTTCAACGAAAAGTTATTTTCAACAACAATATTTTCCCACATAAAGCATCTCAATATGAGATTTCGACTGATATTTAGAATGGTTGACGTTCTGTAGTGATTTGAATAATATCGGGTGATCCATATAAAATGCAACCCTTGCTTCAAGAATTTATCAATTCAGACTTGATTTTTTTCTAATTAATCATAATAATTTATTTAATAAAAATAATTGAAATTTATGATTTCTCCAAAAACGGTTCCTCTTCCAATTTATACAAACAGTAGGTTATGTTATGCAATTTATTTCTACTCACAAATGGCGTAAGTTATATAAGTTACTGTATACGAAATTCAAATGATTGTTCAGAATTATACCTTTATATCAGATGAATAAAGTTGAAAATTCTGGGCGGATGGTAAGGAGTGCTCCAAAGAATTTACTCAATTAATTTCAAACCTTTTTTTCAGCGACAATATACCAATATGAGGACGGAAAGAGTACCGCTATTCATGACACTCTACATTTTCTCATGCTGCACAGTATTGCTTGGTGAAGGTAAGTGTGAATCAAGGCTTTTATATTTAATTAATTTTAGTCACCATTAATAAGTATGCTATGTAGACTATTGATTCCAAGACTCATATCAGTATTTAAATTGTTTCAATATACAAATTCTTGATCAACAACACATCAACTTATAATAGTGGCTTATTAAATTAATGCATTAAAATTCTAATCAATTCACTGGAAACTAAAAACATTAATTGAAACATGACTTTTTCGTTTTTTGTTTTTACTTAAACTTAGAGTTCATCATGAACCTTGGCCTCCAACACCAAGCCACCCAATTTCCACCAATCTCTGCTTGCCCCCCATGCTCTTCATCCTCTCCTTCCCTTGATGCGCAGGTCCTCCTGACTGTCGTCCAGCCTCCTATTTCCTTTAGGAGGTCCAGCCTCCTATATCATTCTGTAATTGTTTTATGGCTAATAAAATTCTTGATTCTTGATTCCTTCCTTTGCCTTTTTGAGCAGTTGTGAATTTGATATTTTGTTAGTTATCCATATTGAATAAAACAACAAGATATTGTCAAACCAAGAAAGAATCCTCTTTACTTTGGTTTGGCCTACCTTGTTTTCTTGAGAACACTTGTTTCCTCTTTTCGTAGACGACTTTTGGCTGCCGTGTGCTTTCCATCCTCTGTTACAGTTGTTTATTTTATTTTATCACAATAATACAAAATCAAGGAATAAAAAAAACAGACGTTCGTCAAAAACTTCTTCAATTCCAGTTTAAATGACAAACGTCCAAAGTAGTTATTATAATGATTTATTTCAAATTATTTTTTTAGGCTATATGAGGTAGGCCTATCCATAAGTCTATTCAACTTGATTTTAGTTTACAATTTCGCACATCACTTCAAGAATTCTGAAATGTTTAAAACTCCATCTTTTAGATTTCTTAAATGAATTTTGATTATTTTAATGTGAATTTTTAGAATTCTATTAGGCCTAACGCGTAATCACACTGCTTGATAAAATACGAGCTTGGGTTAGAGTATCTACGCGTAAAACTCAACTTCCAGATAACGTACAAACTTGAAATTTCAAAATGATTTTGATCAAACTTATACTATACTAACCATTAATACTATACTAACCAGACAAACGTTTGTTTAGAAATTTAATCTAAATTAATGGAGAAGAATTTTTGTAAAACATAATCCAATTCCATAAGTTCGTTGCTATGTCGCTCATAAATATGTAGGCTAACAACGTTAAGTAGTATTCTATTCAAGGCGCGGGCTAACATTTATGTCGCCACATCATCCCAATGTTTCATAGGTTTAAAGGGGATTGCTTTCAACAACACGTAGGCCTACCGTATTTTTCTCCGGTGCAAAGCACGAGTTATCTGCTAGTTATTTATAGAGTTTATTGTTCAAGCAATTTTTATTGTCATCCCTTATGCCTTGACTATATCGCTGGATTTTCACATAGGTTACAATATGTATAGGACCAATAATAATAATAGAAATAATTTTCAAACCACATTAACAATCATCTACTATTAATTTAACGATCATTGAACCATTGAACAGTGCGGCCGAGTTCCAGAGCGGAGATTGGTGTCCCGATATGACATTGTACTTCATTTTCAGACCATTGATTTGTTAGTGTCATTCCAACAGAAATATAACATTAATGTTAATTATTCTAGTCTTCTTAATTTTGGGTTTGTGATAATATTTGTACATAATTAGAACACGAATACATGTGATAGCTAAATAATTTATAGACCTAATCTAAATAAACCAAACATAGGCCTAACATGAATTAACCAAATGAAATTTCACAAGTCGGTAACTTTAACCATAGGCTCGATTAAAACATGAAGGAATTTGATATTTCAAAATGTTGGTCCCAATTTATTTAGAAGTGATGTGGTGAGGACATGTTGATCAATTTGAAACAAATAAGTACATCAAAACATCCGAAGTGTACATTGTACAGTACCTGTAATACAGTAGTTTTTGTTTCTATGCAGTTGATGATCATGATAGTCTCGTCTCAGACACCACGATTTTTGGACGTCTGGGTTTTTTCATAAGTAAATTCTAATAGATAGGATGAAGCTTGGCAAAAATTATGATGTGTGCAGAACATGTGATGTGTTTGCAATGCTCTGTTAATCTAGTAAAGTTTTTAAAGAAAACAAAAATAAAACGAATTTGCTAAAATCGTGTTGTGTGGAACGGGGTTTATCAGCATGCTTGTGCCATAGCTCTGTTGTCTCTGTTATACTATTCATTCAGGTTTTTATATTTTTATTACCTTTACAATTCTAACCCGTTTTACAGATTATACAATTTAATTTTCACAAGTCTACCCTTTTTACAAAGAGTACACAATTCTTACCCTTTTTGAAAATTGTCTGAGTGATTTTAACTACTTTTGAATTATTTAATCTATTTATTGTTTAAATATTTCATGTTTTAATATTTCATGTTTTAATATTTCTCCATTGAAACTTTGACTGTGGCCTTAGGCTTACTTCAGTATAACTATCAAACTTTTATATTGATTTGTATTGATTTAGTATTGATTTTTATTTCTGCTCTCTATCAGTTTGGTAGATGTAATTGTCTTTATTGTACTGATAACTAAATTTAGACTTTGTATTATATTGATAAAATTAAATTCAGATGAATGTCTAAATAAAAACTAGATTGAATAACTAAATTTGAAAGTTAGATTAAATAATAGTTCACGAATGGAAAGGATAGCTAAATTATTGGCAAATCTCAAAATCTGTCTTTTATCTTTTTTATTTATGTAGGTATCTGTCTTAGCAGCAAATGTTTCCTTCCAATACTGTTTTCCTCCTTCATCTTGTATAAATTATTATCAATGTAGCTATGTATCATTATAAGTTTCCCTTTTCAATAAATTCATTTTATTTATCTCAACAATGATATTTCATACCTAATCAAAGGTTTTGAATCTATTCAGGATTTGAAATTCGAAAGAAGGAAGCTGTTCACGACCAGCAAATTAAAACTGAAAATTTAGCCGTACACAATGTTGAATTGAATGGAAGTTCAACACTGGGAACCGTCTCATCTCATAAATCCGAAATCAAGGAAGAAGACCATATCGGGATAGGAGTTGAAGCATTTTGTAATTTATGCGTTGGTGAGCACCCTTTCGATAGAAGATGTCGAACATTATGCCGCAAGTACTCTAGCTCGAATAAAACGCCTCTTGAGAATGTCAATTCCCAGGAAACTGCTACCAGTTCACATGCAACAGCTACCAAAAAGGATTACGACAATCAAGACCTCCAGCATAATGATTCCAGAAGTGATTCACAAACAATCAATAAACATGAAGAAAGCAAAGAGAATAAATTCAGCCAAAACCTCCACTCTAAAACGGACGGAAAAATTGTGGAAGCAGAAAATCAAGTTGGTACTCAAAGTCAGCGTGGATCAGAACATTCCAAGTCTGAGGAGCCTACAAAATTGGGCTCGGATGATATTGGTGTAATAAGTCCTGATCATGTAACAATCAGTACTGATGACTCCTCCAGTAGATTATCGAGTATTGTTTTTGTGTTTTCTTCGGCTGCTCTGATTATTATTGTCTTGTTAATTTCTATCAAACTATGGATGCGCAAGAAATCGAGGGAATCTTATCGTACTATGAGAGAATCCCGTCCATCCTCCCTCATAGAAGTTTTGAATGATCATAGCGATTGAGACGGCTTCAATAACTTCAGTTACCTTACTAATATTTGTTTTTAGTTATCAATATCAACACAGCATGAACACAAGCTTCAAATGCTTTCAGAGATTTGGCGTATATTGTTGAATATTTTCAAGTTGATTTTTTTTTGAAACATGAATTAAGGGAGATTGTATGTGCTATAAGCACGTGTTGTGCATATTTTGAAGGTTGGTGCTCGTGATATTCGAATATCAAATACTCTGAGCTGATTTCATAGCCTATAAAATTCCTAATTCAGTTGGTTTATTAGTTGTAATTAATTTATTATAGTTTCTTATTGGTTGGCGATTCGCTATTGTACCCGGTGCTTGAAAGATGTTAACACTCTTTAAAAGTCTATCAAATACATCCATAAATTTCCCTACAAAAATTGCAGAACATCACGATGCTTTAAACCCAAATGGATCAAGCTTGATTCAAATGGATCAAGAATAACATTTAATGTTGAAAATGGTTACAAATACCTAGTAAATATTAAAAATAATTGATATGTTTTATTTTTCAATTGATCCCATCCCCATGATACTTCTTACCACAGCTTGATTAGCATATCATTCCAAAGAAAGGTTCTTGGCTATATAGTTCACACCTCATTCCTCAAAGTCAAACGGTGTCAATTTGTGATAAGTGCTGAAACACAATTACCACTCAAGTGTACAATTTGAAAATAATTGACATGTCATTTGAACTGAACTTGAGCTTCCTGATGTTCTACAATAATTCAACCTGATGAAACGAAAAATAGGTAGAGAAAAGATTTTGGTATTTTTATATTAGTATTATATTTATCCTAGTTGCAGATTGTTGTCTCTTCTAGTTACAAATTCTTGAAGTTCTCATCTTATAAAAATTGAATTGTTTCATTTTTTTCTTGTGATACTATTTTGTAAATATATATTATTCTATTTCTTATAGTAATGTTGATCGAATTTCATATAATTCTATTTAATAAAATGTTTAGTATGAAATACTAGCTTTAAGATGAATATTATTCAGTTCGAGGTAGGTTATTATATAAACCCAACTTGAAGTTTTACGCAGGGTTTTTCCAAACACACTCTAACTTGAGGAAACCTCAAATTTTGACGAATCTAAGTATAGAAAATGTGAACTTGAGGGTCCCTCAAGTTTGAGTGTGCTTGGAAAAACCGGGAATTATTCTTAAAATCGTAGAGATGAAGAAATGTATATTGTAATAATTCAGTTCCTCCCATCATTATTATTTTTTATAAATTATCAATTCGACTACAATGTTAAAGTTCAATGTTCAATATTCAATAAACCATTAATTCCAGTTTGGACATAAAAAAAAATCAGTTTCATAAAAAATTAAAACCGCTTTTATTCTATTGATAAATATCACTGGTGGGTATTCAAGGTTCAGCTCTGTCTAAAATCAAGTTATGTGAACAATATTTTCAAACCAAATAGTTTCATTCAAGTTTTAGAAGAGTCAATGCCAATCCTAATTAATTTCAATTGTAATAGTCAATTTTAATAGAATAAAAATTTATTCTCTCTTAATATTGAAAAAACTCAATTTCTGGCTGCTAGAATTACGCCGCCTTATTAAGAAAATGGAAGACTGAATGAGAATTTATTTTTAAATAATTCTATTGCACTTAATATTTATAATTTATAATACTTCATTCCAAAAATTAATAATAAATTTTTTTTTATAATGATTATGAAGTTGTTTTGTTGTTGATGTTGTATAAGGCAAGGTAATTAGAATAGAATTACCTTTCTAATTACATTGGTATAAGGCAACTGATGATAGCTTTACTTTTATTGTGAGTCGTATCACTATAATGTTACTAATAGAATAGTATTAGTTGTCCAATTTATAATAATTCGGATTAATAAAATGTTAATCCTTGAAGGTATTAAGGTGCCTTATTGGGCTGAATTCCCACAGAATGGACGTCTGACAACGACGTGGCCACCGCATTTGTATGAATTAAGAAAGGTGCTCATTGTAACAGATGGGCGTGTGCAGACGGACGCAGGAAATATTCCTCCCAGGTTATCAAATGTTGCGAAACACACAGACGTCTGTCTGTCTGTCTTTTCGTTGCAACATTTAATAACTAGTACGGGGGCAAGTGTAATCCCGTGTGCGTTTTGAGTAAAGAAGTTTGGGAGTGGCATCAATCTCTTCGTTTTGACCTGGAGAAAAATTATATCGGTGGTCATAAGCAAAATGTTCCACTCAATCTAGGCGACAACCTCCATCCATTCATAACTCTCTCAATCGTATTATTGATTAGTTATTTGAATTAAAAGAAACAGAAAAATGAATTTTCTCAATAAAAAGGTTTTCTCTCATTTTTCATATCTTATTTGTTGAGATGCGAATTTTTGAAACCTCACTATGTTGTAGAACAATTCTTTAGCTACAAAATGGTATATTTTTTGTAACTGTGAGTTGATTATTGGTGGCGCAATCATCGGTGAATGGAATATCCTGCACAAACCGCGCCAACACAGTTCGATTCCAAGAAAGCTCATGCCGTGAGTGTGTTGGCGCGCTGTGTGCCGGATCTTTTATTCAACGACAATTGCGCCACCAATAATGAACTTACAGTTACGAAATATATACAATTTTGTAGCTAAAGAACTGTTCTACAACATAGTGAGGTTTCAGAAATTCGCATCTCAACAAATAAGATATGAAAAATAAGAGAAAACTTTTTTATTGAGAAAAATCATTTTTCTGTTTCTTTTAATTCAAATAACTAATCAATAATGCGATTGAGAGAGTTATGAATGGATGGAGGTTGTAGCCTAGATTGAGTGGAACATTTTGGTTGAAAAAAAGTTAAATAAATTGAACATTTCTCAATTTACAACGAATATAGTGAAACACTGCTTTTTTCGGCCGCCATCTTAGTTTTTTGTAGTAGAAATGATATTCAAGGATCTTTTCATCGATGATCCAATCGAGACAGTTATTATGAAGAGATTGACACCACTTTCATGCTTTTATCACAAAGGAATCCCGAAAAAAATTTTTTTTCCTCTTTGATGCAGTAAAAAGTGAATATTTTGGCATAATGAATGCAATGTGACTTGCGCGAGCGCTTCTTTCGCTGAAGCTCTATACATCATTAGCGTACCTACAAGCTTTGTAAATACATCATTAGAAAGCTGAAATATTTCTCTATTCAATGCATTATTCACATTTGATTTTCAAGTTGGACGATGAATTTATTAGAGTTAACGTAAGATGTTGCATGTGATAAAATTTTTCTCATCTTTAAAACAATCTGAACTTATCTATTATGGGTCTTGAACAAATTTCTCCTGTATAAATATCGTAGAACTTTTCATGAAAAACATTTAAGAGAAAAAAACTTGAGATATCACCAAAAAATATCAAATGGTTATAAGGATATAACAAAAATCGGCATTTAATGGCCGCCATCTTGTTTTCTCGAGATGACAAGCATTTTTAGAGCATAATTATAGATATTCTGAATCTTTGTTTGTTTGTTTGTTTATGAGGGTGAAGCCCACATAAGCTCATAGGCTTGTGCGTGGGTAATGAAATGGATGATAGATGACTATTTTTTAGGTAGTCGGGACCGACGGCTTATCGTCTCCTCCGAAAGACGGGGTGGTCGTATCTATGTGATTGTGCTGTGGTCAAAAATTGTTCTCCGCTTGGGATTCGAACCAGAGTCCACCTGGTTATCAGACCGGCGCTTTATCACTCCTCCAACGAGCCACCCATCTAAAGAGAAAAAGGAAGAGATTGATACCATTTTCAAGTCTCTAACATCAAGGAGACATGAAGGAAAATAGTTTTTATATAACATGTTAAGTTGCCCTACTCCGCGCATGCCCCTCTTTGGGTCTCGCTGTACCCTTCATCGAGGCAGAAAAAGCCTTCAAAACCACATGGTTGTGAAGCTAAAAAATAGATCTACAACTTATAGATTAAACATTTTTGTCTATCTGATACATGAAAAAAATTAAAGACAGAAAAACTAAAATTTTCATAAGAAATTCTATCATTTTTCATATTGAAAAATTTATAACTCATTATTTTTACGTTTTGGGAGATATGTTTTATATAGCACATGTAGATAATTTTATAAGGAACAATTTGAGAGAAAAATTGAAAGGATATCTTGAAAAATGGCTGAGTTATGGCCGAAACAGTGAAACTCTGAAATTCTCGGACGCCATCTTGGATTACAGGTGACGCACCCCTCGGAGAGCTTATGACCACCGATATTATTTTTCTCCAGGTCAAAACGAAGAGATTGATACCACTCCCAAACTTCTTTACTCAATAGGCTCATGGGAAGCCTTTTTTGTTACACTTGCCCCCGTACTAAACCTGGGAGAGGGTTTTCCTCGGTCCGCCTGCATACGTCCGTATACGTCCGTAGGTTGTAATAGACTGATTATGTTTCATGTTTGTGCGTGGTTCAATGCGAACTGGAAAACAAGACCACAATCCTAGTATCGAAATAGCGGAGTGTGTTATCAGCATAGGGAATCTCATGATAATTGCAGACGATAATAAGTAGTAGTCGAATCCAAATAGTTGATCGTTAATTTGGCGTCTGCAATTTTACATGGGATTTCCTATTGAGACTGTACAGGCTTTATAGGATTTCCTATTTCACTCCTTGATTCCCGGGGCTGTAGATAGCTTGCTTGATTCAACTAGAAACTTTTCTAGTCATCTTTTTTTGAGGGTTGGGGTCTTGTCTTCTAGTTTTTCTCAAGGAGGTAACCTCCTTGGCTCGTCTTGCCTGGTCCGACGTTCGTCTGTGGTAATGATTATTATAATGCCATAGAAATGATATAATATAATGCTTGGAACATATTTAATGAATTCTAGGATCAATATGACATCCATTGCATTGTTTTTCTGTTTTCAAGATATCCTACAACCAAAGATGAAAGATCAGGAATTACTTTAGCTGTTTTTGGCTGTTCAACTCTACTTTTTTTAAACAATAGAAAACTGGAAACGTTTTTTGAATTATTTCTTTGAAGATAATAAAAATGGAAAGAACTTATGCAATAAATTCCATTTTTATTCTTTTCTCTTCCATTTTGAAGAAAGTTTGTTCAATTCTGCTTTAGTAAGATTATTTAGGATCAATTACTTCTTATTAGCTGAGTCAAAATTGTGAATATTTTTAGAATCTTTAATTTTGATTTGTTTAAATAAAGAGTGATATCATTTTTTCTAAGTTGATATTTTTATCAACTCTGGTTATTTATGATTTATTATATTGATCTAAAATGTATAATGATGAAGTTTAACGCTAATTGTAACAGAATATATGCTAATAAGAGTATTTCTACTTGTGAATAAGCTGGAATGAAAATGATTGTAAATATTTTTATAATCCATTGTTGCCTTTTTTCAATAAAGTGAGAGATCATTTTTCCTGAACTGATATTTTCATCAATCCATCAATTTTGGTTATTTCTTGAATTATCATTCTAATTATGAAGAAAATCATGAAGTGTCGCCTTAAGAAACTCTTGTAGGCCATAGCTGACGCCAAAAAGTTGAGCGGTTTCGTCTGTTCCTTGATGCTCCAAAAGCTGATGTAACTTATTCAATTTGAGTTGTCATTTTTGAACCAAAAGAGATAATAAAAGCATGTCATCGGCTGTTAGTAGCTTATATCACGTTCAAGAGACAGATGAAACCGCCTAATTTTTTGGCATCAGCTTTAACAGAATATGCTAATATTTCTACTTGTGAATAATTTTATATTTTTGTAGGAAGTCTATTTCCTCTTTAAAAACCTACAAATGCAATCATTCACTGTTAAACAGCATCAAATATTGCAAATTTTGCTTTTTATTTGGCTAAACCACTTTGAAAATCTGACAAGTTTTGGAGCAATTTCTTGGACTTTTTAGCGACTTGGAGTGTTTCAATTCAGTCTATAAAAAAGTTCAGTCTAATCATCAAGCATGATATGATTCATTGGTACGAAAACTAATAGTTCAAAACTAAGTTATCCATTTTTCAAAATGAGTAAATTCTATTCATATATTATAGGGGACGTTTCTAGTTTTTTTTACAAATTGCAACCTTAAACGATGCAACGGACTCTTTATCATATTATTTATTGATGCCAATGGTAGAGAACGGGCCACCCCAAATCTTGAAAAGAACTTACTGTAATTACATAATTTAAATCAACATAGATTTGTAATTCAGCTCATTTAATTTTTTTCTTAACTTTTCCAAGATTTATAAAATCCGTTGAATGAAATTGGATGTGATCATAGCGGCGTTGTGCTAATATCTGAGTAAAATTAGATAACTTAACGATAAATTAGATGACATATTTAAAAAAATAAAATTGTAGGATTGAAGACTTGAATTTTGTATTTATATTATTCAATTTACAAAATGTTACATAACTCATCTTTTTAATTATGTACAAAAATATTACAATTACACAAAATAATTACATACTAGACATTCAATGATGCGATAATTACAATGGCCTCTCATCCTAACCTATGACTGTCATAGTGGTTGCATTTTTCAATGAAATTCTCACATTCACGATTCACTGTTTTTAGAACCATCCTCTCCTCTCTTTTTTTTCGGAATCTTTTGGGTATCCGCATTTGCTGACCTCTGAAAAAATGAAAAAAATATATATATTTGAATTTTTTTATTGCCTCATTAAAATTCTAGTGATAAGTCACATAAATAGTCTTGGAAAAATGTTGTATCTCTTTCGAGTAATATACTCACCTACTCCTCTAGACATGATATTGATGTCCAATCATCAATATGGATGAATTTGATTTTTTTCAAAGAGATAGTGTCTGCCCAATTTAATTACTGTATATATTAATTGGAGGAGCTATAGAATTATTACCAAATGATTAATATAAGACCATAAAATATTATCCAATTTCCTATTATTCGCTTTCATTTTCAACTGCTAAGCAAATCCAGGCTCAAAGCTTGATATAGTTGTGGGTGATTCTGCATTGATTATATTAATATTATTAATAGCGTTCCATACATTATGATTCCTTGAGTGATGTAGCCTACTCCAGAATAAAAATTTGGAAGTTGGCAGTAGACTATTCCAAAGTGTTCTATGTTTTCAATTTGTTTAGTTCTCGATTTCTCAAATATCAAAATTTCAATCTTTGAAAAGTATAAGTTGATAAATTTATTGTCCATTATTGTGACTGCATCAATTGGAAAACTTCAAATTTTAAATGCATACTTCTTAGTGTTTTGCCTTGTTCTATACTGACGGGAGTTTTCAACTTCAAAAATTATTTTCAATCTGAATATCATATTATTTATACACATATTAATTAGTACTTGTTGAGTAGTTGTGAAGGTGATATTGTGGTAGTTATCCATAGACTATTGAATGGAAAGACAAGATATTGTTAAACCACAGATTCATTGAAAAACAAGACACCGCTTCTCGTTTATCAGAATATATGTTTTTCAGAGATTGATAATGGTGTAGCAACCATATCCGGTATCTCGTTTTTTCAAATCTTTGTTTTGACACTACTTTGTCTTTTTATTCAATACTCTAGTAGGCCTGATGTAATGAATGGAACTGTCTTGATAATATCCTACTGCATGTCAAGATTAGGCTGTATTTGGATTTGACCAATTTGTATCTGATACATTGATTTATTCACAGGTATAGGACTACAACTATCAAGCTACTTACGTTCATATTTATCCTGATACAAGCATAGCAGTTTATGAAGAAGCATACCGTGGTTCTCTGGCAGTTCCAATATCGTTCCACCCAACTCTTTAGGCAGCAGATCTTTTTCGATATTCAACGTGTCTGGCTTGTTATGTACAATAACCTGGAATTGATAAATGAAAAAAATTCCATGCATGTTTTTTCTAGAAAACAAAATTTGGAAGAGATTGAGACCAATACCAACTCTGTAACTTCAAGGGTTTCCAAGATACAATTTTTTGAAAACACCTTATTTTTTCACATGAATAATTTTCGTTACTTTAAAAGTTTGTAACTCTGAATTGGAAACACTTGCATCCGTATTTCAAAATCCCTCTCGGCGAAATTCATTTCTCTTCAATTTGAGACCAAATTCACATTTCTATGTTCAGTGGTTCATGTGCTACAGCGATTTTAAAAAACCCTTACATCCCCAAAATCCCCTAAAATTACATTTTATCATAAAAAAATAATATTTTTATCAAAATATTCGGATTGGCTCATACTTCTAGATTTTGTTTCTTGAGACCCTAGACTGTCATAAAAATTGTTGACACGACAAGTACTATCATAGGATTCGTGGGGGCTGGTCAAAAGCATCCCTTTATTTTTAATCATTTATAGTCCCTCATAAGTTTTAATTGGTAAGTGGGATTCTATCCTTCAATAACTCATCATTTTCTGCAAATCACGGCGGTATAAATTCATATATTATAATCCAAATTCGGTGGAAAACTCCAAAATCCAGATTTAAATGATACCTTTGAAATGATACCTTTGAAATGATACCTGCACATTGAAAATTTCATTTTTTCACATATCAATTCTCCCAATCGGGAAGTTGTGAACTGAAAAATCTGAAACTTTCAAGAAATGCAGAGAAAATCTTCCTCTTTCAGATGGTTATTATAAGAATTGCGAGACCTTCGACATAAGAAGGTACACAACCGGTTTTTATCACACTTTTCCTGATAAATTCGCTCATTTTTTTCAATTCTATTGAAATTTCCAACAATGTTATCATGAGGAATTCATTGTAGAATCATGATAAATTTTATATGATATTAAAGATCACATTTTTTTACAATTTGAGACCAAATTCATATTTTTTCAACAATTTTTTAATGAGCTAGGGTACGTATATTTTAGCGGAATTCTAGCGGGGTGAATGGGGCGGCTTCAGCTCGGCCAGTGTTGGTTCGGGGACTGTGAGTTCTGATTGAGAATTTATGACTTTTGGACCGGTATTGGCCGGGCTGGGGCCGTTTTCCCGTCGTGCCGGTGTCTTCTTGGCTTTGACGGGCTGTATAGTAGAGTGAATTTGAAACTGGCAACCAGCTGGTAGGCCTAGGCCCTTCATGGGCTGTTGAGCCAGACATACATACAAATGAAATAAATAGAATTGAAAAAAATAAGCGAATTTATCAGGAAAAGTGTGATAAAAACCGGTTGTGTACCTTCTTATGTCGAAGGTCTCACAATTCTTATAATAACCATCTGAAAGAGGAAGATTTTCTCTGCATTTCTTGAAAGTTTCAGATTTTTCAGTTCACAACTTCCCGATTGGGAGAATTGATATGTGAAAAAATGAAATTTTCAATGTGCAGGTATCATTTAAATCTGGATTTTGGAGTTTTCCACCGAATTTGGATTATAATATATGAATTTATACCGCCGTGATTTGCAGAAAATGATGAGTTATTGAAGGATAGAATCCCACTTACCAATTAAAACTTATGAGGGACTATAAATGATTAAAAATAAAGGGATGCTTTTGACCAGCCCCCACAAATCCTATGATAGTACTTGTCGTGTCAACAATTTTTATGACAGTCTAGGGTCTCAAGAAACAAAATCTAGAAGTATGAGCCAATCCGAATATTTTGATAAAAATATTATTTTTTTATGATAAAATGTAATTTTAGGGGATTTTGGGGATGTAAGGGTTTTTTAAAATCGCTGTAGCACATGAACCACTGAACATAGAAGTGTGAATTTGGTCTCAAATTGAAGAGAAACGAATTTCGCCGAGAGGGATTTTGAAATACGGATGCAAGTGTTTCAAAGAATTGTATCTTGGAAACCCTTGAAGTTACAGAGTTGGTATTGGTCTCAATCTCTTCCAAATTTTTTCGTCCGACGCTTGGTTCGGCTACAATTCACAAAAAACTGAAATTTTGCACCTTTTACCACCCATCCCCCTCCCCCAAAAACGCGACGCTCAAAAGGGTGTAACTTTTTACCAAACAATAAAGGGGTTGTATAGAACAAGTTGGCGTAGGAATCATCCTTTCTCTTTGGATGTTGAGGTTCGGCCTTTTTTTGATCTAATTGCACTGTACTATATGGCATTTCAAATTGATGACAGACTATCATGTGGCTGTCAATCAGGGTGTTACAGTCACGCTATCCGATTCGACTGTTGAAATTATTGATTTTGTAGTAACCAGATTCCACTTTTAGAATCTCGCGAGGCAAAGTTACAGAGATGAGAACCTTATTTCTGAATTAAGCTGGAAAGAATAATTATTTTTTTACACGAGGTTTTATTAGTCTATGATGCATCCCTCTGATTCCACATCAAAAAAATAGTTCAACTTTTGAGAAGATTATTATGAAAATTAGGTGGCTATATGGATTTTAATGCTAGAGCTTACTGCTACACAGAAAATTCTGGAAGTCAGTGAAAACTTTCGGAAGAGGCATATGCCTCTAGTGATGGCAAAAAAAACATCGATATTTAAAGACCGATATTTATCGAATATCGATATTTTTCTCTAAAAAAACGATGTTTTCCTGACAAAAATATTGCCAATCGCCAGCATTCATTTTATTTTTTCAATTTTTTTACACTTGAAATTTTACTAACGATTCAATCATATTTGATCATAACCTTACAGGTCTGCACAAACCATTAAATACTTTGTAGGCTACATGAACAAATTCTCATCAAGTTCAATAAGCTTCAAACAGTTCACTTTAGTCCGCCCATACTCCAAGGCCGGGCGTATGCTGGGACGCACGTGAAGCAGCCCACGCGAAGTAGCCAATCATATTGATGACAAGAAAAGAGCTATGATTGGCTAGTTCGCTTGGTGTGCTTTACGTGCGTCCCAGCTTACGCCCGGCCTAAACATCTAATCAAAACATGCCCTATGTATAATGGTGTTGCTGATGCCAAAAATTTATGTAGACTAGCAGTTTTCTTGCCGATAACAGCTGGACGTAGAGCATCATTATTATATTATCTCTTTTGATTTTGAAATTATCAGCTAGGATTAGCTAGATTACAAACTCTAATAGACTAAATCAGGTGTTTTAATGCACAAGCCACAGACAAAACCGCCAAACTCTTAATTTAGGCGTCATCTATTATTATACTGTTTTACCTAGTACCGTATCAGCTACAAGCTGTGTTTTTATTTTCTAAGCATGACTTGAATGCAAAATGCCTGATGATCAAGATCGGGCTGTACCCCGTGGGCATCTTGATGTGAAATTTGGTATTTGGCGGATTTTCTATTAGATTTGATAATATTGAACCAAAGGCTCTTACTCTTTAATTATAAAATTGACCAATAGATAAGGGTTTGATAGGATTTTACCAATCTTGCCTTCTTAATGTGTTTTATGGCGTATAATGCCCATATCTACATCACTATTTACTAATTATTTTTCAATTTTAAATAGGTTATGTATAATTATTGATGTTTTTGAACTATATATTGGAATTCGGAAACATCGATGTTTTGAGTCCGATATTTTTTCAACATCGATATTTGAGAAACCGATATACGATATATCAAAACATCGATGTTTTGAGAAATTTTGCCATCACTATAATATGCCTCACATTTTTCTATCTTTGCTCAAGGTCATTGATAGAAATAGTTGAATTCTATCATTGAAATATATCGTTGACCAATAATTATAGAGTAGCCTACTGTTGACAATCATAGAGTATAGAACTTTAATATTATAATAATAATAATAGACTTGAGGTATAATTCTCAACATACCCTCTTCTGGAACTTCTCATTGAGGAATTTTTTGAACACATTCAAGACCATTCCAAATAAAGCGTTTATATTCACAACATGAATTGCCTTCAATCTCGTAGGGAAGCAATCCTGGAAAAGAAATTCTTGTGATTAGTAGCGCCCTCTCATATTTTTTAATAGCAGTAATAAACTGATTGGGTACCATTGATTTTATGAGCTTTGTTTGGGTCGTCTAAACTGAAAAATTGTGAATTTTCATCACTTACAAATCGGTATCAAACGAAGTATTACGGTACTGAACTCAGGGAAATACTGAACTCAATTAGATAGTATGGCTGTATCGATATAATCTCACAATTTATGTCAGGAAAAAAATATTATACTTTTTAATACATTGGAAATTACTTTGAAACATAAAGTGTGAATAATTAAATCATTATTTGGATTACATTGAAGCAAAACTGCACAAAATTATTGTTCCTTATAGTGAGATTCATAAACGTATAATAATCAATCAAAATAAGAATTATCAGGGAAATTTTCAGTCTGTGATCCCATGATCAAACTGCAAATCCCAATTTTCTATTTCAGAGTAACTTATATAATAATATTGGAGTGTGAATTATTCAGTTCTACAAATAATAGAGAATAAATAAATCGGTACAGTAGGCCTACCCAGGCTATGGTCTCGTACTGTGAATAATAGACAAATTGAGCTGAATTTGAAATAATTGATTTATCATCAATTTTTTTGAGTCATCAAGTGTTTAGAAGATTAACGTTTTGAAGGGTAGTGCAAATTCAAATTTTGAAGAATGGATACTCTCGTAAATTTTGAGATTAAACTCAATAATACCGGTAATAAAATTTTTAAAAATATGGGATATACTGTTGCTGTGTAGGCCTAGATAAATGTGGGAATAAGGTGAATAACTGCATTAAAGATTAATTTGTTGGTAACTAATAATAATATGATACTGTTGTCTGTAAGGCTGAGGCCGCACTGCCGGTGGGTAGAGCCTGGACGGTGGAGGGTAGGTTGGAGTAGTTGGTAAATCTATAGAACATACACACCATCCACACTAATACATCGTATGAATGGTATGTGTTCAGCCGCCATCTTGAAATTCTTAAATATGGACAACATAACCTCAAAAAACAGAATGACGTCATACCATTCATACGATGTATTACTGTGGATGGTGTGTATGTTCTATAGATCTACCAACTACCCTCCACCCTCCAGGCTCTACAAACCGGCAGTGCGGCCTCAGCCTAATATTATGCTTGTCAGCTCAATTATCTGATCAGCATATTTGAATACGGCAAACCTAAATAAGATGCTCACCTGAACCCAATGAACAAGCATTTCAGCCAAAGATAACGAGATGAGATGTTTCATTTGTGTGTAACCGAGCTCCTTGACGTCGATGATGACCACGGCGCCTGAGATCTGAGTAACCGGCTCCAGGATGGCCGCCTTTACAATCATCATCACTCCTCGTACCAACTCCTTCACGCTGCATGCACTTGGATCCCATTTCTCTGACAAAATCAACACACAATATTATTGGTGTAATATTGTAGCCTACTTTATCAACAAATTTTACTCACAATTTATTTTTGCATATTTACTCACATATTTTATTCACAATTTATTGCACTCACTGGGATGATTGGAGCCTACTTTTATTGATGTTTTTCAGTTTATCGATTGATCAAGCCTACTTGATCAACACACAATTATTGTACTATAGAATAAAATTGATAATTCAATTATCAAGCAGGATTTATACTATATATATAATTCCCTCGCGTAGAGATGGGCTTCTGTTTAGATGGTCGCTCTTATATTGAAATTCTTGTAAAGTGCGCGCACGTCATATTCACAACTATTGGTAGGCTACCCGCCAAAATGACCACTCTAGATAGAACAAAAGTCATCTTGACAAAAATCCATCTCTTCGTGAGCGAACTATACGGTACTGAAAGAGTTGTTTGCATGAGAATTGGAGGGATGAGATTTGGACCAGTGAGATTGGAGGAAACATTGCCAATTCAGTTGATTATAAATAAAATTAATTTATATCTTCATATAATTCACCTGACGAAATGGCAACGTCTATGGGTGTAGTGTTACTCTGCTGTTACAGTTTCCATTGGACTATTTTCATGCGTTCTACTCTGGAACCTACTAGAATTGCACGCATGCAAATAGTCCAGTTTTGACCAACTGCAATTGAAGGAGATTATTCATAATGAAATTTAATTTTACTTGAAACGTTGAAAGCCAAAAGTTATGGGAAACTCAAGACCACAACGATGCTTTTGATTCTATTTTCATAATGATTGAGGCTTCAACCTGTAAGTACATCTATGACGAAAGGATATTATTCCACCATGGCACCATTAAGCTTTACTCTTATATTCACTGTGATCAGGTAAATTTTTTATTCCATTCTTATCTTTCAGATCCTCTTCAGAGCAGAATTCTGAAGACGTCAGATAAATGTTGTTTGAAAAAAAAATTAACTTAATTTAATGTAATACCGTATATTGGAATTAAAATCATATTAATAACATTCGTCAATATTTTCAATACTGTATTTATAAAAGAATCAATTAGGTAACTCTAATTATAATTAGTAGGTACCTAAATAATTTCAATGAAGTTACAGTAATTTTAAGCTTTAATGATTAATTTCAACTGATAATTATCTATTATTATTCTTACTGATACCGATACTGCTGATATATTTATTCTACTGATGATTATGGATTATACAGTTCAACAGATGAAATGATGAAAGTGAACTTACTTCCAGCCTGTACTACGAGGATCCTTCTACCATGCTTGTCTCTGTTGGGCAGAACAGTGAGTAGATTATTTTGAAATGCTCTGCACTCATTCTGCGGCAATAGATTCCCACAATAGTCGAAGTACTTCTGTTTAAATCTGTAGTAGTCTGTGATCTGGAAAGAAATTGTTATTCATTACATTTATTTCTCATGCCACTTTTCAACTATCTAATTCAATTGCTGAAAAAATATTCTATCAACTTTAGCCAATATAAAAAACAGGTCAATAATTATTTTAACGCTTTCTAAGGCTGAAGTCTACTTGAGTTGGTAATGCTGAGAGGGGTGATTTGAAGAGATGACATCTACTTTCCAGGCAATGGTACCGATGAGTTTACTCTACCTCCATTTTTAAAAAAATCAGTTTATTAGTTTTATCAGTTATTAATTTTATTAGATCTCAGTTTATTTTGAGAAAAAATGGCAATATTTAAAAGTTGATAAAAATAAATTTACCTTTTTGTACGCGCCATCCAGGTTGAAATGTGCAGCTCTGAGGTATGATAGGAGAATCAAATCATTGTCTGATGGAGAATTCAATCCATGCTCTTCTCTTTCCTCTGAAAAGATGTTCATTAATTAGAATAAATAGAAAATAATACCAATTTTATTATAGAAAAATAGAGCTAACTTTCTTTGAATTGAAGAAAAATGAGGCAAAAAAACCTTATTATCGATTTCAGAACCAATTTTTTTAATCTTACCTACATTTTCTTTAAAAACATGTAATACTTGGGAAATAAATGGACAATAAATAATATAAGGAGAGTAGGCTAAGTCATGATCAACAATCCTGATTGAAATTTTATTCCAGTTCTGGAGTTTTCTTAGGTAATAATTCTTATCTATATTCCAAATTGAATTTCTAATCAATTAATTTAAAAGAAATAACAAGTTTATGAAAATGACTTGGAATAATAGTAGGTAAATTACACTAAAGTATGAATTAGAATTCAGAAATACAAAACAGAAGTCCAATGTTTCAAAATTTTTATTCTTACATTTCACACTGTTTTACAAACAATGTAACGGTATGAAATAACATGATTCATTTATCTTGTTTTTCAACCAAAATCGTTTAATAAATTTTCCATTGAAGTACAGGATGTAGTCACATTAATTAAATTCTCATTCTTTTACATAGTAGATTCATCCTGACTTTTTTCATTGATATGTAAATTTACCAAGTTATTGGATTCTTCTCTCAAATTTTACCAATCTCCAAATCCGCTGTATCAGGTAAAGACATATTCCTTGTTATTAACTTGGTTTACTAAATTTCATTGTAAAATTAAATTAATATGTTCTTCTTTTGGATATTCTAAAGTTTTGAAATAATCTTTTCTTTTCATTATAAACTCTTGGTACTTTTTCTCTTAAATTTGTTAAATTTTCTAAAGATGCTTTATTATCCTTTTCATTTAAAAAATTATAAGAAGCTTCTCTTCATTAAAAAATTGAATTTTCGATACCTCAACTTGTTTGTAACATTTATTCACTTAAATGCTGTTTTACAAATCAATACTGTATCTTTACAATAAGTATTTTGTATCTATTTCTATTCAGCGGTCGATGTATCAACCTCGATGTATCAACCTGGATGTATCCACCTCGCTGAAATTAACCAGGAAACCACTACTGTAACATGGACTTCGCTGATGGATCGAGGGTATCTCGTTAAAAGCACCAAGGAAACCCGGACTTCTACACATCAGGATTACAAAGAAAAACCTTAGAAGGATCAGATTCAAATTTCCATCGAAACCAATATTTTAACAATCAGTGAAGTGCAATTAAAAGGCAATAGTGATACATAGTGTGAAAGTTTATGGGGGGCCCTTCACCACACCAGGTATTTATGTATACTAACATTGTAACCCGTATTTCTAAAAATAATGTAATTTGTATTTCCGGTATCCAATTGCTATTATCTTTTGATTTTATTTATTCTGGTTTTTAGTAATAAACCAAGGGATGTAGTTTAATAAAGTAGTTTTTTTATCATTGTTGGAAAAAAAGATTGTCAAATGACAAAGGAGAATAGATTGATAATATCGCGACATCACACCTGTGGTAAGGAGGCCTTTCTCTCAAGATCAGCTAGTGTAATTTCATGAACTTTCTACCACGCCTAATTACCCACCTAAAAAGAGAGACGCCTTGTTCTAATGCATCGGAGATTCTCCATTTCCAGTTGTATTTTGTTTTCTACATGCTAATAACATTATTATTTACTTATGAACTTCTCTACTTATGAAAAATTCTTTTGGAAATTGAAAAATAATTGAAATCAACATTAAGTACGGGAGCTAAGAGTAGGCAACGGTATAGTATAGTCTATTATGAACATTTAGGCTTCATTTGTATTGCATATGAAGGGTAATTATGTGAAAGAATAACGATAGTAATTATGAAAACCTTGATAAAAAATATTATAATATACATTTGCTGCGTTATTGTTGATTAAAAATTCAATAAAATATTTGAAAATGCACCCGAAATTAATCAAAGTTTTCAAATATAATGTAGATCTCAAATTCCATCTCAGATGTAGATCTCTCATCTCAGTACAAATAATAAAAATTATTTTAAAAGGTTACTGAGATCTACATTTTTGAAAACTTTGATAAGTTCAGTATCCCTTAGAAAAAAGAAATGGGCTACCGAAATTTATAAGGTTTGGGACATCAATCAATATTATTCTTAATTTTCCTCTTACACTTCGCATAAATGTGATGCAGTAATTATCAACTTCGTCACTTATGTCCAATTTTTAGGAGTTGAATGAAAAAATAAATGTTAGATGAAAACCTTGTACCGAATTGTTACAGAAAAATCACCGATTTATGTGAAGGTAAGCGATTGATCGAGAGCAGGACAAACCTGTTCCCACTCACGAGACCTAGGCTATTGGCTATTCCAGCTAAGAGTCACTGCCCTGCCCTCACTGTTGAGACCAAGGTCACTAACAAACACTCTATACTTCTTATACAATCAGGTACCATTTAGTCTACATGTTCAATTAACTTTATTCAATGGTAGAAACTTATTTTGTTGCAAATCTTTTCTATTAGTAGAATATATTTGTGTTTCTTGATGAATACACATATGCATTTGCATACAAACTAGTAAGTTTACAAAAATTATTCTGTACAGTAAGTTTACGATAGTTTTAAATTCACTCTATTTTCCAATTTGGAAAAATAATGATAAAGTTTTTTTTAAATAAAAATGATTACTGAAAACTGAATGGTATATTGTATGTTTTTAAATAAATATTATCACTGTCTGCACAAAGGGGACTAAAAATGTGTTTATTTTTATCTTAAGATTATTGATAGTCGATCTAATATCAGAACTCAAAGACTACTGTGAAAGATTTGAACAATAGTGTGACTGATTCATTTTTCATCTTTCTGATCAGAATACGGTATTAGTATAGCCTATATTCGAATATACTGCAGTTCATTAGGTACCTATTACTATTATTTCACTTTCATTATAACACTAGAGTCAAAGCATTGACGATTATATCGTGATCACCACAGTGGATCAGTTATAACTGCCCCAATTATAATTGTCAATTGTCAATTGGTCAATTATAATTGCCCCAAAAAATTAAAGTGGGGATCTTTTAATACTTTCTTGACTGAACTTGAAATTAAAGCTATTTAATACATTCTTAACTTTCACTTGAGTCTATCTGGGCTAATCCATTTTTTAATGGTGTTACTGGTTACTCAAGGTAATAGTAATAGGTGACATAATTATCTGTAGTATCAACTCAATAAATACAATAGCGCCTAAAGTCAGACAATGGATCAATGTAATCCAGAGATTATCTGATGTAAAAAAGCGGCGTTGTCAAGTAGTGCAGGTCCAACAGGCGGTCTCTCTCTCAGTGTTTTGTTTTATATAACAGCAAGCAACAGATCGGACGTCCACAATATGAAATTTTAAAAAAGAGTGGTGCGTTGCGAGAGATACAGAGAGTGTACTTTCGATTTCACTTCCGGAGAAGAGAGCAGGGAGCAGATGAATACGGAGAAAAGGAGAGAGCGCCAACAAATTACGTCTTTTCTCGATTGTGTTGGCCGCTGATTCCAACCATTGATGGCCAAGACACTGTTGCAAGAATTGATACGGAGAAAAATACTTGTAAATTGTAATGCCACCTTCATCCCTTATGATTCAACAATACCATTTTTTTAAAAGAATAATTATTTAAGTGGCTATGAATTAATATACCTACCATGCAACTACAGTAGCCTACTGTTCTAAATGAAAATTTTCAATGTATGAATATATGTTTTATTATGATACTTTGCGATTCAAACCATTGAATTTTAGGATAAAAATTGTAAATTTAAAAATATTATTAATGATGAATTTACCTCTTAATAGTGAATAATTCTGATATTAAATACGGTATTCTATTTATGAGAAAAAATAATTTAATAATGAATTCAATTTATAACGAGCTGATTCCATTTAATTTAGCGGATGGCATGAATTTGGCGGAATGATTGCTAAATTCTGTACAAGCAAAGAAGACATTCTGACAAGATAGGGAAAATTACTACAGCTCGGTCAATATTTGTTCAAAATTATAAATGTGATCTCAAACTGTAGAGAAGAATGATTCCTACAATTTGAGATCATATTTATAATTTTTGAACAAATATCGACCAAGCTGTAGTCATTTTCCCATCTTGCCAGAATGTCTTCTTTACTTAGACAGACTAGCTGTTACTCGTGCAAAGCTCTGTCAGAACAATCTACATCTACAAGAGAGCAAGAACGTCAGCCTTGGCAACCAGCAGGGGTTGCTTTGAACTCGACTCTCGTAGACTTTTCTGACAAGAGGTGAGCATCATATAATCAAAGACAATGTACTATTAGTACTAATGTAGTACTAATAGTTGTACTAATGTAGTACTAATTAGTACTAATAGTACATTGTCTTTGATATAATACAGTCATCAGCCAAATTGAAATCTATACTACCGTACCCAAATTTCACTCGTCAGTATATTCAATTTTTTTACTCATTTTTCATTATAAAAGAGGCTGGAGCTACTATAGAAATTTGTTTTAACTACTACAGAATTTTTCAATTATTAGAGTCGTATACTACGTATAGGCTATTTGCTGATATGAAGGCTTAAACACTGCTAATGCAGGACTTCACTCAAGTTTTTCCAAAACATTACTGAAATATTATTATTCCTTCCACCGGAAATAGGTTTATTTCGAAAGCCGTTTTCACAGCTAGTGAATGACCTTGGTGATTTGACACTTCAACATTTACAGAGCTTATTATACGAAAAATTGTGTTCAAAACTGCCGTCACGGTTGAACAGGTACCAAGTATTTATACATTCAGTGCCGACCTCGCAATAGTGCTGTTAGTCTGAATTATTGAATTTATCATTCATGCTCTTCCCATTCCAAAAGATTTACTCACTTCAACTTTGGTAATTTATAATTTAATGCAATCTTCTTCATTCCATAAAAATGAGATTGTGACTATTTCCTCATTACCTACAAGTCATGTAGGCTATAAATGTTTCAATTTGTAAAAATTAGGCTACCAGGATGAGGCTTGCACTTGTTAGCAATGTTATTTTTGAAAATGTAAACCCTGTTTACCTTTACAAAATAATGTTTAACGTAAGTTACTATGCAAATACTACATGAATGCTACCCCAATAAATTATTCTAATCGTAGTGGTCTTTTTTAATAATAATAATTCTGATCAAACAGTCAAACAGTAATTGTATTGCGAAGGTAATGGGGCCTCACCGTGAGCTGGTGAGCTGGAAATGACATAATGAGCTGAATATGAAGAAGACTTTACCATATAGATGTTCTCTATCGAATGCTAAGTCTTAGAAGGACTCTACAATAATTATCAGAAGTATCAAAAAAGGAAACAGTGAAAGAAGTTTGTGAACTTCTATTAATTAATTGAGTATTACTCAATTACTCTATTGCTTGCAGTGCTCCAGATGTATGCAAAGCATACATTTTGTTTTTAACTGTACCAGTAACGGAAGCTCTGCTGAGAAGTCATTCTCAAAATCAAAATTGAAAAGGAATTACCTTTTAAGTGTCATGTCAGAAAAAATATTTAGTGGGCTTAGCTTATTAAGTATGGAAAGTGGCTAAAGAAATTGATTTGAAACAGACCATTCAAGCATTTGCTTCTCCCAACTTAAAAATATCTTTAAAATTCAAGTACCGTAAAGACATTCGTGTCATTTTTTATTCCTTTTTCTTGTTCTAGGCTACAATAGTTATGTCGTACGGTAATTTTTTTCCAATTATTTCTATGCTCTACTGAATGATTTGTTATTCTACCTAAAGATTCGTAGTAAACCAATGACATTTATTTTTAATGTAATATAAATGTAATTTTAATGTAAATTGAAATTCAACTTATGAAAAGATGAAACTTACAAAAATTCAAAATTTCAGTGTATGGTAAATGTAGGCTACAAAAACCTTTAAATCGAATCTTCATTTTGTGATTTGATTTTGAAATCAAATACGGTACTGTATAACAAATTAAAAACACAACTAATCCGGTAAATAATTATATGATTCAAAAACTGATTTGTGAGCCTATGTAACATCTAATGATTGAAAAGCTTGCTCGTTTCTAGAAAAATTGAAGGAATTTCAAACTAGCAAGCTATAATCTATTGATCGTTAGATGTGACATAAGCTCAAAGATACGAAGACATTTTTGGCATAAAACAATCCAATATACATTAAATTATTAATGTATATTATTATGTTCAAGTACTTTTTCAATGTCGAAGAAGAGAAAAAAAGCTATAAATCAGTCACTTTGGGGGGCCCGAAAATATGTTTGCGGGAAGGGGGGGGGGGGTTTGGCTCGACAAAAACTGTTACGCCACTGCTGAAAATAGTGAGAATTTTGATAAATCAAGTAGGCTACAATAAATCCTAGAAAGGGAATGTTCGTAAAACTGGCCTTAAAGAATGTCAAATGAAAAATTGAAATTCGTAAAAAGAAAACTGAATCAGTTAAACTCATTTTCTTGGAAAAATCCATGTATGATATGTTATAATATGTATGATAACTGGTGAAGTGAAACTGCAACATATAAGTTTGTCGTGATCCTGTTCACTTGGAATGGAACAATGATCCTGTTCAATGGAATGGATGGATTGAAATAGAAAGAATGGAAAGTGATAACTAAGCTTGGAATCAAGACAAGGTAAACAACCGCTCGATTGACCGGTAAATCATTACTTTCCAACTGTTCAATAGAAAACTAGATTACCGTACGGTACTGATGGTAGAGCATCAGATCACTTGCCAACAACAATCTTAATAGGGAAAAAGGCAACTCATAACTTGCAACGATCTTCACTCATGCTAAATGATATTCGATCATGAGCCTTGAACCTAATAAGTTTCCTTGAATTCTTACGTTTTAAGAGGCAATCTCAACAGTTCTAATTGGCTATTTGGCTTTTCCAGTTTGGACCTGAATAAACTGATGCAAATTCAACAAGGTCGCATGCTCAATACACCAGTATTCGATTTTGCAACATAAGTTGAATTGACTCGTGGAAAATAATACTCGCCAGAAAAAAGTTATTTTCTGATAAATGAAGTAGAGTCGAGCTGAAAATTAACTTTTTCTTTAAAGCATTTTTGTTCTATATTCATCCATGTGTAGTTACCATACGAGATCGTTGCCACATCACTATTGAACAGGCTCACACGACTCTAGGGTTTCTTTCATTTTTCATTCGCATTCATTCAACTCCATATAAGCTTCATCAATCATACTGGACGAACATTCTCACCTGTAATAGGTGTATTCATGTACTATCCAATACCAGTATCGTTTCAACCTTGAATCGTATATAATGAAAAACAAAAACTCATGCAAAACATCTTTACGGAAGAGATTCCTTTTAGACGCAGTCTTTTAATTTCTTTGTTAACTGGGATCGAACCCCAGAAACCTTATCAGACTCAGACTTTGATTATCAGTGATCTACTCGTCTACAGACTACAGCTACTGTCTAAGAGTAGTCCAAGAGTCTAAGTAAATGTTGAAATTTCTATTGATTCAAAGGTGAATTTGCAATGAAATATTAGCTCCTCGTTTATTCAATCACCACAAATTACGATTTATAATCCATAATTTGTTAGTATAATAATAATATACTATAATTATTATAAAATAATATACTCGGGAATGATTTAAAAATGGTAGTTCATTTAGGTCGTATATAATACATCAATTGAAACAAATCGATGTAATAAAAGTTGAAATGAAAATTGGTTCATGTCATTCTATCCATGATGAGGGTCAGACAGTTATTGTCATTGTGGTTCCAATTGAATAAGGCAATAAAACTCATTCGACAGACAAGGCCTGCTCCTTCAATCAATCTGCAATTCACTTGAGAAATGTCAGCATCGGTCAATCATAATCATATTAATCCATCGCCTACTCTTAGAATGAAAATACACAGAGAAATACGATCTCAAAATTTACTGTGTTATTGATATGGAATCCTCTTCATCCCCAGTCCCACTTCTATCTCAATCTCAAACAGGCCGGATATGGGAGGGGGGAGGGGGGTTTCCGGCCGATCTCTTCATCTCAACCAAATGATCAAGTGGTGATCAAAATTTTTTTAACTATATAAAAAATCCATTTTGACATAGATTATTGAACCATTCGGTAGAATTTTTTCAGGATAAAAAATGTTGTGGACAATTATCAATGAATTAACAAATCTAAAATTATCTTATCCTCATTGAATGTTTTGTTTTGATTAGCCTTAACTGAAGCTCGTATGCAATGCAATCTACTTAGAATATTATAATTTCTATTTTGCAGTCATTGACCCTAAAAAGCCAGGTTATAGGCCTACATCCCAAGAGACTAAGAACTTATCTAATTTTCATTTAATCCAATTCCTAAAATCTGCTATTGATAACACAATAAATATTATACTGCATTGTGAAACCTTTGTGTTCTCAATACAGACATTATATATCTGTATGACATTATACAGTCACACATATCTGTTTGCATATACTTTTCTCACATGTCATAGTATGTTTGTTGAGCAATAGCATAAACATTCAGTAATAAACTACTAGTAATATTCACTATCTGGTAAAAACATTGTATGTAAATTCTGGATTGAGTTATCGGAAAAAATGCATATTCAATTGGAATAAGTTTCTATTATCAATTGGCCTATTCTCTTCGTGTAGGCTTTTCATTGTTGCTAGAATAGATTAAAATAGAAGTATCATTGAGTTGGGTGAATATGAGCTAATTATTCATGAATATGAATGGAGAGTCAATACGCGGTAAAAAATGGCACAATGGAATTAAGAAAAAACCGGGTTGAGAATAATTTATTAGATTATTTTGAATTGGTAAAAAATGTTGAAATGCTTGCCGTAAAGTTTTCATTATTGGAATTTACTACTAGGTTCACCTTCGAAATCATCTTCAAGCTTTCCGAATGCCTTACGGTATTGCTGTTTATACAGAGTGTTTCAGGAGGAATGTGCAATACTTCTCAGGCTGATTCCTTACACCAAGTAGACAAAAAAGTTCCATGGGACAAACACTCAAAAACGCTTTGTTACCGAGATAACAATGGCGGAAAATTGAGATTTTTCAAAACATATTAATTTTTCTAATTTTTTAGAGGCTTTAGTGAGGTTCTAAAATAATCAATTCCTATGTAAAATTAGCTGAGGAATTGAATGAAACCAGTTCCAATTTGTAACTTTAGCGGTTATCGAGATAATTGAAAAAATATGCTATAAGGGTTATAAGGGTTTGTAATAACAATAAGGGTTATAACTGGATAAGGAATTATAAAATTGTATTTATTATTGATGGAAGTTGAAGAGAGTCGGATTCTAAAGAAAAAGTTAAATGGCGGCGATTGTGTAAATCTCACCCAAATCTCAGAAATGGCGATCAAAAATCGCAAAATTGACAAGAGTGATAAATTTGTGTTTAGTAGCGATTTTGAAACACCCTGTATATCTGTTCTTATCATTGACCTCGGATAGATCAGGAACTTGGAAATGATGAGCAAAAGGAGTTGGATGCACTCACAGGAAAACATGGTAAATCATAGAGAAAAAATCACTTGTTGCATAGATAAGCTTCAACTGAAGTACCGGTATCAGCTCAATATAGACAACCGAAATTTTATAGAATAAATCTATCAAAGATAAAAACAAATGGTCGTTGAGAATTTTTAATTAATTTCGGATAATTAGCGAAATTTAAATTTTGGTCAATTTTATACAACATAGGATTACCGGTACTGTATTTTTTAGAATTATATTGACGATGCAAAACTGTGTTACGAAAGATAAGGTTTTTGATTGGGGCAGGTCGGTGAACAGTGATTACGAAACAATTGCATAGAATACAGGCTCAGTGTTTTCAACAAATCACCATCGTAAAGTTGACTCCTATAAAGTAACAGTATGATCATCGTTCGGTGCTCTCACAATGATTTTTACTTTCTAAAACTGATTGGTAATAAATCCTATTGACTTTGTAGAGGGAAGCTGAAGAATAACAGCTTTTTAATAACTTTTAACTTATGTTTCTACTTATGTAACCTTAAAACTCTTTCAAGATTTATAACGCTTCTGAGAACTATTTACGAGAGAAATATCGATTTGACGAGAAAGCTTGACTTGCATAGAAGGTCCTATAATAGCCTAAAATAATTTTTTCAAACAAAAGAAGATTGAAAGAGCTGGTAAACTTTTGGCTGTCCGCTGTCCGCTCTTTCCCGGTTCCCTCGAGGGAAAGCTCTTAAAAAATTCATTTTTCTTCCTTTTCCTCTCTTCTGATTCAATTGCTTCTCCAAGTATAGCCTTCTGTATAGGCTACTTTCGTACGCAAGCGTACCCATACACATAGCACATGACATGAATACCTCTGATATGATTTCGTTGTTTTATGTAATTTTCATCAAAGTTCGATTGTTTTTTCCGGATTGATAATAATAATTTTCTGAAGCAGAGAAGACACGCCGTTACAATACACTATACATTGTGAAGGCGTGTCTTCTCAATTGAATTTGATCAGTGAACCAAATTATAATTACTTGCGATGGAAGCGTGTACAGTGTACAATGTAGAGTAACGAATTAGCGTCACCAAAATAAGCTGAATATTTTATGAAGTATCGTTCTCTCAATCATTCTTCCTAGTTTCCCAAACCACAATTTTATCTTATTTTATAAAGTTGTCATTCAGTTAAAAATTAATTGAGCTGTGAGTGAAAAAATAGATGATTGTACGCAGCCAGTATCATAGGGTCACACTAAAATATTATCCAGTCATGAACTTTTCTTCAATAAGCAATACAATAGAAACAATCTGTCATGTTTGTGGTTGATAAGTCATTAAAAAATGTGATTTAATCTACTTTTCTTTGGGTTATCACATTCACAAGTATGGGCATTCGGTGAGATGTCCTTCCTTTCCGACAAAGCCATTCATTCCTTCATTTCGACTTCAATCATTAATGAGATCCATTACGTTTTTCTGTTACCAACAGCAAGGAAGTCCCTCTTAACTGTGATTAGGCTACATCAAGGACATTGAAAATTTAGGATGCTGCCTAATATGACCGTGTACACGGAGATTCTGCATGTCCAGAAATCTTACGGTGAATTGGCATGACATGTAATTACTACTGTCAAAAGAGCTGCCGGATATTTGATGATTTATGCTACAATAGAAAAACATTTTGTTAAGCCCACTTCTTAAAGAAATGCTCAGTCACAGTAGGAAATTAAGCAGTGATTACATATATTGATTATCTCATCAGCAGATAGCTGCTGATTAGTGGAAGATTATTAGGCTAAATTTTCTCTCCATCAAATCTATTGAAAGATATTTGTAGCCTTTGATGTAGTCCAGTAGCCTGATCCTTGAGGAGTGATATTCAATTCTAATGTATTATTTCAACAATGTCGCATTGTAACCCCGAGCCCAAGTTGTTGATATCAGAAGGATGAATTGTTCAATATTCATCCAAGATCCAAGATATTGGAAGAAGAATGAATGAATTGAATGAATGAATTTATTTATTGCCAAAAAACAAATTACAAATACAAATTTCTTATGCAGACCGAAGCAACAAAGTGCAAAAAACAATATATACAAAATTTGACACAATACAACTTTCAATATTATCAAATAAAAATACTTGTAAGCCTATCTTGGCCTAATAATAGCACCTTATTAACTTTTTTTGGCACTGCCGGCAGAAGTACAACTTGAGCGCCAGCAGTGAGTTCTATTTTACAAGGAAAGCATTTTCTATTTTCAGCATTTACAGCAATAGATTCAATACAAAAAACAAAAGAATAGGAAAAAAAAATTTATAAATGAATAGCTTAAAATGAAAGGATAAAATAAAAGAGATAATTTTTATTTATAGACAAAAAAGAGTTTTGTAAGGCTTTAAATTTTAGACAATTTAATTTGAGTTTAAAGATGGAAAGATTAAATAAATAAAGATGAATTCACTCATGACATAGAAAAAAGTTAACGTGAGATACTAGTCTCTTCGAAATTAATCTTAAAAAGGCAAATTGAATAAAATAAATGAATGAACTAAAGATGAGAATACATTTTCAGGACAATAAGCATTCAATCACAACAAAGAGATAAAAGCACTTGGCTTTCGATGCATCAAAGATAGAGCAACATATAATAGGACAAATATTACCATCATAATATTAGAAAATAGAAAAAAACTATCCTAAAACGTAATAATTATCAACCTAATAGGAACGTCTTCATTATCATCCAAGAAAACAACAGCTTATCATCAGCAGATATGAAAATAAATATTTCTCTTGATCCACTCATCAATTTCTATATGAAGCTTTTTTGTAAGTTTGCTGGTTATAAAATGAGTATGAGAAGTATGAGATAAGTAGAAAAATTGGAGTTGATTTTAAAAAAATATAGAAATAAGATATATTTTATGATTTCAGTTCAACTAAATCATGAATGCCTCTTGCAACTAGCATATCACACCTAACGAGTAGGTATCATAGGTCATACAGTATATATTTTGGGAAATTGATTTGATGCCTGAATAAAGTAGTATCTCATTGTATTTGAGAAATGGCAATTGGAGTCTTTGTATCTCTAATAATTATTCCATAATATGGAATTGAATATGTGTGGAAAATTTCTCAATATTTGACATGCAGGTAGAAATATTATTTTTATTTTCTGTGAGTGATGTCATGAGCTCTTAGGCTTGTAATGAGAAGTAATCAAAGCGTCGGTAATGAGAGGGATGATAATGATGATGAGATGACCACTTTTTAGGTTGTCGGGACCGACAGCTTATCATCCCTTCCAAAAGACGGGAAAAGAAAGCGCCTTCTTTAATTCAAATTTTATACACGCGCAAAGCTTCAGAGAGGATGGACAAGCCCACAAACTGAATTGTATCTGAAATCTCAGCATCAATTTATATGCTGAGAACGTTTTAAAAGTATAATTTAAATTCAGATTACGTTCGAAAGCAGGATGTTGGAAGGACCAATAAGCATTATTATTGTTCCCAGTGTGGACTACCATTTTTCATAATTTGAAGTCAACTAATATCACAAAAATATTATTAAATAAAAAGGTAATATTTTGTCAAAGCACAGATCTATTAAAAATCGAAATACCGTTTTCGGTTGCCACATCATTGTCATTCTCTGGTAAAAAAACTAGAAGTAAAGAGCAGCAGTAATATGCTTATAGGCCTACTATTGGTCAAGCACCGCTATTGGTAGTTGCTTGAACCAACCATAGTGAACATATGCCATTGGCCTAGACAAGCCTCTCCTCATTCAGCGGTTCGTCGTACAAACATTACAAAATGGCAAACACAATATTGAAAGATTAACAAATTCAAGTGATGAAATTTGAAAGATAAAATAAATTACTAACTTGGGCATTCGACAACTATTTCCAATAAAATTACGGTAGGTACAGGAAAAACTGTGATTCTACATTCAGAGTCATGCCTTGGCGTTCATTATCACACCTGTGTGATAATATATCTTGTTATGTATTATTTGATGTAGAATTTCATACTAGATTTATGGAGAAAGTTCTTGTATTACTGTGAGTTTTGTTACTGTTTTTTTATGATGAGCGTGTCGAACTTATACAACAATAGAGCATCGTCATAGATTGTATCATGCGATGGTCTAGAAAGAGAGATAATCAAAAAGAGAAGATGAAGAAGTAACACCACCCAGTCCACCCTTCTATAAACATTTTTCCTTTGCAGGGAAGAAATCATGATTTCAGTTTCTTGTTGCTTCTATGCATTGTTCAATTCATTGACACTATCATCGTAGAGTTGAAATATGGTATTATTTTTCCTCGATTTACGTTTAGCATGCTCTGCTTACGCGCGACCTTGACAAGATTAGTTAGTTTAATTGTTTATTGATTGGCATTCAATGACTCAACTGTGTCACTGAATGATAAGGAATTGGGTTAGTACTAAGAATGATCAATTATTATAACACTAGATTCTATGGACAGTTCTGGATCTCAGAATAGTAAATACAGAAAAATTTTTAAACATAACTCATAACTTTTTTAAATTGTACGGAGTTATGCAGAAAGGAACCAACCCACAATCAGCTACTTTTGAGATATCGCGTACCAAAGATGAAACTGCAATAATACCTCTCAATTTATTATCCAATAAGATATTCTGATTTTGGGAACGTATATGTACTCTTAATATCATAAACTAGATATTTATATACAAAAAAGCATTTATTTCCAGTTTTATGGCATTTATGTGGGTTGGTTCTTTTCTGCAAAAAACATATCCTACTTTATGTGTTATGCAGAAAGGAACCAACCCACTTAATTGCCGTAGGAACCAGACTAAGATTTTTGTTTTTTCAGGGAAAAATAATTATATGAGGCTAATTTTTTTATTCATGGATTAATATTATAAAAAAAGTGTTCTGTCAAAATTTCCCACCCCCACCCATCTTACTACCCCCCCTTCACCCCTCAAAGTTACCATTTGTAAGGGTTTCTTACATTGAATGTATGAAACACTCAGCACTCATTGGAAATGAGAAATCAAACTCTTTCTCATTTTTCAGTAAATTAAATTCTCTTTATTTAATGTCTCACCATTTCATTGTAGCTCCTGCGGTTCAAAAGTTGTATAAATGGAAGAATGGAGGGATTCCCTAGATTTCTGCATAGAATTTTAATTATCTTCTAAATGAAATGTGGGCTTCCATCATACTTCCATGCAAATAACTCCTGAACCACATGAGCTATAGTGAAATGGTGATGACATAAAAAAAAGGAAATTTAATTTTCTAAATAATGAGGAGAATTGCAATATCTTATCTTCAATGGTTGCTGAGATACATTCAATGAAAGAAATCCTTGCAAATGGAAACTTCAAGGGTGTGTTGGGAGGGTAGCAAAACGGGTAGGGATGTGGAATTTTGGCAGAACACTTCTCTGTATGATAGTAATCAATGGTTAGACAATTATCCTCATATAATTATTTTTCTCTGAAAAAAACTAACATTTTAGTCTGGTTCCTAATAACAGAATTTCCCATTTCATGGCATTATGTGGGTTGGTTCCTTTCTGCATAACACATAAAGTAGGATATTTGTTTTGCAGAAAGGAACCAACCCACATAATTGCCATAAAGGTTGATTCCAGTGATTTTTTTATCCAAAACAGTTAGTTACCTAGGGGTTTATAAACTCAAATATTGAAAAATCCGATTTTTTTTATTTTTGTGGATTGGTTCCTTTCTGCATAACTACGTCCAATTAGACGAGAACCAATCTTATAGGCTAGATGCTAGATACAGCGAAACCAAACAATAAAGCAATCTCCAGTTTCAAGAATTCAATGCAGAGGAACAATTTATTCTATTGTTTAACAATAATATAGCCGTATCTGCAAATATCATTGAATTCTTTCTTGAGTAATTTTCAATGCCTCAGGTTGTTCATCAACCTTTATTTTTTACACCTCACTCATCATCAAGTACATTTATATAAATATGTAAACCGTTTAAATAGTGTAGAAGTCTTCATGAATGCTACACCTGCATGATAAAAAACATACATTTTTTTACCAGCATAATGAAAATTAATTAATTCGAGTGGACAAAGTTTTCACACCCAGAGTTATTTTTTGTGCATTTAGGCCTACCTATTAGCAGTGAATCGACTAATCAAATAACGCATAACCGGTATCGATCAATTCATATCCTGCGTTCTTAAAGGGCAATTCACATCGGGGTTTGAATGATCTTTTATCATTTTTTGATCATCTTGTAGTTTGTGTACATGTGTACATGTTTGTGTACTGCCCACATCAGTAGTTTGTATGAAAAAAATCACGATATTTATAAATAAAGGGGGAAAATCTTCACATTATTCAATTTATTATCACACGAATTGAATTAGGTCTACTGCCGGTACAGAGAAAAAATATGAAAAAGTATAGTATTATCCTTACTGCTGGAATAAACGTTAAGTGCTAATGGAAAATTGCAATAAAATGATGTAAACCTGTTTGAAATGCGTCTGGCAGATCAACAGTTGAATGCATCACTTCTAATTTTGGATTTAGAATACCTTGCAAGCGGTAGCCTTCAAAGGCTACGGGGAAGTTGTCGATGAGCCGCCTTTGCTTAGCTTATCCAACTTCAAACACGAATTATTTATTTTAAAAACAAACCAAAACAAACCATTAGTACCGTATAGTGAGGTCATGTTATGCAGACTTCCTTTCAGTTAGCCTACAGTAGTTCGTTAACAGGTGATAACTTCTAGTCTATTATTGACTATCTATTTATCAACATTGTAACTGTAAGAAACCCTGTCAGGGCTCAACAGTAAGCTCGCCAACCTACTAAATGATGTTTTGTTGATATTTACTCAACTACAATAATTTGACAATTCTCAGGGATTGATATTATTGTACGCATAAAAATATTGATACATTTACATCATAGCAAAATCATACATGATACGAAAGCAATCGAATAAGTTTGCTTGTATTTTTGTGAAATATTTGTGAAACTTTGGGAAAATGAAGCTTCTCTTATCAAATCACAATCAATCAAAACGTAAATTAAAGGGTCTGATTGTTATTGTGAAAAAATTAATGTATTATCGAAGAATAGCAATCATACTAGAAGTAGGCCATTGAATCTATTTGTTTGAGAGTGAACGTGATTGTATCATTGGATAATAAAGGGTATTCTGTTTTTACTATCATCCTTGATACAATATAATTGATACGGCACAGTTCGATGAACAGTAGGCCTACAATTGTGTAGATTTGATAAGATGATTGAGTCGAGTAAACATAGGCGAAAATTGTGTGTCTACTTGGCTATTTCAATAACAAAGATAATAGAGATTGCATGTAAAAATTAAGATGTCTTGGAATATTATTTGTAAAGGAATATCAGATAATATTTTGGGTGAACTAGCAACAGTTCATTGAGACATATTAATTCAGTTTTTTGAATTACTTTGGTAATTCCATTACAATAAGGATTATTGAATTCTCTCATATTTTATCAGATTCCAAGATAGACTTCAAATCTCAGATCACACTACATTTTCATTTTGGTATTTTCCCTTGCGTTCTTTTCTCTCTTCTCATAATTGTTCTTATCAACTTGAATATCTGTATTCAAGAGTTATTCAGCGTTCTTAATTCGCCATAATAACTGGGCTTCATTCTCTACTATTCTCTGCCATAATAACGGCTCCAATTTAAATAGTTCCACTATTCTTCCCAGTACCCATCTCATCCACCACTTGAGAAAGCAGGTCAGGAAATTTTCAATACACTCGTACTATCATGTAAGTACTTGAGCAGAATATGTCTCCATAGCATATGTATATACAATGAGCATAGACTCTACTCCATAGTTATATGTATATGTATGTATTTTATTTCTAGACTCAAGGTGGACCTGTTTACCAAATTTCTACATTTTCTGTCAATTGGTTCTCGAAAAATCCAAGAAAATCTCCGAAAAATAGTAAAACGCTAATACCGGTATTGGGAAAATAAACTTAACCTTGGGAAGTATATCGGACATAGTTTAAAACTTGGTTCAATATCATCCAAATTAGTTCATCTAGTAATCTCGCTGAACCATTGTATTTACAGGAAGGATTGGGCGTTTGAAGGCGGAAGATTTGCAACCCGCAATACATCTTCATTTCTACAACTTACCTGTCCACCAAATTTCAACATTTCCTACCGAATGGTTCTCGAAAAAATTGAGAAAACGCCGAAAAACTATAGGAAAACTCAAATATTTGACGTATCCTTATGAAGTTCCAAAAAACCGTTATTAGTACGCGTCTAGAGGTCCAACTGAACATGTCTTCCAAATTTCAACGCGTTCGATAGAATTAGTTCTGTTGAGTGAGTGAGTGAGTGAGTAAATGAATGAGTGCCATTTCGCTTTTATATATAGAGATAATATTACAAAAATGGTAATATTGTGAATAAATGTAGGCTACTCAACTAAGATATTTGTCCAAGTATGTGAACCCTTCGTTGAATTCACACATTAGCAAAAATTTCAATGTTTCTTAATTTCAATGAATTAGAATTGGAGACTCGTGTCCAAGAATAGCTTGTATATTCAATCGCTAAAATCTATTATTGAACTTTGAAAAGGATTTTCGCTGATTTGTGAGAAAGTTAAGATAGGCCTACAGTATTGACAATGTGATGACAAGTAAGTTACACAAGTTAAAGAATACTTGAGAAACATAATAATAATAATATGGTAAAATTTCCTTCAAATTCGATACGGTACGTATAGTATGCCCCTCAAAATTTGATGTTACAGAGTCATGTGATATTCCTATCCCTATAAAACTCGGATTCAACATTTTAATTCGGTAACATTACTATAAATTTTTAATAATCTGAACTGGAACTTGCCTGTCTAACGCTAACCCATGAATTACATTCACAAATTGTAAATTCCGGAGGTATTAAACAATAGTTTCTGTCAAACTAAATAAGGTATAGGAAGTACCTACAATAATAATTAGCGATTAGTATAAAAATGTTAAAAAGTAGACATTATTCTCGTATTCATAAAATTCAGTTTTTGAACTGATTCAGCGGTTCTGTCAGAACAATTGACAGTATAACGAGCAGTTTGATATCGAGAGCTGAGGACTCTAGTACTGGATTTATTTATTGTAATAATTTCTAAGATGTAAATAATATCTTTTGTGGCTCTAGTCACACCCAGTGTGTGATCACACTCAAGTGTCAGTCCCTCCCAAACTCCCAGCCAGTTTGTAGAACAATATATTCGATTATCAACAGTAGTCAGTTTTAGTCATTTAATAGATTATTCAATTAGTCATAGTAGATTTCAGTTATTCTAGTGGGTGGATCGTGATAGAAATGTTAGATAATAACATTTGAATCAGAATCATTTTTGTGGAGTGAACGAGCAGCCATACATCAAGGAATGTAATAAGCATTTAAGTAGGCAGACGATTAGATCAGACATTAGAGGATGGCATTGTGATCCTGACAGATGGCTCTAGCAAGGTGGACGAGCAAAGCTTGATTCTTTAAGTGGTGTAACTTTATCAAGAAACAAGCTTAGCGCTTTGATTCACCTGGCCTTGTCTTCGAAATCCGTGAGGTTTCTACTACAATGAAGAGGTGAAACTTTTGTCTAGATGGAGAAAATCTGAATATCTCTGAGAATCTCATTCACAAGCAACCTCGTATCCGTACACTATCTTACCTATAATTACTCTTCAATAGGATGATCTATATTATTTCCACAAACTATAGCTCTGATTTACGAGTATTTTACAGAGTTTGATATTCTTATACTACCGGTATGCATGTTTCAAGTTGAAAGTCGGTGCGTTCAAAACTTGTTTATCTGCTACGAGTAGACATGACTAGGAGTCAGGGGAAATGTATGCAACCGGAATACAGCCTATAGCAAGGATACTTTTCCTACTTCTGAAGTAACTTCATCACTTTATCAAAGTTACTTTATATTTGTTTTCCAAATAAATCTGCTGAGAGTTTTTTTTTATAAATAATTATTTTCTCAGCTCACAATAAAATATTGTAAGTCATAAAACCCCATATTTTTCACGGCTGTGGGCTTCTATCAGGGTTCCTTCAGGATCTTTTCCCCTCCCCCCTACTGTCATCTCTATAATTCTTACAATACCATACATATGGAAGAATAATCGTACCGGTATCTTTCTACTCTGTGTTCTTACTCTTCAACATAATCTCGCTCTAGATAATCTTTTAGACCTCTTCGTACACTATATGATAACAGTAATAGGTTAATAACAGTAAGAAAACTTTGTTTGAATGTGGTGATTAGGGGTTCTACCCTCTAGTATAGAAGTGGATAAGAGAGGATATCATATAGCTTTGATTGGATTCACTGCCTTGAGGAGCCTGCAGGACCGCTTGGTTTGTTATATCGGTACCTACGATTGATAAGAGAATTAGATTTGAATTTCGAGGTTATACTGTGATAAGGAAAAATAAGAGGCTCTACTGTAATGTGATGTGAGGCTCTACTCTATACTTCAATGAGGAAAAATGAGTGGTACTCACTGTCTAGCATGCACTTGAGCTGATGCAGCGACTCCTTCCTGACTTCGGGCGTTTCTCCAAGCTCTTCGTGGGCCTTGCGCTCAATGTGCTCAGGTACCAGCGCCTGGTCCTCGAGTTTGAGCACTTGCTGGCCCAGCTGAATCCAATTGCCGGTCTCTGACTTCATGTCGGCCTCGCTGCAGATATGCAACTGACAGTGCGTCTCGCCGCCGAACGCTATGAAGCCCCTCCGGTGCGGGCCCGCACCCCCCTCCGCGCCCCCCGTCCATACCCCCCTCCTCCCAGCCGTCGACTCCAGACTGCATCGCCGGTCGGACGGCTGCTGCAACCACTTACTATCGTCGATCAGAATGCCCTCCGATGCACGTCTCGCCTGCTGCGCCGCCGCCGTTGCACTATCCTCGCCTTTTTCGTATGCCCACTTTGACAGCGACTCGTTGATGAAGTTTTCCGTAGGGAATAGGTCGGTTTCCGCACTGCTGCCCATGACCACTCTTGTCTGTGCTCGGTTTGTGGCAATCACCTGAAAATTGTGATAATTAATTGATTATAATTCAAGCTGATTTTAAAACTATTTGAATATTGAACAATAGACATAGTGAGTCTGCAACCCAACAAATTGCTGAATAGTCATTTGTTTTGGATTCCAAATGCCAACAAAGATTGAATTTTGATTAAGCTGTACGATCGAATACGAAGCAAGAGCGTACCCAGGATCAAACCTAGGGAAGGGCAAGCCTATTACTGGATCAATCCCCCCTCAAATTATATGTTGTTACCGTACCACCCCCCTCTTATCTTAATATTTCTAGTTCTAAAATAATAATTTCCATAAACGAACGAGAGTCATTAACGGTTTAGACTATATAATAACAAAAGAAAACCCTGTCAATGAATACAGTAATAACGAATATCGTAGATTCGTAGGTACTGATGAATATTGAAAGCCAATGAATATTGATTGTGTTTTGGGTTGCCTTTCTGCTAAAGTTACCCATGAAGGATACCTGTGCCTGGATACAGGTAATCTCATAAAACTACTGGAGCATAGCTATTGATAATAATCAAGAGCAAATTAGGCTATGCATTAAATATTGAAAAAACTTTTACATTAACTTAAAGGTCTTTTTGTGAGTGGTAAGTTTGTGCATTGAAATATTATATTTTCTGTAAAATATATAAAGTAGAATACACTATAGTGAGAATTGATATATAACAGCTCATTCAATAATTATTGTTTCTAATAACAAAGACAATGTACTAATAGTACATTGTCTTTGCTAATAATCATGGCTTTTAACAGTTTTATTGGGAATTCAGTTTTCCCTTTTTTGGAAAGCCACAGAAATATATACAGGACTCTTTCAAAAATTATCCCGAGTATACTTTGAAGAAAAATATTTTCTACAAATTCTCAGTTCAACTAAATAGTGCCCGTAATGCAACCTGCCGCTAATTCTTTTAAATTTTCTGGAACAGTATTCAATTCTTTTTCTAGAACGTTCCAAGGTATTCGAGTCCAAGCAGTTCCAAAGAGAACCGAGTGATGGCACCACGTGAGCAAAGATTCTCTTGAGTACAGAGACACACAATGCCAGTCTGATTATACATCAGCACCGGTGGCTCGTACCAGTCAATATAAAAATAATATAAAGTACTCTCCATATTCTTTGCTCGTACCCACGAAACAAGTGAAGTTCCCGTATCTTCTACTGTACCCGACAGCACTTCACCTGTTTCCTAGCCGCCAGTGTTATATAGTAGTTGTAGGATTACCGTACCCGGCAGATGTTGTCTTTTCAATATACCTATTTTATTCTTCTAGCATCAAATGGCTGTGGAACCTCCTCTATATTTGGGAGAATCTGGTGAACCAATATGGAGATAAACATTAGCCTCTACCTCTACTTCACTTTCGATGTTGTATTGAGAGTGAGAGTCATTCCAGTCGTAATGCATTCATCTTTGGCGATCGTTTATGAACATTGGATGATCTTGAATCATCCATTTGAACAGAATGTAGAAATTACTTTTCACATAAGAGGATTATATGAGATCTTTTTTGAGTCAGTTGAAATTAAACCAATTATTGTAGTAGGAAGTAAGTAGAAAATATCAGTGGAATTTTACTCATGTAAATAATAAGCTCCATATAATTATGTCAATCAGTCCTACTGTTGAGTTTATTCACATACATACACATTAATGGAAGGAAGAATACATGGCAGGAAAAGGAGAAGACTGCTCATAATACATTTCATCTTATTATGCTGTTTTTGAAGGCGCAACAGTAGGCTAATAAGAGGACGGGGATGGAGAAGTGCAGCGTTGATCAGAGACGCCTGCATGCATAAATTATGAAATATAAATCAATTGTGGTCTGTGACCCACACTGGGTTATGTAACGTTGGGTTGTAATGTAAGTACAAACCCCTTGAAGTATAAACCCCTATTAAAGTATAAACCCCTTATTTGTGAATATTTATTTATCTATTCATTTGACATTATACAATATACTTAAATGGATCAAAACACAGACCAAATCTAAAACGTATTTCTCCAGATTTTTAAATAAATAGAAGTCACCGATACATTCAGGTTTGTCCACATTCACTGCTCACAAAGAACTCTAAAAGATAAAAAACTAACTTTCATAGAATGTTGTTTACATTTCATTATCAAATTTTAAATATATACAATGTAACTTATGCGGAAAAGTTTTTCTAACATTTAACAATGTTTATCTACAAGTGCATTATCTTCTGAAGCTGTTAAGCAAGCAGGTAAAATTAGAAAAATGGTTTTGTAATTTTTGTTCCATTGTGGCCCACTATCCCCTACTTGGAAAAAACGAACAGTAGTTCAAAAGTGGTTTCAATCTTAAATTGTTTATAGCACAAAAGCTTGTTTTGACTTTTCCTGGTCATTGTGATCAAGGTGTTTGATTGCAGTTCTAGAGTAATAGCCCATATACGAGTAAATAGCCAATTCAATAGCATAGCCTACTGCTACTGAGAGTATTAGTCATCACACACAGCCCACCTATTTATTTTTGTAATAAATCAATTTTCATATCATCTATCAAGTTTTATCAGTAGAGAATTTACTATTAGAATATCTCACTATCATACAATGTATTATACTTCTCTACTATTGAAAATTTTGAGAACACAACTTCAAAAACTAAAAATTGAGTTGCATTTTTATAGACAACTAGTAGGTTAGCAGCTTGTACTAAAATACCAATAGAAAGAATCCATATGAACAAATAAAGCAGCATAATAAGGTTAGTATAGTATCTCTTCAACTTCTAACTGTATAATTCTAACTATACCCTATTCACGATCACTTGAGACGAAATCAACAAACTTCTTGTGTGTGTGTGCGTGTAATGGAAGGTCTTCTTCTATGCAAGAAGGTCGGTAATAATTGAACAGCTGACTCTTGTCCGGAGCTATTATTGGCTACAGTCCGAATTGTCTTGTCTCAAGACTCGATCGTCTTGAGCTATGATTGGCTACAGCTGTTGGACTGTGGCCGACCGTTTCGTATAGAAGAAGACCTATCATTACACGCACACACACGCAAAAAGTGTGTTGATTTCGTCTCAAGTGATCGTGAATAGGGTATAGGTACTGTTGGTGATATTTGTTTAGTTAGAGTTGATGGTGAAATTAGATAAATTATTAACTTACTCTTTGCATAGGAGCTTGGGTACCTGTATTAATCAGATTACGGTCAATATCAGAAGCTCTGCAATTTGTAATTCACCAATAAATGGAAAAATAAAAATTTAAAATCGTCATTTTGATTTAGATCTATTAGATTTTTATGTTGAATGAATATGATAAATAATTTGTCGAGAATTGAAAATTTTCATATATGTATAAGAAATTGACTTTGAACTTCTGTCCTTATACTCTTAAAACGAATATTCTAGCACAATGAACTGTTCACATTCAGGAAATTGCAGTCATTCTCCTTTCAAGTCTTCATAATTTAGGCCCAAGCTAGATTTTTTTGTGAATATTGTAATATTAATATCAATAACTTTTGTTACCGATACCGGTAGTGAAGTTAATTCCATTAGAATATTTAGTAGGTAGTTCAAAACTGTTGCATTTGCAATGCAATGTATGTATTTATGTTCTATAACACCTTCTATACTCTCAACTCAATTTTTTCAAATAATTATATCAAAGAGTATATTTAATCCCAATAAAACAAAAATAACAAACAAGTGGAAGTGTCAGTAGGGAAATACCAGATCCTTGTATTTCTTGACCTTGCCAAAGGAATTATAAGTCGAAACCAATAATTAAAATTCAATTAAAATCTTATATTTTCAATTACAACTGGGAATGTCGATCAGCCTATTTTTTAAGATTAACTGACAACCTACCAATCAAATGATATTATCCATTATTTATGCCAATTATTATTATTTTATGAGGAAGGATTTTCATAAGGTCTTTTTACCATTTATCATTCTATTTTCTATATGATATTGTAATAATAATAATAATGTAAAGAGGATGATATTTTACCTCTCATAAAGGAAAATCAGCGGAGACAAGAGGTTATCAAGACTGTGCATGCTGTGCAGATGTTTCTCTGTGAAATGCTAGTGCCGTAGGTACACCTAGTGATGCTCTGTATTACAATCTTCTAACATTCTTCAAATTGCGCATGTCACAATATTCGTTTCAGAATATTCCACTCGACATAGTTTACCCTTGGATCACTTATTTCCACCCACAAACTCAATAAATTGGTTTAGAATCTTCTTCGTTGATGACTTTCAGCTTGTTTGTGGTCATTGATAACCAGAAAACACAGTAATTGATTCTCCAGAAGGCTGAAACTGTTTTAAAGGGATTTTTTGTTCAATATTTATGATTGTGTGAAGAAGATTTTTTCATAGATGGGGTACACAGTTTAAATTTTGACCTTACATGGTTGAATAAGATATACAGAGCCACTTTTCACAAAAAAGAGATGTGGTTAACGCTAGTGAATGCAGTAATTGGGTGGAAAGATATTCCTGACTGATTAACACAATAATATTATATCTTATTAAATATAGCCTATATTATTAATGATCAGTTTCATTCAAAGGATCTCGCCTGCTATTTAGTACATTGGTCAATATTTGCAGTTGCAGAAGTCCTTTGTCTATCTATATAGCAATAATTTGAGATCCGAATTAATTATTATTAAATTTTATTTTCATGAATAACAATATTATAGGCTCATTTTATCATAGTGCCAATTATAATAAATAATTATCATAATTACTTTATCATTTATTCCAATTCAATCTAAACAGTATTTTGGAATGTCTTTATTCTCATAGCCAAAACAAAGAAAGGTGCGGTGTATCCTATTCTAACTCAAAAACATTTTAATGATTTTTATTATATTGTGGTGTCGTCAAATTATTGATATTTAATCATTATTTATTCCAATAATACAATAATCATGCCTCTTAAAAATATTAAGTTATTCTTGAAGTCAATAATGATAAATTATTATCATTAAGAATACAAACAGGAATATTTCGGTACGGTAGACATGTATCGCCCATCAAATGTTTACAGTCATGCGTTATTTTGTTTTTTGCACTCCTTTGGAGAGCAAAGGAGTGCAACTAATTTCTAGTTATATGGTTGAATTTTGGTTTGATTTTCTAGAGAAATGTTATGTTGATTTCAAATGGATCTCATTTTTTCAAAAGTATATTCTTGGTCCTTATAATGGTGTATTTGAAAAATTGTGGGTTTATAATATTATCCAATTTGGGAGAAAGTACGAGAACTTTTTGTAAGTACTCCAGTGAATACAAGGACCTGTGGACCTATCGCTAAAGTACCTCCTATAGTTGAGGGTTGTGAGTAGATGGTTTGATGGATCCTCCTCCTTCTTGACTTTTATTACAGGTATCAGTATCTGATCACTATTTTTTATAACATAATCTATTTAGGATATATGCTCACACTTTTCCAAAGATGAATAACTTCCTAAATCATCATTTTTTATTTATAAATCACTTTTTCATAGGTGAATTACTAGCTAGAAATTTGTAATAACCTCTCATTATAGTGTATATCATTTTAAATTTGGGATTATTTCATTCAACAATATTTTCAATTAATAAAACTATTTTTTTTAAGAATGTCTTTAACTCACGTTATAATTCATTGGAAATTGTGTGAATCTATTTTCAAATCTCAAATAAAATATTCCTACAAAAGGAATCACACCTTTTTCTAAAATATTGGCAAATTTTGCAAACTTGTGATAACGTACATGATAAGTCATTAATCCTCAGGTCTCATTGAAACATTAATCAACGCAAATGTAGTTGATATCTCTTCTTTATTTTAATTGTTATTGAGAAAGTAGGCTTCATTGGGAAAATTTGCAACACAGTATGTGATCTCCTCTGTGTGTCATGAATTTATTCAAAACAACATCCTATTTCTATAACTTCCATTGACAATAATCATCATTATGACAATAAAATTGTTATTTAATCTTCTTTGTCGATCATTCAATTTACCCATTGTCAATTTGATCAAATAAATTCAATTTGTTTCATTAATTCTGACATAATTGTGAAATCTGAAACATTAGGCTACCGTATAAGTCAACAGAAAATATAATCTGCTCAATATGATATTTATAAATACCGTACCGTACCTGTTATAATTTTTCTTTAATCTATCAATATCATCAACACGTAGGAGTGAAAAATATGGATGAAGGTGATGATAATGATGATGATTAGGTGGAAAACTCACCAGATTATTCCAAAAATCACTATCTGCCTGCGACTACAGAAGTAGCAGAAATACAGACTGGACTAGACTATTTTGGTAATTTCTCAAACAAATACACAAGCACAGTTCACAAGCTGCTCTGGAAGCTATCAGCAACTATCCTGTCAGACGAGCGTTCCCGGACTGGACGGATTACCGGCAAACGACCCGCAATAAAGTGGCAACTTGGGAGGACCGCGACTTCAACTGCCCCCAACCCAACGCCGCACCAACTGCTATTCGCTAATGTTCAAACAGTTTTACAGCAAAACTTGTTCTAAGCATAGGAAACTAAGGCCAGCCTATTCGCAGTAATTATTATTGTTTTTTCCGCTTCGCATTCCTGCTTCTCCTTTTTCATTTTCCCGAGCACATGCGTTATTGTCAACTTTTTCAATCAGTATTCAGCTCGAGCATGCTCCATACAATAGACAATGAGTCGGTAGTATTGTAGGCAAGCCTCTAAATTGCACATCAATGTCTCTAACATGAAATAAGTCAACTACAATAATACTGCTGAAGGAGTTCCCTCGTTACTTCCGGGGAAGACATAGTAGTGGAGGGGATAATAAATGTTTAAAGTAGAATTCTTCAATTTGTACGACGGATCGAGTACTGGGGAAATAATTCATAGATGCATATTGTTTGTGATTACTATCAAATCAGTTCAAAAAAGCATTTCATTTTCTATTTGAAAAGCATTACAGCTGCCATTGCATGGAGATTATTTTCATTGAAAGATATTATATTACGACTTTAGTATTACTTTTCCATAGAATGCAACACTTGATTGTTGGACTGATACGCACCGAAAATTATAAATATAAGTATAAATTATATACAAATGTTTACTTCTAAAATCCTTAAAATAGAAAAAATCTACAATATTTGTAGAAAATAGCTAACTTTAAAAAACTCCCATGTAAAGCTCATAATAAAAAAAATAATAATTATATATAGTTTATATTGCTATCATTTCAATGTAGTAGGGCTCTATAAAAAGGCCTTTATAAAGGGCCCTTTTTATAGAGCCCTACAATGTGCAATTATAATGTAGCCTATAAATTCTATTGCTGTATGATCAATAAATAATTTTATTCATGAGCATGATGTGGTATATGAATGACAATAAATTAAATTATATAGGCTATAATTATAACGCTTAAGACTGTGCTGTATAAGTTAAGTAGTGTAAACGTCATCCCTCACGATTTCACCTACCCACCTATCGTTACCACAAGCTCATGTATTTAGGCATCAATCTAAAAAAAATGAATAAGACTTAATTGAAGCTTTGGAGTTTGTACAGTAGAAAGTTCAAATGCCAAATTGGAAGAGCTTGCGTTTTTGTTCAAGACAAGATATAGGTCTATAGTATACTTACAATAATAATAATAATAATTGATGGCTGAAAAAGTAGCCTATCTAATTTGAGAAAATATTTTATAGAAAAAAGACTTTGATGATAGTACCTAATCAGTGAGGAAAACTATTATTACTAATTGAAAAACTTACTATGTTAGTAGATGATTATGTGAAACTCCTGGAACCTGAGAATCCTATGTGAAAAAAGTAAAACATTGAGGAAGATGAAATACAAATAAATGATTATTTGTGGTGCTTGGTATGTTAGAAAAGGATAGCACGGTCGCCTAATATAGCTTTGCGTGACGAACAGAATGAAAAAGAGTCAAAGCCATCGTTAATAAACCTTATCATTATGAGATCTAGTAATGTCAGGTATTGTTTATTTTGAATTACAACCTTCTAAATTCGTATGGCTCTTAATAAAATGGTATTATTTGTGTTCTGTATTTAATTATGTGATATGTGTGTACAGCTTGATAACATAATTACAACCTGTTCAATTATCTAGAATGCATTTGTGTTTTTTACCATGCAAGGAAATTTATTTTTTCCTCTTATTAAAAATTCATCCAGAATTTCAACAACACTGTTTCTCTACAATCTACCTGGCTTATCGGAAAAATGTTGGCTCGTTTTTTTTTCAGGAAGCGTTAGGTGTTTATCATTATTGATGTTGTTGTTCAAGTATTGAAATACAATAATGGGGTTAAATTCATGTTTTAGTAATAGGTACCTACCTACTAATATACGTTTGCTGATAAAAAAGTAATAAATTAATTTTGCTCGCTACATTTCCGGAATTAGTGACTATTCGTGAATTATAATGGGGACTAATTTTGCACAACAAAACTCAGGTCTGCATCTCATCGGATTTTTTATATCACACGGTTTTTTATTGAATCTTACTTTGATTGTCGGACAATACTTGATTATATTCTTATAAAAATTGAAAACATAGTCTCAAATTTATTGTAAGCTTAAATAAAAACTGTTGGTAGGCTACTATTAATGGAATAATGAATTTTCAAATAAATAATTAATCTTAATAATTCAATTATGCTTGAAGCTTATGAATTGAAGCCACACTTTGGAAATTGAAGTACAATAGCAATAATTCAGAAGAAATGAATTGCTCAAGTAATACTAATACTGTAATGATGAAAAACAAGTAACCTACAGGTAAATAATACAAGTGAATAAGTAACAGGTAATTAATAAGTAAATAAGTAATTCTGTCAATTCAATGAAAAATAATCTCTATTTAAAATAATGCTGTAATACAGTAATAATAAATAAGAAGATGAAGTAATATATACAACAACTGAGAAGGAGAGAGAATTTGAGAGTGCTTCAATTAAAGTACAGGGTTCGTCAATGAAGTGGGACGATTTGAATAAGCAACAGGTTGTTCAAGAAATTGTATTTTTGTTATTTTTTATCATAAATAGAAAGTAGAAATGTAGCCATTTAGTGTACAATAAGTGAAAAATAATTTTTTTAAATTTAACATCTTCCAAATGTCCTCCATTGGAATCTATATGCACTTTTGCAGCCGAGTCTGATAGAAACGGGTAGATTTGCTGTGAATTTTAAGTTTGTACGTTGCATCGAAATGATTCATAACTTTCTTACGCAGGACTCGCCCATTTTCCATTGAATGAACAAACAATATGGGGCAACAAGCCACACTGCGAGAATTGCTATTGCTATTGCAATTGCATTGAATGTTTTGTTTCCAAGACGCGTCATTTCTCGGAACGGGGATATCCCTTGGCCCCCTCGCTCTCCAGATCTATCAACCTGTGACTTTCTCTATGGGGCTACTTAAAACGAGAGTTTTTCAAAGCTATCCATCCAGAACTATTCCAGCTCTAAAATAACGGATTCGCGATGAGATTGGAGGGGTATACCACCCAATATGCTGCGAAATGTCATGGGAAACTTCCAGGTCCGGCTGAAAAAAGTGCATAGATTCCAATGGAGGACATTTGGGAGATGATATATTCGAAAAATGATTTTTCACTTATTGTACACTAAATGGCTACATTTCTACTTTTTATTTATGATGAAAATATCACAAAAATACAATTTCTTAGACAATCTGTTACTTATTCAAATCGTCCCACTTCATTGGCGAACCCTGTATTCTAATACGGTAATAATTTTATCAGGTTATAAGCATAAGTTAGGTACCTATAATGTTATATTTAATGTAATATTAGGCTATATTATATTCCTTAATATCATGTAGTAAGAATGATGGAAGTTTTTGGAATTGTAATGTTTCATTATTTCTTTCCATATATCATATAGGGTTTAAAGAATGTTCTGAATGCTCTGTTGGGTGTATAGGAGATTGATATCTTGTAGCCTACGGCTGGCGTCAACGAAATAAGAAACGGTTGAAAAATGTCATCTAGTAATAATCAGGTCGGTCTCAGGACAGTTTGAACGCGGTTTGCGAGATCTAATAAACGGCAAACTGAGATTTCTCATGAATCACGATATATGCTATCACAGACTGTCCTGGCAGATCAGAGTATTAATAACAATCATATGACAACTGCCAATTTCATTGGAGTCTGCTATACTTATTGGCAATTCAACTTGAGGTATCCAGCAATGACCCTCATATTGCACAATAAAAATAATCGCGTTTATATGGTAATCACTATGAGAAACCGGGAGAACAATAAAAGATTGTCGAATCCATATGAATGAATAGAGAGCAGGTGACTAATGGATACTATTGCAATGCAATAAGTCATTCAAGTTTTGTAAGGCTTTGCAAGGTCACATTCTCAACAGTCAGAGAGTCATTGAGTCTGAGTGAAATTCTTCGTCAGTAGCCTACCGTACTTCAAGTTTTTGACTACATTATTTGGAATTGACTTTATATAAAGTTGACACATCAGCCTCTTATAATTCACTTCAGACCTTCTAATACAGTAGTGAGTAGACTGATGAAATTTTAATAGTCCTCTGAACTTGGATGTACCGGTATATTAAAATCTTTATTGTGAAAACGATGGCCTCTACATATTAATTTTATCACATGCAAAAAATCACCAATTTTGATACATTTTATCACTATGTGGGTAAATGTTAAAATGTATTATTAAAATTCTTCACTAAAATAAATTTAAGTTTGATCTAATAAGGTAGGTAACGAACCGGTGAACATGCTATAGTCTGTGAGAAATTTCTTGTTACATGCCCCTCTCTTTTAGAGAGAGAGGCCGGATACTCTGTCCTTTACTAATCTCTCCCACTACCTAACTGCGTTCCTCTGCTTTACTGGCAACTTGAGTGAGTGAGCTCTCGCGTCATGTCTCTCCAGCTCTCCCCTCTAGCCATCCTTTGCCCAAGGTCGTTTACTGGCATTCGTAGTTTAGGGTCGGACGATGTGCTCATCACAAAAACGAAAGACGGAGTGACACGGCGCATCCAATTTTGCGCAGCTCAACTTGTCATTCTAGATTCCACTACAGTACTGTGCTGTCTTGGAGGGGGAAGTCGCTTCCCCTACCGCTATGTTGCAAGAAATTTCTCGCAGACTTTGGACAGATTAGTCCAGTCAATAAAGCATTATAGAGTGCATGAAATATTCCCCAATTTTTGACATCGGGGATTTTTTTAGACTAGGGTGTTGGTAGAAGTTTTTTGCCTAAATCCCAAAAACTGTTAATCCTAGAGAAAAGTGCTCTGAATAGGAATCAAAGAGGACTAAAATCTGCGTCGATTAAAAAAAAGAAAACGAAAATCGGCCAAATAAAAATTTTTTACATTTGATAAAAACTCCCATTTTTATGAACTGCTTTTAAATCTGATGAAACTCATAAAGTAACAATAAGTCCACTACCCCCTCACCCTAAAAAATGTGAGTATGAGAAGTAGAGTCCAAATAGCATATCAATATTGATATTTGACCTATTAGTCCATTCACGATGGCTTGAGACGAGATAAACAAACGCTGTGTGTGTGTGTGTGTGTGTGTGTGTGTGTGTGTGTGTGTGTGTGTGTGTGTGTGTGTGTGTGTGTGTGTGTGTGTGTGTGTGTGTGTGTGTGTGTGTGTGTGTGTGTGTGTGTGTGTGTGTGTGTGTGTGTGTGTGTGTGTGTGTGTGTGTGTGTGTGTGTGTGTGTGTGTGTGTGTGTGTGTGTGTGTGTGTGTGTGTGTGTGTGTGTGTGTGTGTGTGTGTGTGTGTGTGTGTGTGTGTGTGTGTGTGTGTGTGTGAGCCTAGGGTGGCTTCATTTTAGCCATGACATAATCTAGTCACAGCAATGCCAAAATCCCGAATTTTATTGTCGCCAGGGAAACCCAAATGGCGTTAACCATAGCAGTGACAAAAGAACTTTTACTATAATTGTTTGTACATTCTAGCAGTCGAGGGACAACCGAAACAAGCAAATTGCAATTAATGTTTACCTATAAAATAATGATTACCTACTTAAAGATTCTTATTTTGAATTGCCAAAAGACATATTCAGCGCAATTATTATGAAATCTGATTTTGGCATTTGGCTTATTATTATTATTATTATTATTATTATTATTATTATTATTATTATTATTATTATTATTATTATTATTATTATTATTATTATTATTTGGCTGTATTATAATTATTATAATATTTGAGTATAGGAGAAGAGAGAATTATTATTATTCAGTTCTTTTTGGAAATGAGATTTTCATATTTGAATCAAATTATTACCATCCCATGTTGCTATCTAATAATTACACCGCCAAAACTCAAAAGCGAGCTCAAGATGGCCAATAGATAAGTTATGATTATTATGCTACTTTGTGTTGCTACACGTATCTCAGTGTCTCTCCTTGACTTTTCATCACTCATTGAAAGAAAAAACATTATTTGATAATATTAAATTGTCAAAAATTCTCCTTGTTCAAGTATTTTTATAACTCACTTGTAATTATTTTGTAAACAAGTGATAGGATCGTTACAATCAGTAGGATAATATGTGCAGTTAGCCGGTTTTTCTAAGTAACTTTTGCATTTTGTGTTCTGTAGTTTTATTTTGTGTCCTTGTGAACAAATAGACTGTATTAGTTTTTTGAAAGTAATATCAACTATTCATTTGTCCAATTTTCATAATTATTATTGAACGATTTATTAATGACAACAAAATTTGGAATTTCGGCATTGCTGTGACTGGTTTATGTCGTGGCTAAAGTGAAACCACCCTAGGCGCACACACACACACATGCAGAGCTTTTGTTTATCTCGTCTCAAGCCATTGTGAATGGTCTATAGTTTTGGAAGTTTAACAATCACTTTTCCAAGATGGAATTCCTCCAAATTCAGCTACAGGTGGTTTATGTCAATATTTTGATGCTAAAATATACATAACTTACGAAGTAATAACTATATTCAACGTAGTGTCTGGTAGTCTATATGAATCATTTCTCATTAGAATACTTATTTTACTGCTCAAAATTTGGATAATTTGCAGTAGAAAGTACCCTTCAAGGATAATAATCTATGGAAATTCCTAACTTTTGTAAAAGTGAACGGATCTTATCAAACATTGTTTTCAGCTTCAAAAGGCGGTTCTATTTCATATACTATATGCCCAATTCGGACAAAATTAAAGAATTTCATTAACTTAAGTACTTTGAGCTTATTCCTATATACTGGGAAAACACCAATTTTTTGTGTTAAAATGCGTCTATCTTGAAAATTGTTGGTGGTAGAAAGTCACATTTAGGCTCAAATTGTAAAACATATAGTCTCCTTTATCAATTGCATCGAATAAAATTATGGAATACTTTATTCTAAGAGTAACTATGTTTGTAAATACAAAAACCATTGAAATTATTCATCTTTATACTTCTTACGCCATTTTTGTAATAGAATACGGGATTAAAGGGTCATTGAAGTCAAATGACATCGTAGAGAATTAAATTCTATACAATTCGAGCTCAAAATCGTATTTATAACTTGAATCTTTCACAGTTTAGAATTAAATTTCTCAGATTAAAATAGTAAGGAAAAACGGAAAAATGTTTTCCATTTTTTGTTATTGTCAATAGAATTTAGAAGTTTGAATTCAAGATTTTTATATATCGAACGATAGAGGCCACCTGTAGCTGAATTTGGAGGAATTCCATTCTTGGGAAAGTGATTGTTAAACTTCCAAAACTAGGTCAAATATCAATATTGATAATGTTATTTGGACTCTACTTCTCATCCTCGACATTTTTTCGGGTGAGGGGGTAGTGGATTTATTGTTACTTTATGAGTTACATCAGATTTAAAAGCAGTTAGGCCAATTTTTAGGATTTTTCATAAAGAATGGTAGTTTTTATCAAATGTAAAAAATTTTTATTCGGCCGATTTTCGTTTTCTTTTTTTTAATCGACGCAGATTTTAGTCCTCTTTAATTTCTATTAATGTCAATTATAATATAAATCTCAACAAATCTTAAACGAAGATGAACATTCTACTCAGCTCTGCTGTTATTTTGATAAACAACATTCATAAATAATAAGTCTCTCATATGGTTAGAAAGATGAAGCGGGAATGTAGAGCGACCAGCTTCTTACAAATATATTTAATTTAACACATAGCTGGTCACCATATTCATAACTATACTCTGTCCACCGAGTGTTCGGACCTTAGCTCCTCCCCCATTTTGACGTCGCAGACGGCTTTAGCCAATGGCAAGTAAGGTCATCTCAGGGCCGTATTTCTAAATAGGCTAAGTAGGCTGCAGCCTAGAGCGGCAAATTTTCGGGGCGGCAAATTTTCAAGGCGGCAAATTAAAAAAAAAAATCAAAATTTTTAAAAGAATTCCAAAAAATAAATTACATCTTCTCTACGACTCCTGAATTTACTTTGAAAAACATGACCTACTAGTAATTCTTAGAGCATTATTATTTTAGTGCATTATAAAATCGGTTTGATCTCTGAATAAACTAGCTAAGCGCAGCTTGTATCTGGACAATCTGACAATACTGCCGCTTTCGATGAATTTCTTTTATCTCTTATTTTATTAATATTACATTTGGATTTTTGGGTAATTTACCTGCCTTCCTTTGGCTGCTGAATTGCTGATGTATTTGTCAAATGGCAATCTCAATTCATTAATATAGGTAACTCACATTATTACTGTTTTGTATTCATGAATTTTCTCGTTCAACTGCCCTGGGTGCAGTTCTCTAAACTTAAGACAGTGTGTCACGCTTCCTGAAAGATAAGTTACAATAAATCTATTGAACTGTTTTACTTGAACCTTTGCTCTTATTTGGCGTCATCCCAGCTACCAGGTTTATTAATATTAATCATCTTTCATTATTGGCATTTTGCATTTGTGCAGTATAAAAAATAAGTATACTCTCTATATTTTTCAAATATTCTTCATTTACAAAAAACATTTATTACAATTCACTGCAATTCCAATTTGAAGCACAGATCCCTCACTTTGTTGTTCGTAACAATCTTCAACCCTCCAATACGTTATGTAAAGATTTTATAATTGAGCAATTATACTCTGTATTATAATAATTTTGTGATTTTTAATTGTACGCCTTGAAATGATATGCCCTTGCTCCCTTGATAGGCCTATACTTTTTTGTGAATTGAAATATAAGTAAAACTGTGATCATAGGTATTCATCCAGGAATAAGTACCGTACATTAATATTTTCAAAACGTATAACTTGAAAGAAGTTAGAAAAAAACTACAAACTCGCCTGTGTGTTATACCTACCACGAAAATATATTCTTCTTGTCGGGAGTGGCGAGAACTTACATGTAAATATATCTTACTACTGATTTGACTCTGACTGTCAGCCACTTACCCACGTATTCCCCTTAACCCATAATGACTCTGAATAAGCAAAGTTTGAGCAAAGAATATGGAGAGATATATATTTTATATTCACTGGTATAAGCCTCAGGGAGGCGGCAAATTTACATTTAGCCTATAGGCGGCATACTCTTAAATCCGGCCCTGGTCATCATGCTGCAGCTGTAGCTGTTACTTTTTAAGTCACAGCCATGCTGTGGAAATTTGAGAAAAGCAAGCCTTTCACTTTTCAGAGAATCTGTCAAAATTTATGTGTTTGCACTCTTTCAGCTGATTTACATAATTCATACCTCTCATGGAAGATTTTTTGGCGGATATGTTTTGTTCTTTGTTTCACCTTCAACATTTGTTATAGTTATTTTAAAAAATATTGGTTTTATTGAATTCAAATTACATATAGAAATGAGATTAATTTATTGCAAATGTAAACTTGAGATTAGGTTATAATAGGCCTACTTGAATTTGCAGTATTGTGTAGTTGAATGAGTTTGAAATTCCCAGCTTGAACTGAGCATTAAAAATGATAATAACAAAAATATTATTATGAAAGATTCTGTTCAATCAACTATAATTCTGTCAAGTGATATTGATAATGATCGCTCTCATGTTAGGAGGATGTAAATTTTGCCGAAACAAAACATAAATATAAAACATCAATATTTCTAAGGCCACTCAAAAATTTGATATTGGAGTTCCAATATCGATTAGAAATTTCTACGTTCCTGGCAATTACCACCGCTTGTGAGCTTGTCGGATTATGACGTCAGAGCCTCGGAGTAGGAGCTTAGGTCTGAACACTCAGTGGACGGAGTATAGTTTATGTTCATCATTTTAAAGATAGAACCATTTTCATGTACCTAATTTCGTTAATTTTTTATCACCCAAATAGAATTTTTTTCGATTGAAATTTAAGTATGGTAATTAATACATTATGACAAATAATTATGATTATGAAAATCAGCTTATTGCTAATTAACAAAATGTCTCATGCTCCAATATCAACGGGAATTTATTGCAATAATTAAATTCTTGAATACTGTAGGCCTACTGTATATCTTGTTTTATAGTAAATGATTCACTTTAAAGTCACTACCTTAGTACCGATGGATTATAATTGGTAGGTAGTAAAAGTTGTGTCTTCAATTACGAGAAAAAAATTATTCCTCATATGTTGATTCCAGAAGATACCGGTAGTGAACATTGCATTAAAGCATGCATATCTCTGAAGAGAATAAATCAAGAACAGTAACATTCTATACAATGTTACAGTAATTGCTGCATTTCATTAATTCATTCGACTGAAATTATACTTCTGTGTAATTGGTATGCATTAATTCTCAATAAGATGTGGATTTCTTCAAGCTCAACGCGAATAATCAAGCAAAATGCCTATAGTCAATAATTTTGTTCACATCGTTCTCGCACAAAGCACAACTGCACAAAAAGTGGTTTTATCGTTCAATCGAAATTAAAATTGGTTTTTGTCGAAATAAGAAGCGGTTTTCGTTCAATTAATAGAAATTGTGTGAAAATCAACTCGGTCTACAAGACCAGTTGGCCTTGTCTTTGAAAAAAGATGAAACACAATTTCTCGAAAGTTGACATTTTTATTGACTTTAATAATAAGCAAATTTTTTATGCAATCAGGGGTGATCAAGGTTACCTACTATAAATGTTTGTATACGTTCAAAATAAAGTGAAATTTTTACATGTTAAAAGTGTATGTATAGGCAGGCATATCTACTGTAGGCCTACAGTGATTCGTTGTTCTCTTATTTTAATAATGAGCCATGAGCATCCAATATTTTGATTATCGATTGATAAATTGGTGGAGGATGATCGATGGTAGGTACCAAAAGTGATGTGGGTAGGTACCATAGTAATCACTTATCTCATTCTGAAGAGATTAAAGTCTACTTTACTAGTAGGCTATCATATAAATTATTCAAGGTGATAGTAAAATAATCATTATAAATTAACATTTTTTAATTTTCATAGTATAAAATTAATCTTATAGTTTTCAATAATAATAAAAATTATAATTTTTTCAGATTCCCAACAACAGCCTGCAATATATTATTCGATTTGTATTGATTTAGCCTACTATAGAACTAGAAGCACAATGAGTTGAAAGTTGATACCTTATCACTAAAAATTACAGACATGGATATAATACAAGGAAATGAGTATCTTGAGCAATTACGTCACAATTAAAATTAAAATATCTATTAATAATAATTATTTACAACATTCTAAGGATAGTAACAATAATAGAAATAAATACTAATCATCTGTCTACAGTTATAAATGTTGTAAGCTTACTAATAAAAAGAAATTTTTGTTTCCTCTACAGAATGAAAACTTGTAAACTATATTTTATTATTGAGATTTTAAAATTGTAGTCTAAACCTAATTTTTTAATCTGTAGTTCTTGAAAATTGTAATGAACAAATAAATGTGTTTAAGTAAAATTTTCCTCCATATGAACTGGATTATTTTGTCAGTCTATTTATAGAATATCACATGAAAATATCACTTTCTACATTAGGTACGAACTTTTTGAATGGAATGTTTTAAATCATTTACGGTAAAATTTATATGAACCACGTTTGAAGTAAATTGTAACAAAGTTATTAAGTTACTTCAGATTTATTGTTCTGGTTTTTTACATCTTGAAAATATTTTCATTTAAATTGTTTTTTGTTTTTTTAAATAGATTATTTCTCTACTTTTATTCATTGCAGTTAAGCTTTTCAAGTTCTCTGAACAGCCTGTCTTCCATTTTTAAAATCTAAAATATATCAAGATACAATACAATTTTTTATTATGTTATATTCATTTTCATATTTTGTCTATATTTTTTCTCTCAGTTTTTGAAAAACAAAATTTCCTTAAATATAATTTTGATTGGTCACATAAAAGAAGGTCAATTGTTTCTCCAACTAATTGGAATGAATAAAATATCCTGTGAAAGTGTGAATATAAGTCATTATTGTATTCATTTACAAAATTTATTATACTGCTTTTTCTAGTTTAATTTCTAATGCTCTCAATATAAATATCAAATGTAAATCCCGAGCTAAAAAACAATTTTATTCTTAATAAAGATGGAAGACTTTAGGATTATTTGTTTCTTATTCTATATTGAACTTAAAAGCATGTCAATGAGTATTAATTCCTTACTAGTAAGTCACTATCATGGTTGTTCACTAACAAGTAGGGAATGTGGATCAACGGTATCTCCAATTTTTCATGAAGTAGTGAGTTAGATGATTTTATCTTGAAAAATATTATTTAGAACACAATTGTAGAAATACACATGAATTGTCTATACACTGGTAATCTAATCACCTTGGTCTATAGATAGCTTGTTTTGGACTTTGTTATTTGGAGTGACGTAAATTCTGTGTGGTTTACTCTTTCTTGACATTTCCATAGCTCATCCATGCTGAAACAAAAAAGAAATTTTATCAGAAATGTACATTTTTTAAATAATATCAGCTAAATTTGTAGTTTGCAAAACTTCATACCTTTTTATTTAAAATTAGATGTTTACAGAGAAGTTGATGGAGCTACAATAATATAATATAGTCCAGTCAAATTAAGCAAAAAAAGTGAAAGTCGGAGGACCCAGCTGAAAATTTGCAGATATGATCAGAAAAGGGCGCTGAATAACATACTAGAAGTCCCCAAGGGTCCCCAGTGAGCTTCGGCCGCCATCTTGAAAAAACCGTAAAATTTACCCACTAGGAATTGTTTTTTTGTGAATTGTGGCCGAACCAAGCGTCGGACAAGAAAATTTTATAGGTCCTTTTTTGTAGACAATAAAATTTGGAAGAGAATAAGACCAATTGCAACTCTGTATCATCAACCGTTTTTGAGATACAATTTTTTCATAGGATCGAGAGTTTGAAATTTTTCTTACTTAAAAAGTTTGTAACTATAAATTGAGCACCGTACATTCGTATTTCAAAATCCCTCTCGGCGAAATTCATTTCTCTTTCATTTGAGACCGATTCCACACTCATAATATTAATACTTTTTGTGCTACATCGATTTTAGAAAATCCTTACACCCCCAAAAACCCCAAAAATTGCATATTTTAAAACAATAAACTTACTAAAAAAATTGGGATTCGCTTATACCTCTTGAATACTGTTCCTAAGACCCTAAGCTGTCATAAGCAATGTTTATTCGACCAAAAGTATCGTAGGATTCTTGGGGGGTGGGTCAAAAGCATCCCCTATATTTTAAATTATATATATTTATTCATAACTTTTGAACGGTACGTCGGATTTCATCGTGTCATAGCTCATCGTTTTCAGCTCATTGTGGCGGTATAAATTCATATATTATATGTCAAATTCAATGAGAATTTCCAAATTTTACGTTATAATGTTACTGTGTGTAATAATACCTCCTCGTTGAAAACACACCTTTTTTACATTCTAGTGACTCCCAATCGGGAACCTGTGAGCGCGAAAATCTGAAACTTATAATGAAATGTAGAGGAAATTTTCCTTTTTCAGATGGTTAGTATCAAAATTCCAGGACTTCTTTCTTTAGATTGTAAATAGTTAGTTTTTATCATTGATTTTCAGATAAATTCGCACCTTTTATTCGCTTTGCTCGCCTTCTCCGCCTAGCCAGGGTGCTCCGCCCCCTGGACCCCCGCCAGTATCGGCAGTGTAAGTGAGTCAAAACCTCTGCCACTGTCAGCTGAGACAAACAGGCTCGCTTCGCTCGCTTGCAAATTCCGTATTATATGTCAAATTTAATGAGAATTTTCAAATTTTATGTTATAATGGTACTGTGTGTAATAATACCTCCTCGTTGAAAACACACCATTTTTACATTCAAGTGACTCCCAATCGGGAACCTGTGGGCGCAAAAATCTGAAACTTATAATGAAATGTAGAGGAAATTTTCCTCTTTCAGATGGTTGGTATCGGAATTCCGGGACTTATCACTTGAAAGCGGTATAAAGGAGAAAATGCTATTGAATGTGTCGTATTACATGTGTGGAGCGCCTCAGTGAGCTGAAGGAGACGACAAATGATTTTAATAATGGATCTAGCTTGTTCAATATTTGTTCAAAAATTATTTATCTGGTATCAAATTGTAGAGAAAAATATGCTCTTTAAAATCATATCTATATCTATATAAACGAAATGGCACTGACTGACTGACTGATTCATTCATTCATCACCAGAACTCAAAATCCACTGAACCGAATGCGTTCAAATTTGGCAGGCATGTTCAGTTGGACGTTTAGACGCGTGCTAAGAACGGATTTAAAAAAACTATTCAGGGATACGCTAAATATTTGAGTTTTTCTATAGTTTTTCGGCGTTTTCTCAATTTTTTCAAGAACCAATTGGTAGAAAATGTTGATGTTCGGTGGGCAGGTTCAGATAAGGTCCAGAAATGTTGTGTTAATATATTTTTGAAATCTGTTCAAGATTACGCCAGTAATCAGGTTTTCAAAATTGTAGATGTATTGCGGGTTGCATATCTTCCGCCTTGATACGACCAATCCTCAGTGTAAATTCAATGGTTCAGCGAGATTATAGATGGAGTAATTATGAAGATATTCAATCATGTTTCAAACAATGTCCGATATACTTCCCAAGGTTACGCTCAATATTAGCGTTTTACTATTTTTTGGAATTATTCTTAGATTTTCCGAGAACAAATTGACAGAAAATGTTGAAATTCGGTAAACAGGTCTAGATTAGGTCAATAAATGCTGTGTTCAATAAATTTCGGACCCATTCTGAACGGAACTTGCAGGCGAGCGAAGCGAGCCTGTTTGTCTCAGCTGACAGTGGCAGAGGTTTTGCAGGCGAGCGAAGCGAGCCTGTTTGACTCACTTACACGGCCGATACTGGCGGGGGTCCAGGGGGCGGAGCCCCTGGCTAGGCGGAGAAGGCGAGCAAAGCGAGCCTGCCGGCTAGTATGATAATATCATAATATATTATATTATATTCCTTTGATAAATAGTTAATTATAACACACTGCCTAAAAATCTGCTTTTTCGCCACACTGGTATGAAATGGACTGTTTTACATGCTTTATACGGAGGCCGAAAACGCTCGTTTTCAGGCGAGGTCGCCAGCAACTCGCCGGGAAAATGCGTTTTTCGGCCCTAGGGCGGTAAAATAACCTTGAATGTCAGCTGACTGAAGATTGTTGTCGATTTAAGGGTTAGTCGATCAATAGGTAGCATTCCGGTTTGATTGCATTAAATGTCAGCTGTTTTAGGAGTCAATGTCGACTTATTGGTATTTTGAAGTAAAGCTAGTCTCTCATCTGTTATTTTGATTGTCAAGATCCCTTGTCAAGAGAACTGAATGTTGAAAGTTTTCAAATTAATCAGTAGTTGAATAATAAAGGAAAACTGCTTCAATAACTAATACTTCAACTTTGATAAGATTAAAAATGTTTGTATTGATTAACTGTTGAATAATGATGAACGTGAAATCCATGTTTGAACAAAATTATTGTTGTCAGACTCTGTGTTACTTCGTCTAGCAGGTAAGCCAGCGCCATCTAGCGGCTGATAATGCAACTAGACAAAGCTTCTCTGTTAGCCAATATCTGTCAAAAATCAACAAGTTTGAATTGATATTGTACAATTTAGGATGATCGTACAAAAATTATCTTGGGCTTAAACGTTTCTGAACTAATAAAATCGAATACACTGATAGTTATAAAGTAATATTCAGTCACTAAATCAATAAACTTTTGACGTGAAGTTCCAATAGCAAGCAGATGGCACCTACTCCAAATTCAGCATAGGGGAAGGTAGCATAATAAGGCTACTGGTCTAGCTGTTCTTGGAACTGATTAACTGATAATTTATTTTGTTTTGTTTTCATTGATGTTGTGTGCCGAAAAATAAAGTTCGACACCACGGGTCGAAAATGTAATATTCCGTCTCTCAATCTTTTCTAGTCCTCGGCCTACGGCCTTGGACTTGAAAACCGATTTCGAGCCGGAAAACGCACATTTTCGGCCCTAGGTACGAAATATACTATTCCAATTGCTTGAAAATGTTAAATAATTAATTAAATTATAACTTGATTACTAATAGAGGTAGAGTTATTTTTTTGGTCTTGAAATGTAGAGAATTTCATCCTCTATTGAATAGTATAATGAAGTTGCTTGCTTGAGGATTATTCTTACTGCAGTTTCGATAATATTGGAAAAAGGTGCGAATTTATCTGAAAATCAATGATAAAAACTAACTATTTACAATCTAAAGAAAGGAGTCCTGGAATTCCGATACTAACCATCTGAAAAAGGAAAATTTCCTCTACATTTCATTATAAGTTTCAGATTTTTGCGCTCACAGGTTCCCGATTGGGAGTCACTAGAATGTAAAAAAGGTGTGTTTTCAACGAGGAGGTATTACACACAGTAACATTATAACGTAAAATTTGGAAATTCTCATTGAATTTGACATATAATATATGAATTTATACCGCCACAATGAGCTGAAAACGATGAGCTAAATATATATAATTTAAAATATAGGGGATGCTTTTGACCCACCCCCCAAGAATCCTACGATACTTTTGGTCGAATAAACATTGCTTATGACAGCTTAGGGTCTTAGGAACAGTATTCAAGAGGTATAAGCGAATCCCAATTTTTTTAGTAAGTTATTTGTTTTAAAATATGCAATTTTTGGGGTTTTTGGGGGTGTAAGGATTTTCTAAAATCGATGTAGCACAAAAAGTATCAAACATAGGAGTGTGGAACTGGTCTCAAATGAAAGAGAAATGAATTTCGCCGAGAGGGATTTTGAAATACGAATGTATGGTGCTCAATTTATAGTTACAAACTTTTTAAGTAAGAAAAATTTCAAACTCTCGATCCTATGAAAAAATTGTATCTCAAAAACGGTTGATGATACAGAGTTGCAATTGGTCTTATTCTCTTCTAAATTTTATTGTCTACAAAAAAGGTCCTATAAAATTTTCTCGTCCGACGCTTGGTTCGGCCACAATTCACAAAAAAACAATTCCTAGTAGGTAAATTTTACGGTTTTTTCAAGATGGCGGCCGAAGCTCACTGGGGACTCTTGGGGACTTTTAGTATGTTATTCAGCGCCCTTTTCTGATCATATCTGCAAATTTTCAGCTGGGTCCTCCGACTTTCACTTTTTTTGCTTAATTTGACTGGACTAATAAATTGTATAAAAATCTAGCAAGATTTGATTATCAATTCTATCAAACCTTAATAAATTCATGTGTAGATTGGGATTAAACAATCTATTTTTCTGATCATATGTATAGAGTACTTATGCTTTGAAAAAAATAAGGCTTGTTCATAGAAAACTATAGTCTCTACTGCTATATCTATTTGAAGAACATGAAGAATCTTACTCTTTGAAGTGTATTACTTGATCAATACACTCACTCCCTTTTGCGTTTTATGAAAATTCAATCAATTCAAATATACTTCCATACCACTCTGAATACTCATATAATAGCCTACTACTGTTTTTTTATTTTGAATAATTATCAAGTACCCTTTTTGAATTATTTTTTCAATGCATTACATGTTTCAACTAATTATAGTCATTTTCAAAATAATTAGTTTAATAAAAAACAGAGATAAAAGTAGCCCTTAGATTAAGGAAACAATAGCCTACTACTAATACAATGCATCCTTGGTTTTGAGTACGTAAGTAAAATACGAGTAAAACTCGATTTCCAGATAAAGTACAAACTTGAAATTTCGCGTACAAACAAAAGTTTGACATACTTTTATTTAGAAATTTAATCTAATTGATAAAGTTAAATTTTAGTAGAAAATTACCGAATTTTGTTATTTTGGCACTCATGGATAAATGTAACTTGTGATGGAAAATTCTATGCAATTGTGAAATCAATTTACTAGTTGCAATATATTACAGTATCAATATCAGATCAAGTTTTGTTCTAAGATCTCTATGATATTCGTTCAAGCACAATTTAGATGGAATTATAGAGACTGATTATACATTTCTATAGAATATATAAAATTTCGATAGATGGAATAAGTGTTGAACACTGGTCGAACACCTTATACGAACGTTCAATCGAAATACAAAACTTGAGAAGTAATTTTATTTGATATTTTTTAATATTAAAGTTTTATGCTCGTTTGAAATTGATTTTGTGCTTGTTAATAATTTTATTTAATAAGTAATGGATACTTCAGCATACCTCTGATGTGGTTGTCGATGGTGCATAGAGTGGGGTACCAGTCCTTGCTGCTGTAGTCGATCTTGGGCAGGGAGCCGCCGTAGTCAGCTGGCAAGTAAGCGGGGTCAATGAACTCGTGTAGGCCTGTGAAATTCGAGCCGTGCCTGTGAAGCTGCAATAATAAAAACAATATTGTATTCTATTATTACAAGATTTAGAGATTAATTCAAAATAATATAGATTATTCTCTATGTATATCATTTATTTTTTGTAGGTTTTGTTGGTAGGCCTGGGTGACACAAAAAATGCAGTTTTGAAAAGATTTTGTATCCTTTAAATCCTGATTCGTGTATATTTTAGACGAAAAAATTACTATGAATATTTTTTCATCTGAATTTGATTCTCTTCAATATTAGATCTACACAATTAAAAATACCGTTCAACAATAAGGTATATCGCATTCCTATCCCTTCGTAGTTGTAGAATTAAGTTTTTCTGCTTAATTTGCTCATTATCTCAGTAACCATTGATGTGACAAAATTTTAGCTTGTTTCAATCAATATCTCAGCTAATTTTACAAGAAATTAATTAATAAAAAAAAATAATTAAACTCCATAGTAGGCTACCCTCTTGTGGTCGTTAGAAATTTATAAAATTGAAAGTTTCGGTCATTTTGAAAATTATATTTACATAATTTTGTTTCTTTCCCAGGAAAGACAACAATCAACGCCCTAGAATACTATGGCAGGGATTTATGAAACACTCTGTATGAATAAGAGGCCAATAGTTTGTGACATACTTTCAAACCACCCATTTATTCCAAATTCATTGTGCGGTTGACGGTTTAAACTTCAGTATTTTAAATTTTAACATTCTTTGTGGAGATAATCTACTCTGTTCAAGATGATATCAAATATTCTTACCCTTGCCGATAATTTCTTGTTGACAAATGATTGGAAGACTCCCCAGACAAGTTTGAAAATGCCAGGCTCTCTGACAATGTGCACTTCTTTGAGACGTAGAGGCATGGCGAACTGAAATTATTGAAAAACAGGAAATGTTTGATAAAAACACTGTTATAAATCAATTAAAATTGTAAAGGAAATAAGAAAATTAATTGTCTTTATTTTTTTTTTTAAATGAAACAACAAACTTAGAATACCAAAATTACTTACAGAAGTTGGAAGATACCCAGTAGTACACATAAATGCATACGGTAATAGGCCTAATGTTGTTGGTTGTGGTTCTATACAATAGCACTATATAGACTTGATTTTTTCAAAGAGTTCAATTCTAAATTGATTCAAATCAATCTGGAAGTTCTGGTGATCTGGAAGTTGAATTATTCGTTTACTGCTTTTTATCTTTTCTAAGTCCAATTAATTTTTAATGATAGAGTTGTCAAATCCTCTTTCTAAATTACACAGTTCATTTTCTCAAAGTACTTTGTCCTTTTAACTGTCATGCATGTTGACTTTTCCTTTGCTGTCAGTAGCTTTCAATAAAATATCAATTTTCAATTTTTATCCATTTTATTTCATGGTCTTTCGATTGGTTGACACTTTAATAACTGTTTTCAGTACTTTTATTAATTGAAAATTACAACATAATAACTGAATGAAATTAAGTAGCCTCCACATCGTTAAATGAGGCCAAAACTGAAAGATTCAAAGCCCTTCAGTTTCAATTCAAGACTATATAATATTTATATTATACCAAAAGTTAAATACATTATATATATTTAGTTCAATGAAAAAAACTTAATAGGACACACTTAGCATTTTTCTAAATACACAGATGGCCTGTAATAATTAATTCCTATAAATATAAATATAAATGTCGGTACGGTAGTAAAAGTCCATATTTCTACAGTACCTAATTCAATGTAGACGGAGAAGAAGATACCTGTTGATCTGTATACTTCTGATTAACAGTATTTAATAGATATTATTGAACTAAATTGAATACACCCTATAAGTTTCCAAAGTTCATAAGTGATTCAAATATGATAAAAATAATACATTTTTCCCTCTGAATGATTTTTCTGTGTTCATAATTTCAAAACTAGACATCAAGATCAGTGAGACACACATCGTTAGAAGTAATCATAATTATTTATTCTATCAAGCATAATCATTAATATTAATCTAATAATTAATCTTTGGATGTATGCGCTTGCCCACCTGGATGAAATTGAGAAGTCGACTGGAGAAGGCGAGATCCATGGCCCAGGCCTGACTGAGCGAGAGCCCATCGAAGTCGAGCAGCACCACCACCCCCCGCACCTGCGTCTCTGGCTCCATCATCGCCGCCAAGTGAATCAGGTAGAACAATCTGAACAGATGGTCTGACTTCACTTTCTTCACATCCCAGTTTTCTGCAAATTAAAGATAAAATTACCATTAAAACTCATAATAAACTATTTTTCAACCAACCAATGTTGGAATTATCCTGACACTTCCATAAAATCCATTTAAACTTCTATTTTTTATTATTCATCATTTTGCCAGTCTACTTCAAGCTATCAAAGATATCAATTTATTAAACAAATCATTCAATTTTTATAGAGCCTTCTGCCCTTCTCTATAAAGTGTATCGAAGGATCTCTTTTTTTATATTTTATAAATTGGATATACGCTCGTCATATTTTTTTTAAATAATATAAATATATTGCAATTAAAATTACTATTATATTATTGTGGAACACTGGTATACATACTGTGTTTCCACCAGTTTCGTATAGGCCTACTAATGTAGAGTAGGCTATTATCGTCATGTATGTTTTAGATGAGTTTATCATTGGTAAGGAGAGAAGTACATCACTTTTCTATTAAAATAACATAGGTACCTACGGTAACTATAATATTACAGAATGAGGCTTGTCCCACAATACTGTAGTATTATTGTTATTGCAATTGAATTCTAAATGTTATCTCTTGACCTGAATAAGCCTTGTTGTGATTTGATACTATTATCCCTATGAATATGAGAAGATCCTGAGTGGACAAACTAACAGCAAATTTTATTTGATTTTTTCATGAATTCATTGAATTCTCAAAAGTATCATTATGTTACGGCATGACTTTTTAAAGTTTTTAAATTCGATCGTTTAAATTATGCCCTAATTAAAATGGTAAGAACTACTAATAGAAACTTCATTTATTTAAAATTGAACAGGAATTCATGACCTGAATAATTATACCGTATTCACAGTTTCTCAACCTGTGCATTTATACTGTTCATGTTTATGTTTACAATGTGTCATTGACCCATGAATGTCAAGGCGACTAGATCCCTGTCATTAAAATGTTTATTATGATTCATAGTATTGATTATTGATCAATCAGTTCAATGAACTTGAAATCATTACTATATACTTATGACCAACCAACTCATACCAGTACACAACGCATGAGTAAGGAATTAAAGCCAACAGATAAAGGTTCTGCTTGAACAAGAACTGCTGGCCCGTTCAGAGGAAGTTCATCTCAGTCCAGGGTCAAAAACGGAGTTCCGAGTACTCCCATATTTATCTTGATTATATAACACTAATTTTTTAATCACACGTGTCAAAATAATTTGAAAGCATATTTTTATCTTTTTTATAAAATATGACAGACCTTACAAGTCTTATTTCTATACTAATTAGTGTTTGATTGACAAGCATGGTACTATAGGTTACCGAGGCTAAGTTATATGAATTGGGTCAATGTTATGTAGTCTAGAAGGGCTCATAATGATTACAATATATTTTGAATAAATTCATATGAATCACTGGAATATTCGGTACCGTAAGGTGTAAGTTACAGTGCGTTATTAGTTCCGATATTCATTGCAGAGAATTCAATTCTTATATAGTAGGTAGATGGATTCCGTAAAAAATAATAACACTGTTCATTCAAAATCCAATTATCAATACCTAGATTGATGATTAAATTCAATATAATTATACATAATCTTTAACAGAATATGAGTAGTTCAAATTATCTTTCATTTATCCAGAAACAGTTTGAGTGATTAACATTATTTTACTGTAATTATTCTCATGTTCAACGGAAAAATGTGTGGGAATAAATTCTCTTGATTGAATAGAAATATTATCATGTAGAGTACGTTGCTCAGTATTTTTTTAACAAAGTAGGAGAGAATACAAAAACAAATCTTCAAATGTAATATTAATGTATTATCCCTCACAATCAGCATGATTTCAGTTGAATACATTATATTATAGCCTACTAGTATCACTAAAGACGTCAAAAGTTTCATCATTTTTTATTTTTTCAAAAATAATAATGAATGTAGTCAGCTGTCAATCTGATTAATTGTTGATTTTTCTGCGTTTTCTCATTTCACTCATCACAGTTATGTAATTGAATCTGTACTGATAATACATTTCAATATGATTATATTGTTGTAGAGAATGTTGAGAAATAACTTATTCACCATTATTCAATTAACTGAATAAGTTAATCGACGATTGATAAGAATTAACTGACATCCTAGAGTATAATAATATAACAAATGAATATAATAGCGCTTGCGATATTCAGGATTACAGTTTTTTAGTTAGAATAGAAGCAGAATGTAATCTTCTAAAGAATGTGTGTTTCTACAACTACTACAGAAAAGTATATTAGAAATGGCAGAGCAGTCCTGAAACTCTAATGATGATCTATCAAGCTGGAAATATTCCAATAAACTGAATGTACTAAGAGCAAAATTATCCCTTATCATTTTTATTATCAAAACGTTTCCTCTGATAGCACAGAAAATGAGGCCTAATTTCATTTGCGTCTATCGGCATTGATTCTTTATTCATATAGGTATATGGGATATGAATAATTGCATGGCAGATGTATCCTTGGCCATCAAGATGATATGTATGATATTTGATGATGGAAATATTCAACTTTTCTCAAATACTCACTTCCAATATTGACCACAAGAACACGCCTTCCTTTCTGGTCCCTGTTGACAAGCACATTCACGACTTTGTTCTCCACCAATGCTTTCTTGTCTGATTCAGCGCTCAAATTTTTCAAAAGATCTATGTGCTTCTCCTTGAAATCAGCCACTCTCTTCATCTGAAATAATTGGAAAAATGAAATCAAGATCATATTAATTACTTATATAATATAATAAATTTATAAAATAATGAAAAAGCAAAAAATACCCAATACCAAATTTATTGCACAACTAATATGAAAATTTAGTGGTATTGGCTCTGAAAATAATGATCAGCATTTTGGAATCCGAAATCATTCTGACCTTATTTTGTAAGAAACTAATCAAATAATTGGAATGAATTTGAGGATCAGTGGGAATCTGGCTAATCGGTACATAGACTGCCTCTTCTGAAAAAGTGTTCATCTCTATAATAGCTCGTATCAACTACCGTACACAAAAGATAAAAAAAAATCTGATGAACTTCCCAGCGATTCTAGAAAATGTTCTATAGAGGGGAGCACGACAATACTCAAATGTAATTTTCAAATAGTCGTTCGGTTACACCAGAACGAACAGGAGCGAACGAGCAGTATAGAAAATGTGAATTTTGAATTGATATTGAATGCAAGATTCACATTCGCTACTACTTGTTTACTCCTGTTCGCTCATGGGTATAACTGTAACTTACGTCCGTACCTTCAAGCTTTTACGAGTATAGAGGACTCCACAATAAAAGCTTTTTAGAGGCCTCTCTTCCGGAAGAGACCTATATAGGAATATTTTTCCTTCCGTTTTCGATTTTCCTATTCTAAATATTATTTTCACCCTTCAGATGGATTATCGTTCTCTTCTTTCAACTGTATAAACCTCAATTGTTATTATAATTTCATTAAATACGGTACATCTTTCTTGATGAAAAAGTATTGATATAACTTACTAAATCCATTGCACTATCCGGGTAGTATTTTGTAGGCCTGAGGAATACTCGTAGCATTTCATCACTGTCATCGAAGTATAGTTTCTGTTGTTCTGGAAGAAGAAATTTAAATTTAATTGAAGCATCATTGAATTACCTTGATAACATTGATAAAATAGGAAATTCAAACTTTAATTGGAGAGTGGTCTCTTAAGAATAAAGTTCAATGATTTCTTAAAGCATTTATCAACTTATTCTGTCCGTATTATAATTCTTATCAATCTCATTATCATTACAATTCTTATCATTTTTACATTGGAATGATTCGAATCGAAAAGCTGCTCTCAAGTCAACAGCAAGTGCAAACCAAATTGACATTGGATTGGATTTACATCTCTAAGTTAGTTTAGTTCAAGTTTACTAAAAATATTAAACTATTTAGCAATAGCTGATAACAATTAATTTGATAACATTTTCAGTGGAATTCGACAGCTTATCAAAAAAAACCAATGGAATAATGATAAAAATACGGACGAGCATAATTTGTGTGAAGCATTCTGAATTCATGGCATGAGCAAAATTTAAACAAATACCTGTATAATATATTCCTAATTTTATTCATCAGTGAAATCAATTCTTCAATAGATGAGTTACTGTATTTTTACTCCTACTACAGCTAGGTACAGTTTTGATGATTATGAATTACTATGATAATTATTACAGGTTACTGTAGCCCAAAGTAATTAGATTACTGTAATCTAATCAACTTTCTGTAGCCTAATTCAGATATACTATATGTTAGGAGTATTTTTTCATCATTTAATTTTGAAACTTATCTATATATCGTATCATATTTGCTAAAAATTTTGTACAAGAATATTTTTAGTATTCTCTGTGAGAACAATTTTGTGGATTTTTATTCGATGTCTAGAGCTCCACATATAATTAAAAATCATGTTATAATCTTAAAATCTATGTTATTTTTATCATAGGGCATACAGCACTCGATGCAATTATTTTCATTGAATTAAAAAAACACATTTGTGCTTTGAAATTGAAATGGAGGGACAGGAAACAGACTTCAAACCCTTATAGGGTTTATATAGCTACGTTGCTCTTTCTGAACTGAAAATGCCAAACTTTGCGTGTATTAACTGAGTAGTCTATTTCTTATAATTTGAGAAATTATATAATATTATTGATTCTATTATTTAGCCACTCCCAGCAAAACGAGGCTGAATCTTACGGTAGGCCTACTGTATTTTATTCATTTGAGTGATATCATAGTTGATTCTTGATTAAATCAACTAATTAATTTGCGTTTTCATTTAAAACTTGATAAATTTAGAAAATGCGTAAACACATCTTATCATGTACGTCAAAGCTGTTCCAGATCATGATTGTACCCGAATTCTGGCATCGTTCTTCATACATTGTGGGTCATGTCATATAGTTACTGCCGAGCAGCGCACTAAGAATTGATATATTCACTCACGTCCAAATTTTCCACGTGAGCGACTAGCTCGTCAGTCATAATATGTCCTTTTGAACTACATTAAATCATGGGAAGTAATGTCAAACTCAATGCCGATTTAGAAAGTTGAAGATTATCGTCTCTAATATAAATAATGAAGACAAAGTCCAGTCATGCATATCCCTATCTCGTGATACTCTGTAATGGATCATTATTGTGTCAATCTTTTGAATGCCCGTGCGTTGTCAATAACAGGCAAGTATATAATTGTTAGACTAACAGAAATTTCGAAAGCAAGAATAAATAGCTACTGATAAGCCGACTTTGAGCGTCTAATATTAAATTATCAAATCCAATCTCTGAAAGATGAGGAGACATTCACTAAATAATTGATTCACCGAAAAGCTGTGTTGAAGATTTTTGAAGCGTTAAATTATGTAATTATTATAATTCAGAAGCAAATATATTCATTATTAAATAAATTTTTCAGTACGGTAACATAAATATGAAAATCACGCCCATTACAATTGGATGATTATAGTTTTCATTCATTTGTATAGTGATTAATGTATATTTAATATTAATATTTATTCAATATTATATAACAACCTTTGGGTCTCCCCACTATTAAAACGCTAAATAAATTATACGCTACTATTATACGCTAAATAAATTAATTATTATTTAAAAAGATCCTCCAGTACCAGACCCCCTCATTGCATCCGAAAAAATATATAAAACTTACTGGATTTTTTTATTGATCCAGTCTGAAAACTAGATCATTTAGATCCTAGTAAATTTATAGTTTATAGTTGAAACAATTTACAGTCTCTCAAAAAAAAAGTTATCTATTTCACCACAAAAGAACAACTTCTCTATGCAAACACGTAGAACAATGGCAATAGGATAAAATAAAAATCACATTACCTATTAATGGATCACAATAGATAAAGATAACAGTACCATTTTAGTATCACACGAGTGAGATTGCCTTTAAGAAGAGCGAAACATATATAATATTGTATTTGAATAAAAAATGCTAAAAGGGTACTATGATTTTTATTTCACCTATTAATATACAGTGATATAGTAGCCCTATAGGCAACAAAGCAATATACTTTGAACGCAGGATAATCATTTCCCAAGAGAACATAAAATACTTCTTTAGCAAAAATGGTTTACGTAACGCAAGTTACTAAGAGGAAAATTCTTATTGAGAAACGGAATTCTTAAAATCGGATTTGAAATGTAGTCTATATAATATTGGTAATTGGCATGTATTGCTAGGAGGTTTCAGATGATTTCCGTATGCTACGAAATGTAGCATAGTTCGTGAAATAAGGGGCTCTGTACTCTGTACCCCAATAGGGGTTCCAATGTTCTTTAAAAATAATGATTGTGAGAGGTTGAGAAAAAAGTGGTATTTCACCTACAGTGTAGGTGAGCACTTACCTCTGAGCATAGTCCTGAGTTCGTTGATTGCTTCCTTGGCTCGTTCGTCGGTTTCACGCAGCTCCCGCTCGGCAATCAGCTTGGTCTCGGCCGTCATCGGCTCATTCTCCAGCCGAAACCTACGGTCGATGTGTTCCATCTGTGGCGCCGATACTGGTGTCTCTCCTGGAACGCGAATCAACATTGTTCTGGTGCACATGTTTTCGGTTAAAAGAGCGAATTAAGGCAAAACAACTCAACAGGTAAACGGTCAAAAACGGGTGAAAATCGGAAAACTCTGTCAGTTCCGCTAACAACCAATTCGAAATAATCGTTTCCTTGCGAAATCTAACCTCTGGCAGACATCTACCAATATTTATGCCTCGATCTGTTCCGAACGCGAACTAGCCATCTAGTGAGTGCTCCCTGGTAGACCCTGCTCACTTTTGCAGTGCAACCTTTGAACCTTTGCTCGGAGATAACCAACCGACGGACAAACATTTCGTCACTGCTCATGGTCGCACTGTCTACAGATTATAGGCGAAGAGGAGTGTGTGATGGAGGAGTAGTGAAACCAGGGGGAAACTATAATGGGGGGAAAAGGATGACACGAGATCAGAGTGTATTTCATTGTAGGCGTTGAGAAGAAACAAACTATAAAAAACTATCTATATCGGAAATCCTCGTAAATAACATATACAATAATAACAATATAGCAATTCAAATATTGGACTTGAATCTGAATAAATTTTGTTTAATAAGTGTTCAATGATAATTTATGGATTACAAGAGTTCAAAAGCGTGGGTGTATTTATCAATCAAGCACAGAAAGTTGTCAATAATAATGTTGCCAAAATTTTTCATTGCAATTGAATTCCTATTTCAAAAATTGTTTTGCTCTCCAGAGATCAGTGTTCATTGTCAAGAAGTCACGTGAAAATGTTGAAGGGTAACTTATTGTTTCAAAGTATCAACAAATAAGTTCAAAGTCACGTTATTGAATTGCAGTTTTCCAAAATAGATTTATGATATTATACTAACAAAAATAAAAAAGATAAATTATTACTGCACTTGGTGTTTTCAACAATGATATTTTAATCCTCTTTCACATGAAAATAGATCTTTGCATTGGTAAAATGTGCAAATTTATTACTTTTTTTAAGGTAAACTAATTTATTGCCGGCCGGGTTGGCCGAGTGGTCTAGGGCGTTACAACCTTCAGTCCGCTAGCGCTACTTGGTCGTAGGTTCGAATCCCACCAGAGGCATGGTCGTTTATGCACCTCATAAATCACCCATAACCATCTATCAATTCTCAGACCTTAATGTACAAAACAAGATGGCGGCAATATGGGCCTAGCCAAGCGTAATAGCAATAGTTAAACTTGCTATTCTGCAGAAGTAATAAGACAGAAATAGCATATTTTTATTGTTAAACATAATGATATTACAGTATAATAAATATCCGATACAAAATTAAAAATCATAACAATATGATGAATTTCAAACTAGAATCTGACTTATTATTCTATGTGAAAAATATAAATACAAGACACTCAAATTCCAATCAGTTTTTCCTAACATGTTTGCAATTCACTTGCTGCTCATTTTAACTATCTTAGCTGTTTCTGAAACTTTCCACTAATATTTCCAGTTACTTTTTTGATTAAATTTTTTCCTCCGGTTGGCAAGTTGGAGAAATCTTATTGTCTTATTCTGTACACTCCAGTATCCATCCAAAAATGAAATATTTACTCCTCAAGACGTGTTTTTAGAGTGTTCTTTAAGCTTTTGAGTTGTGTTTTTCACCATTACTTCACATACCTTGGATAAAAAACTGAATTTATTCACTTTACCTCACCCTCTCAGAGGTACTGGTACGGCCTAGGCCTACCGGTTTGTACAGTCACAAATTAGTCCCTGTTTGTAACCTTATCATCTAATATTTTGCAGCTTACTGTTACACAAGGGAGATCACTGAGGTCACATTTACTTTGTCTTTCACTTTTATAAAAAGCTCATTGTCTATTTCAACAATATAAATAAAAACAAATCCGAATTCCTTATGGCAATGCTATTTGAAAATCAGAGATAGTGACATTGTTGCACTAATTTATGAAATTATCCTTATCTCTTCGTGAACACATTTTTAACAGAACATGCACAGATTGGGGGTCCTTCTTTTCTTTGGTATTTCGGCTGGTTGAGAAAAATTAAGGGAAATGAATCACTTCTTAATTTTGGTTTTTCTCTTTTTACTCCAATTAGTTCATCGTCTATGACAAGAAAAACGTCTTCCTCAATAATAAAACGGTCTTCAAAATTATTAATACAAACTATCGAACTGTCTTTCACTTCAAAATTTCGATGAAAACCTTTCTAACCAATATGTCCATTGAGAGTTTGTTATAAGGTATCGAGAAAATAGAAATATGATTTTAATTATCATAGTTGGATATTCACAATCACGAACACAACACAGACGACCCATTTAAAATAAACTATTACATTTTCAAGAAATTATGCGACATTATTTTAACATAAAATAAGACAAAACGCGAGTGTAATCCATTGTCAACTTCGTAAACATTCAGTAGGCCTACCTATGAAATGTACCAAAAATTATTTTTATAATAAAACATATGATTTTTTTTTTGTCAACATAACCAAAACGCAATGAAATCATGAATTTGGAATAGGGAAATTACTTCCGCCATTTTTCATACAATCGATAGTTACATTAAGGTATGAGAATTGATAGATGGTTATGCCCTCGCACACTCCATTACCCATGCACAAGTAAAATTGAATACTTATATGGGCATCATCCGCAGCAAAAATTAATATACAATTCTTTCATATGTAAATCATGAAAGATATTATTTTAAAATTGTAATGTATTTAGCGACCTTGAGAGAGCCTCCTCAAAAATAGTAGGCTACCGGGTGTGTTTTTCATAATAAAAAATTCATTAACATAATATTATACAATGTAGATGTAGGAGATTAGGTTGTAATCAAAAGGAAGTTTCAATTACAATAACGAACTGAAAAATTGGAAAATGTAGAATTTTCTTTTGTTTCTTGAAAGTTATATATTTTCCCATAACAAGTCATAGAGTTTAATTCACTACAGCGTTTGTCAGGTCAGTATGAATTCAAGATTCACACTGATCAGTTATTAATGCATTGACACGATTGTCAAGGATATCAACACATACTCGTATCTATATACCATATACATTCTATTTGTCAACTCTGTCTGTAGTTCCAATAGTTGTAGAAAACTGATCAAATGTACTCGTAATACGGTATTTATAGTACGGTAAGCAAGCAACGCTGTTGCTTTTAGAAAACCCTTCCTTTAAATTTACATTTAATTTGCATTTTTATTTTGTGATAACTGCGTTACTTTTGTAAACTCTTCGAGCAAAAATATGTAACTCAATACTCATGGGGGACAGCCAGCCATTACTAATTAAAAATAAAACTTTAAACTTAGGGATATTTAAAAATAATTGATAAATAAAATGAAAAAGTCATTAATACTTTTAAAGTTTTAAAAAAGGGTATTTAATTTTTTCCATTTTATTTATAAATTGTGGGGTAAGGTACAGTGCCTATTCAAAGTGGTAACCACTGCACCATCGTGACTATTTTACTCATTAATCTGTCCACACGTTCTGTCGACGAGTCAACGTGTGGACTGATATTTACTATTAAATTTAATTTCTAGCGGGCATCTACTTGATCAAGTCAACTTGGAACTTGACTCGTGTATCTGAGGTATGAGTTATTGTGGATAGAATAGTCTGAAACTTGCGAGAAAGCAAGAGGGGTTCGGGTTTCTTTCACTGTTCAAGTGATAGTAGTTGATGAGGAAAATTAGCTTCGTATGTTTATGTTTTCACCAAACAGATTTTTTTGGAAATCATTAGCCAATTATATTAGGATTAGCTCTATTGTATAACTTCTATGAAACCTGAATAAATTATAAGGCTGCGTTACTTTGGTGTTGAAACTTCAGAAGAATTTAAATAACTTAATTATTCGTAGGATATTTTTGGTGAGAGAGTAGGCTACCGTAACATAAGACTCCTGAAGAAGAGTAGGTACCGTACTGGTAATTAATTATTTCCCCGGGATACTGTTTTGAAGGTGGTTAGGAAGAGAGGTACGGTATTTTAGTTTTCTATATGGATATTATTTCTCATCCAATCTAGGGGCACGTGTTTTCTGTAAAAAATATTTTTGTACTGTAGCATCGATTGTCTAATTAAATAAATAGAGATGAGTTTTGGAATCAGTATTTCATTATTGGAATAATATTGATCACCCGTAATAGATAAGAACGAAATTGAACATCAAGTAAACAATTGAATTAGTTGATGCACGTTTAAGTGAATGTGTATGTCTTATTTTTCAACAATAATTTAGAAAAAGTTAGTTCCTCCGAAATTGAGAATTATTTGAGTGGGTGCTTCAAAAACAGAATGACCCAAAATTGAACAATGGAACTGTTGGTGAACCACAAATGTCATTGCTAACTGAACAAAACAAATCTATTTTCGTATCATATTTCCTACATTATCTCTGACACAAAATTCAATGTCACTTATAAAGCTCTAGAATCTCTTCCTTTTGTGCGCGAATGAACTATTGAATCATAGAAACGCATAAAAGCTTCACTAACGGAATTTGATCTATTATTGAGTTTGAGATAAACTGCAATGCGTCATTTTCCGATCAAAAAAGGTAACGGTGCAAATTTTAGTGAACAAAAGCCTTAAGATAGCCTCAATTGTATTCACTCATAGATACCATTCTATATAATTATTATGTTGCATTTATCTGTTAATTGATGAGTCTTATCTTTAGGAAGCTAAAGCAAACTAAACGTCATTAAATGAAAGTGCATAAAGTACCGCACTCGTAGCTCGAATTTCGGACATTAAAGGCCATAGTATTTCTTTTAGCCTTTTATAGCCTTTCACAGTATTTGTCTGGAATCGTACTTTGCTCATTCTCCTTAAAATAATAGGCCTAGTTATTTTGTTGACCTTTTGTATATGTATCTATTCCTAAAGTACCTACCCAAAAATATAGGTGCATCATCGATGAGTTTTCAATTTATGAAAAAACCCGAAAAGGTATATTAGGAACAATAATAATAATCTTTCAAAACTTTCATCATGGAGTACCTAGCCCTTTTCCATGAATTGATAATTCACTTACTGCATATTATATTCAGTTTTCAAATTGCAATCAATAATTTATCACGAGTTATTGATATCGTAAATTTAATATATTTTTAAATTTAAAAATCTTGATTGACCCACGGCTTTTTGCAATACTGTATGATGATGCACGTCGTATATTGAAGCTTTTCTCAATGTATAATGAAGAACCTTGATGAATATGGTACCCTTGAGAAGATAAAATCATTAATTGAATATTGATGTAAATGAATAGATTTATTGACATTCTTAAATAGGTTCATTGTCTTTGAAAAAATTATTTCTATAAGTAATTATAATTCAATGAAAAATAATTAATGATTATTATATTTAAATTATCATGTATTTTTTAATGTGTACGGTATTTTTTATCTTTAATACCGACACATAATATAGTGATTATAATATTATTATAAGCAGGGCTCAGAAGTAGCAGAGAAGTTTATCCAAAATTCTCAATCCATAAAATAGTGGCTTATTTAGCGAGTGAAGAATATGTTAATTTACATTGTAAAACTCACTGCCTGGCTGTATATAATAATATATAAGTTAATTTAAAAATCTATAGTCTGAATACAGATTTGAAACCTCTTCAGCCATCACTTAAACTCATGGAATGACCAATTTTAGGGATCTATATTGTATTTATTTTAATATCAGATAAAGTAATCTGTTATAACATTTTGGTTGAAGACTTGATGTTTAACCAACATAATTATATAACAGTTAACGTATCTTTCTTGTTTATTGCTGAGACAATGTCAAGATTACGGTATATTTTTAATTGGTCGAAACGGAAACTAACTGATAAAGCAGTACTTTCAAAGTTGGAAAAGACCCTATAATTAATAAGAGTAGCATCTAGATAGGTTACAGCCGCAAAGGTCACAGGGGTCAGCAATAATTATTATTTTTCATCAGACCTAAACCAAGTTCTATATTTTTTGGTTTATTCTTCAGATGAAAAACTGGATTTTCCCAATTTCACTTCAATTCTATTGAGAATAATTGTCAGTAGATTTATCCTAAGGGAATTTGCTGCTAAATTAAATTGAGGAATGGTGATACGGTATCAAGAATGATTTTCAGCTAAAAATGAAACAAATCTTACTCAATGCCAAATAGAAAATATATATTATTCTATTCCATAACTAAATAATATTATGTTACAACAAATAATTATAAAAATATATGCTATTATACTGATAATAGGCCCATATCATATGTGATTTATATAAGATTTTTTTTTAAGAGTAATGATTGTGTAATAATATTTTCTGGAGTACCTAACAAAAACTTTTCAAGAAATGAATAGGGTAGCAATTATTATTCCATTGAATATTGATGAATTGAATCATTTTTTTCCTGGCCCTAATTATGAAATCATTGAATGTATCCGAATTAAAAAAAATTTATGATATCTGTTGCATTTTGCCAAAAAGTTAGGTGGTGTCCATGGTAAATTGAAAATTTTATACATCTTTCTTTCATCATCAGAGACATTATCTATTGCCTCTTTTGAATTCGATAACATTATCAGAAACAAAATCTAGCTGATGATGTCAAGGTGTATAGAATATTCCATTAAATTTATACATGATGTTACCTACCAAATTGTCGCTTTTTATTTTAAAAAACATCATCTAGGGATAACTGAATGACAACTCTAATCGACAACATCAGCTGTTGAAGCGCACAAGAAGCAGTCGAAATCGTTTAATTTTTAGCGTCATCTCTAACAATGGAGGTCTCCTTTGTCTCATATTATCAAATTAAAATAATCTACATTCTACTCTTCTCCCTAATAATTTAGAGATTATTGCAAGAGCAATTTGTTCAATTCTAAAGCATTTATTATCTCATTTATATTCATGGAATATTTTTATCAATTCTCATATTATTCAAATCCAAGAATTGATTACTTATCTTATTGAAAATGTTTGCTAACATGATGCAAAAGTTGCAATTTAGGGAGAAAGATTATTGATATTCTAATCTATCTCATTTTCTGGGGCACGGTATGCAATGATCCCAACAATTATTATTCCCTACACGGCTTGAATAAATGATCTTTCATGATTCCCAGGAAAGGAATTCATTTCCACTTCCAAAGAAAGAAAATTTATCAAAATTGCTACATTGCTAATTAGTAAATTTCATCTCAATAGTAGGCCTACATCTCATTTAGAGCATTGATCCTCATTACTTGATGAGAACCCTCTGTTACTTATTGACAACAAAGACTTGTAATTATTATTATATTTAATCATTTGTTTTTAGTGATTGGTGACTGACGATTCGTCACTTTTATATTTTCTATTAATTTTACTCATATCAGATAGTTTTGAACTTTTGTCCTTTAGTTCTGAGAATGAAACTTTCCTATATACTATAGTCTGTTCAACCAAAGAAGGCCCTCTAGCAAAATGAGAAAATGACTCCAGCTCGGTCAATATTGGTTCAAAAATTATTTATTTGGTCTTAAATTGTAGATCAGAATGTTCCCTACAATTGAGACCAGATCAATAATTTTCAAACTAATATTGACCGAACTGGAGTTATTTTCTCTTCTTGCTAGAGGACCTTCTTTGCTTGGACAGACTGTACGTGCTGAGTTTATGACGATGACTATCGATTGCTAAATCAAATTGATTTTTTATAAGAGTTGATAAATATTGAAAGATGCAAATTACGGTATTTCTGATAAGCAATATTATATTAAATATGTATTACTCAAGAGTACTACTCTATGCATTACTAAAGGAGATCCACTGGTTGACTACGTTTAACTCCTGTGCAGGGCTCCAGCCTCCAGTATTAAATATTAATAATATTATTAATTGATTCTCCTTTCTCTCCTTTTTACACTATAGTCTATTTATGACTTGGTTAAAATTATTTAGTTGAACTCTACCCAAATATTAAATTTTTTTTGTTTTTTACCTCATATACCGCTTCTGCTAGCGCAAGCCTATCAATTCTATTTACAAATGTAAGCTCTATTGTCAGCTCTATTTACAAATGTATAGTATATTTATTTATCCTGCAAGGCCTTACAATAATATTAGAAATTTTTTATGTCTTGTCATATTTTATTTTGACTTCCAAAAACACTTTATCACTCCAAATATGAAAAGAGTGAGTAAGCCTTTGAAGTCAATTGATATGAGTTCTTGGTCCCTATAAATTACAAGAATCTTGCTCTAAACGTGATGCGTTATTAATGTTGATAATAAATATTTTTTATCGTTACTGTTCTAGCAATAATTATAGCTTAATGAAGAATTTTATTTGGTTTCCAGTTTAAATTCGAATTATCAATACCGTAGGCCTACTATATTAATTACTCAATCAGGCATGAAATTGAAAAGAAAATCAATATTGCATTTCTTCAGCACGAGGATACTGTGTGTTTTCGTTTATTAATTTATTCGCGATAAGATAATATTTAAGTTATTCTCACTGAGCTGTATTCGTTTGTGTTACACAAAATTGAACTCTATTTTGAGAAAAAACAGATTTATGAGCTGTCCTTGTTTGCTCTGACGTATTCATTGATAAATTAGTAAATTTGCAGCTTGTACCCTATCAAAATTATGGTTGTTTCAATTTTTAATTGTAAATTTCAATGCATCACAGATCTTTTAGACAATTCTCTCATTCATAGACCTCGTGATTTATTATGAACATAACTCATTGATCATAAAATAATTAATTCAATTGATGAATTGAAGATTAATAGGCCTAATTCATTCAATCAATCTTGATATTATTATTTTTTTCATCATGTGGCATCGACTAGAAAAGTCAATTCCTCTCTCAACATTGGATTACAATCAATTGGATATTTTTGTCTCTCAGTTTATTGTCTACAATTCTATCTAGGCTATATAAAACAAAATCATATTCCCCGCTAAATTTAACCCCAGTTGGTTGTAGGTAAGAATTATTCTATGAATTTGTGAACAACTTCCTGCACCACCATTCATAGAAGTAGAAATCTTCTTCTTCATTTGATTCTATCATTGCTTTACTTAATTCTCTAACTTTAAAATCAGGTTGCTGACCTATGCTAGAAAATGTTATGAAATTTTCGTTTACTCAGTGATGGTGAAGTCAGAATTTTTATATATCTGAGAGGGAGAGAGAGAGAGATTAGATTAGATTACTTTATTCATATAGACAATAACAATACATTCACACTTCAATATTGCTTAAATATAGCACGTTATAACATAAACGAGTAAGTGTACCTCTATTATACAGAAATAAATATACAGTAGCTATTACTTTTATATAAACTTCACGAGCTGAAAACATAGTAACACTATTCATCAATTACGGGTACACATGAACGCGAAATTGTAGAAATTTTACTAAATTATATTTAATTGGCAATCTTTTAAATTACGATTCAATAATTGTCTAGATGAAAAGGCGAAGTTTAGACATAAAGATGTCCATTCTTGGGAAAGGACAACAAAGATGTCCTTTCCATTAACACTTGGCCTTGGGAGAGAGAGAGAGAGAGAGAGAAGACATGGAAACTTTCCGTTGAATTTCCAGAGTGATGGAAGTCGGAAGTAGCATAACGTTTCCAACTTGTTAAAGCAGATGCCAACGAAATCTGTGGTTGAAGAATGAGTCTTATTACTAATATTGATGCTCAGCTTCATCAGGAAGTCGATGAGCGTTCTCGAAAAGCATATCGAATTGAGAGCGATCTCAGCCAGTGAATATGAAGGAAATACTTCGACCTCAGCTAAGCCATTATGCTCACGTAGAGAGAAATTATAACAAAAAATTGTCAACCACCAGTTTCGTCGGTTTGCTACTCCAACAAAACCGCCTTTTGGAATCTTTAAATGTATCTCTACTTTCAGGAGCAAAATTTTTTTCAGGGGAATATAATTTTTTTTAGAGAAGGTTGAAAGGAGGGACTCGAATAGTTTGACTCTATTCTCTACTTCTAACGAACATTTTGTAAAGTTTAGTTATGTAAAATATCTAACTTAGTTCTAAAATATCTCTCCAATACTACCTTTGTGTATTGTATATTGGTAAATGGCAGTATAGCCTACTCTTACCGTAGCATCGCAATAGCCGTATATACCTACATGTACTATACCACTATGATTGAGATTTTTGAGGGGATTATTATATCCCCTCAATTACTTACCCCCCAGACTTCGCCCCGATTTATTTTTATCAGTCCTATTATACAGTGGGCTATTTATTCATGTGAAATCTACAATGGTAATGATAATGATAACTGAAGATATACGCAAAAAATGTCGCTAACGCCAGTTGATCATACGAGTTTTTTATTTGTATGAGTAAATGTGATGGGGGTTGACGTCTTGTCTTGTTTTCTTTACATTTTTTCCATATTTGATTAACATTTAAATAGGCTACTGATTCCTTCTATCATACAATATCTGAATATTATAAGCATGATAACAAGTATTATTTATCACAGATCAAAACATAAATTTTAATGGTTGTACGTAAATGATTCGTAACGTGGATGTAAGAGAAATTCGAACTCATCGCAGCTTTTGAAATCTAAAATACCCTTCTTTTTTCATTTGTTTATGTGATAAATCATTGAAGTAGAAGATAGAAAGTTTAATAATTTTTATGTGGTTAGTCTCTTGTTTCTTCCATCCATAAAACTACGTACTGATATGAACTGGAAAACGCAAAGACCTAAAACTACGTACGTAATATCAGAGACAATGTATATTATACATGATAATAACCATGAAAATTATTCAATGCGTAATGCAGCGTATCAAGCGACATTCAAAATCGTGTTAATTATAATGTTTGTTTGATAATAGGAAAGAATCAGTTCCTCAATTTTATAAAAGGAGGCTACAGAAAAAGTAGAGGATGGAATATGTTTTGAAGGCTAGGTCCTATAGGTACGGTACTGAAAAATGTAGATATAGTTCTATTAATGATAATAGCAGATGACAATATTATTATTAAGATTAAGGATAAGCTTACGCATACCGACTATTTCTCATCGCTTTCTCCATCATGATAGTATTTTAGATATCGTGGTTTGATTGTATCTAAGTAGAGAATGATGATATAATAATACTAATAATAAGCAATGTATGAATGCAAAGAATAGCAAATATATCACAGTTGATCTTGATTGTAAAATGGATTATGATAAATGATAGAATAATTCTCGTACCGTATTCGTTCCACGGCAATCCCTTGTCATGAAAAAATATTTATTTCATTATCAGGGTATGTTGGATTTCACTCATATTTCATAAAAACCATACACTTATTAAATATGTTAGTTCTCAATATAGGCCCTTGTTAGAAATGCTTCAGATCTTACATTGAAAATAAACATAACTATACACCGCATATCTAAATAGTTTGGTTCCTTCTATTTACAAATTGTTAAAATATTACTATTGGAAAAATGGAATGTTTGTGTAGAACGATCAACTCTTGAAATTTCTTATTATTCAATAATCGAATAGCAAATAATCGAAAATTAATAGCCTCTAGGTAGGTACCGTACTGTATATTTCAACTCACCAGAATCTAATAATGAATCCTTGAATATAAGTGACAATCCAGCAGAGCACTGAACGAATTTTACAAGAAAAGTAAATTTATTTTTTGTTGCTTGGTACCTTTATAACTTTTCTTTCAGAAGATCAAAGATCCAAAGGTCAAAACGAAAAAGGCTGATAAAAAATGAGTCCGCCTCCCTATGACAAATAATATAACTAGTATTTCGGGTTGAGCTGTCACCAAATAAGACTGAGGTTTTGATAATGAGCTCCACGACAAAGAGTCTAAAGTCACCAGTAGGATAGCACACGTTTCTCGTCAGTAAATAGTTGTATCATAGTTGTTCAAACACTCTCCCTTGTCAGTCATCGCTTTTATTCACGCTGAAAGTGTTTACCTAAACATAGTGATAATGAATTACATTATTCAGAAGTCATTTCAATTTATCACTGACTAATTATTTGAAAATTACTACTAGGTTGATTAATACCAAAACTCTATTTTAACGTTTTAGATCCATCCATTCCAATATTATCTATCCAATCAAACAATCAATTCTATACAGTATTAATAGTAAATATCAATTCTATACAGTATTATAACTCAATTTCGTAAAAAAATTGAGTTAACACCCTTGACCTCTCAGGTACAGAATTAAATAGACTATTTATTTAAAAATTGATGGACTTCCGTATCAAATTTAATGAATATTTTAATGAGATAGATAGGATATATTTTCCATTTAAGCTTTTCAATAATATTAAAACGTTAATAGCAAAAATGAGTTCACCAGCTCTATATTCTCGCCTTATCCTTCTAGCCGTAGCGGGGCAAGATCTATCTAAGGGGGCAAGATGTGTATAAGAATCTTGGGAGCAGGGGACTCCGCGCTGATTTGCTAAGGCGCAAGATATGCAGACCGCGATGCATTTACAACTTTTAAAACCCCTGAATATTTTGGGCCTTCGCTTGTTGAATATGAATACATATTTGGGCCTGAATATGAAGAAGTGAATGGCGAATCCTGAAACAATATTCCACATAATTAAAAATAATTTAAAAAAGTCCAAACTCATTTTAAAATAGCACCTTATCGTTCAGGCAAAATACATAATAATTATGTAATAATATTATTATTTTAAAGCATAAAAAATCCTACTGCAATATTTGGTACGGCACGGAACTTACTCAATTAACTTGTTCTAACACTATACGGTACAGGACGGTAGTAAATAAAATTAATATTAGGAGCTACCGATATCTATATCTATTGAAATATATAGTATTTCGAATTATTGAAATTGGTATCGGTTTCAAGGACAAGTTTCGTTAGAAAAGTTCAAATTAAATGACCTTGGATCTTGAGAAGTTTTGCCAATTTTGAAGCTCGTGTAATAAGTAATTAAGCTGACTGGACAATGATATGCTGTGCATTGTGTTTATTGAATCAATCATCCATTTTTATCATAGAAGAATCACGCAGCGAACACGTAATAAGATCATTATTTAACCGTATGAAAGGAAGTAGATAAATATATGATACACATTGATTAGAATGATAATTTTTTTCTTGTTGGGATTAAACCACTGGAAAGCCTCCTTATCAATCATGTCAAACAAACCTTACAAGAATCACTTGTTATTTTCTCTTTTGGAAACCCCTTTTATTATTCTCGGAATATTCTTTTCCCACATGTTCCCCACGGTATAAAGCTGACGCCAAGAAGTTAGGCGGTTTCGTCTGTCTCTTGTACGTGGTGTAACCTACTGACAGCTGATGTAAAGCGTCTATAATTGTTTCTTTTAATTTTTCATTTTAAAGTCACCGTCTAGTCTTTGCTGAATGACAACAATTATTGACAACATCAGATGTTGGAGCGCAAAGGAGCAAACATAACCGCCTAACTTTTCGGCTTCAATTATATCCATCCATCAATCTACCAAATTAATTTTAAATTTGTGCTGTTTATAAATTGTGAATAATTGAAAATACTCAACATACCTTATGGTTGTAAGGTAATCAAACTTTACCAGGAATAGGTAAATTCGGAATAGTTTTGTTACCGTATTGAGTTCTTCTCAATAATCATATAATGAAAATTCAATATTTCCTTTTTCTTAGGGCTACCGTACTGTACTTATCAGAACTTTCAATTAATGTACCCTTTTAAAATAATTTTTATTTTACATAAGGCCTACATGTTTTGACGTTTTAGCAATTTCAAAATGCGGATCGAACATGTCATTTAAAATAAAAATTATTTTAAAAGGTTACTGAGATCTACATTAATTGAAAGTTCTAATGAAAATTCAGCTCATGCTGTGAATATTTGTAATTCCTTCTTCGAGCTTTATCCATAATTATTTTAGATGATGGGTGGATTCAACCACTGATGGGTTGTTTTCCAATATGAGAGATCCATGAAAATATCAGGTACCGTACCTAAGTTACGCAAATATAAGTACCGGTATTAAAGTGATTGAAATAGTATCAAGTCCAAATATAGTTGAGTTTTCAATATTCCACCGTTATTTTTTTATTATAATTCTTCTCAATTCTTGTTGGCTATAATATGAATACAGTACCGAACCGGTATTGTAGAATACACTTAATATTTTCCTATGAAGGCATTGACTTGTATAACACAATACATAACTACGGTAATATTGATTCCACAGCTACAATACATGCGGTGCCAAAAAGCAAGCTTGCAGACTGAAGAGGAGTAGCTTATATAGTGATATAGGCATAGAAGTGCTTTAGCTAGTGGCTTAGAGTAAAATAAGCACTGTTATAAGCAAAGAACACACCAGCGTTTTTGGAGAGAGAAAAGGGCCGGTGGTCCTGACGAGTGTCTAATATAAGTAGGCTAATTATTTTTGTCATCTCTCATAAAAATAAACGTATTTACTATTTATGCTATGGTGTCCTACCCCTCTCAGCACTCATTACTCATGCACAAGCCTGGTATTAACGCCGGTATTACACATAATATTTTGTATAACAATAATATTTTCTATTACATAAGAAAAGAGAAGAAAATATGATCTCGTTTATATATTCATAAAAGTTCAATTATCATAAAATATTTCCGTGTAATACCGGTCCAAGAGCTCATAAGGGCACCACCATCAGGTACGATATCAGAAATTTTTGCACTTTTAACGAAAAATACGCTTTTCAGAGCATCATATTTTATTGTTTATTGTTTCTCTGTCATGTAACCCATGTTCAGAGATATTTATTAAACATATAAAACTACTATCCGGCAGGCTCGCTTTGCCCGCCTTCTCCGACTAGCAAGGGGGCTCCGCCCCCTGGACCCCCGACAGTTTCAGCAATGGCGCAGTAAGTCAAAAAGGCTCACTTCGCTCGCCTTCAAATCCTTCAAAAGGATTTGTTTTGATCATCATATCACAGGGTTCTTTTGAGTAATCCTTCTAAATTGTTGCTCTATTACCTTGAACGTGTACGTTAACTAAATATACGTTAACTAAAAATATATTTAGTTCAGTAGTTTCCGTGAAATAAAGAAGAGTGCAGATTCCAAACATTGGAAAACCTTATCACAGGTTTCAAACCACCGGGAAGCGATTTTTGAGGCTCATAAATTGAATTCAGAGGAACCGGTCACCAATGGCAGAGGCAAGTATCTCATCTAGTATAATCTCACCTATTAGACGCTCTCTGCCACTGGGACAACCGCTCCCCAAATTTATCGAACACAGTATTTCTAGGCCTAATCTGGACCTGTTCACCAAATTTCAACATTTTCTTCCAATTGATTCTCAAAAAATCTAAGAAAAACTCAGAAAATTCCGAAAAATAGTAAAACGCTAATATATTGAGCGTAACCTTGGGAAATACACAGTATATCGGACATAGATTGAAACTTGATTCAATATCTTCCAAATTAGTTCATCTCTAAACTCGCTGACCCATTGAATTTACAGTAAGGACTAGTCGTATCAAGGCGGAAGATATGCAACCCGCAATACATCATCAACTTTGAAAAAACTTAATTATTGGCGTAATCTTGAACTCATTACTCATTTTTTGCGTTTTTTTAGTTTTTTTCGAAACCCCATCGGCAGAAAATGTTGAAATTAGGTACCTACCTAGACAGGTTCAGGTTATGTCTAGAAATATATTGTGTTAACATTTTTTTATTATTTTGAGATAACGATATCAGGTTTTAGAAAGTTCTAAATTCTTTGTTGGCAGTGGCGCATCCAGGACATGATTTCGGAAGGGGGGGGGGTCAAGGAGGATGTTGTGGAGAACCTTCCGGGGGCCTGGGGGCGCACCCCCGGGAAATTTTTGGAAAATGGGTAACTGGAAACTCGTATTCTTAGACAATCTAGAGTTTAAATTCTGACTATTTTTTGTGATTCATATCTATAGTTTTTAATTGGATTCATTTATTAAATATACAGTGTTTCAGGAGAAATGGATGAGCAATACTTCTAATGCAGATTCTTTTTTAAGGCAATACTTTTTTAAGGTGGATTCCTTAAACCAAGTAGGGAAAACATTTCCATGAGAATCGCCCCCAAAAGCGCTTTGTTATTGAGATAACAATGTCGAAAAATTGACATTTTTTCAAAAAATATCAAGTTTTCTAATTTTTAAAGGTTTTTTTGGGTTAAAAGTTAAGAGGTGGTGATTGTGTAAATCCTACCCAAATCTCACAAATTGCGATCAAAAATCGAAAAATACAATAGACAAAACATAGCATACTTTGAGTGAAAAATCAGTGTTCAGTGGCGATTTTTCGATTTTTGATCGCGATTTCTGAAATTTGTTTGGAATTTACACAATCACAACCTGTTACTGCAACTGCCCCCTGTGCCCCCTTTTGATCCGCCACTGGTTGCGGGTGGCATATCTTGCGCCTTTGCAGATTCTATATTGAGTGATCTAAACTACAAGGCAAAACCGTTTGAATGGAACTTTGCAAGCGAGTGAAGCAAGCCTGTTTGTGTCATCGACACTGCTGATACTACGGGGAGTCCAGAGGGCCGGAGACGAATTGACGAATAAGGTGAGCGAAGCGAGATCTCTTTCTTTCAAATCATAAGGACAAACAAGTTCCTTCCATTAGTTTTCAGGAAGGTGTGATTGAGCGAACAATTTTGTAGCTGGGAAAATTGTTTGGCAGCCCATCTTTTTTTGCAGCTTCGCGGTAGTACAATGTCGCTGTACACTGTAGCGTTGTACCACAGAGATTTCCTTCTCTGTATAATATAAGTTGGGATGCTACAAAAGTGTACTACCGACAAAGTACACTTTGAAGTACACAACAAAGAAGTTATTATTTTGTTATTTGTACAACCACAGAGATTTCCTTCTCTGTGGTTGTACAAATAACAAAATAATAACTTCTTTGTTGTGTACTTCAAAGTGTACTTTGTCGGTAGTACACTTTTGTAGTGTACAAAATAAGATTTCCTTCTCTGTGGTTGTACAAATAACAAAATAATAACTTCTTTGTTGTGTACTTCAAAGTGTACTTTGTCGGTAGTACACTTTTGTAGCATCCCAACTTATATACTGAGAGGAAACGCAAGCTATTAAAAATCATTTTTAAATTTATGAAATCAATATATTCGATAAAGAAGATTTTTATAAATATAACTTGAAAGTATCAATTGCTCCTTTAATAGCATATTTTTTTGTTAGGTAACGTTGGTAAGCCTGTTATCTGGCGGGAATCTTCAGCTGCTCGTCCCGTCCATAAAAACAAAAGTTTCAAGTTCCAACTCTCAAAGCAAAGTGTACGTTTTAACCTCAATTTCTTCAAGTTAAATTCTCTACACTTGATAATCATTATTATCTTTCTGTCTGTATTTTGCCTCCAAATTCAGCAATTAAATATTTTTCAATTATCCATGTAAGTTCATTGTTGATTGCTTTAATAACATACGTTTCTTTTTGACTAGGATCAAACTTTGAATTCAACCAGCTTGCTTTTCTTTGAACGGTATCGTTGGTGGTGTTGTATTGTCTCCATCACTTTTTAAATTCAACCTTATTCTTCAATTATTATTGTCCTAATATATTAATATGTTTCTAGGATATTAACTTCTGAGCAACTGCATCAGTAAAATTCTGTAGTCTTCTAGGTTATGTTCACTGTATATTTAAATAGATTTTTAGAGTGTCTGATGCCCAATGGATTAATATTAGTTGTTTTTCAATTCAAAAAGTATAAATAATATTGTTATTGAGTCTCTTCCATTACTATTTAATTCATTTTACTTGATAGTAGATTGCAAATTAACAAAATCAAGGGTTAGTAACTTATGCCTCTATAGTAGGCCTATTCCGCCTATGGTCTGTCAAAGCAAAGAAGACATTCTGGCAGTAAGTGAAAATGACTCTAGCTCGTTCGATAAAAAGTTATAAATTTGATCTCAATTTGTAGGAAACATTTCAATCAACAATTTGGGCCAATTTATAATTTTTGAACCAATATTGATTGAGCATATTGATTGAATGGGAATCATTTTTCCATCTTGCCTGAATGTCTTCTTTGCTAGGACAGACTATAGTCACTGAGAATTTCGGTTCATGTATATATTTAAGTTACTTTCTATAACTTCATAATCAAGTAGGATGTGAATGTGAAATAAACAAATAAGACATAATAATGAAATATAATTATCAAATAAGAACTTCTTGAAGAATAATACATAAAAATAATTAACAGGAATATCAGATTTTGTTTGGTGTTGATGTGCTATAAGGTAAGGTAATATGTGTTTCTTTATGGTAATACGCAACAACAATAAGGAACCAACAATAATTAATTTATTTTGGATAAAAGTTGAAATATTGTTAATATAATTATGATACTGATATTGAGCTACCAAATAAAGATAACTACCTTATCTAAGATTAGTTATGGTCATTATTGTTATTTTGATATTTCAGATATCAAGTGACCAATTCTAATATAATTTTTCATCCCATAAACCAATTTATACTAATTATTTAGGTACCGGTACTGTAGATTTAATTTTATTTTAATTGTTTCTATCAGGTACATGTAAAAATGTATTCTAAAGACGCTAGGTACCTTTCAAATAACAAATGTATTCTAATTACTGTATTCAATTTTTGATGCTGTTTCAAGTTTTATTTAAGGAAGCTTTGCTACGGTTGAATTTATTGAAATTAAAATAATATTTTGTTTTGTTTTCAGCCCAACCCAAGTAAGAACTTCAGATTCGTAAAAGTCAAGATCTTATTCAAGTTAACTCCGTTGATCTGTGAAAATGTTCAGAAAAACTTTACCTGCCGTATAAGTAATAACTTATCTTATTTTCAAACATTATTAAAATGGTATATTTTATTTTTTCAGGTACAACAACTTGAGAAAACCAAACTTGAAACATTATTAAATGCCATGTCCGAACTGATAAAACTCATAATTTCCTGAGGAAGACAGTATTTATTCTTTACGTTTAAAGACACCCCTCACGATGAGTGTTTGTAATCCATCAAGTTTGAAAAAAGGAAACAGTGAGAAAGAAAAGAAGTTATTATCAAAAACTAGGGAAGTCGTTGAACTGGAAGCCATTTTGGCCGACCTCCAAGACAGTCCACTAAAACTCGGCTCGCCTGTCAAGTATTCGCCAAGCCATGTGAGATGCAGCCCAAGAACCAATTCTACACAGAAATTAAGTTCTCCTGTCAGTTTCAAACGCAATCTAGAAAAAGTCTATTCTTCGCCTGCCAGAGTAGTAAAGAAAATAGATTTCAAGTCTCCATCCAGAATTGGGACTTCAACCAGTCCAGAGTCTCCTAATCGAAATAGAGTAGCATCACCTCGTAAACAGAGCGAACCTGTCAGTCCTTACAGCCGTCTATCTGATGATACAAAGATATCAAGTCAATGCAGAGTGAATTTGGGCGCATTAGACATTGCTAAAGAGATTGAAAGTTTAGCTACTACTAAACCTACTACTCCCACTAAATTCAAACCTGTCAATGGTGTACATAAAGGGTCATCTCATAAACTTTCGGTAACTAAAAGAAATTCGAATTTAGGAAATAACTCTCTTAATAATCAGAAAAATGTGATCTTGGACTTGAGTGATAGTGATGATGTCTTGAAAGACGGTATTTTAAAAAAGTCAACCGGCCTAAAGGAATTAGATACCCAACCATCACTTGATAATGTGAATAGCAGTTCCAAAGTGACTCCAAAAAGTAAAACCAGTTGTAATGAAAAACTAGACACAAATGACATTGCAGCCTTGTTGGAAAACAGTGATGATGAAGATTGCGATGATTCCACTCTAAATTTCGATACAAGAGGTCCACCCAAGAATCGTGATAGTAAAATTGCGAGTGAATCAGCCTCATTGCGCAGTGAAATTCAGCGTGTTATGGGCTCTAGTAGGAGAAAAACTAACTTGAAACTGGAAAAGTATAGAATGGGTTACGCCGATGAGGACATCATCATAATAAGAGACTATGTCCCGTCACCAGAGACATCAACTTCTAAAAAGAATGTCAACAATAGTCCTAAGTCATCTAAGAAGGTAAAGAATGACTATGGTAGTCCCAAGCCTGCATCGTCTTCCAAATACCGCAAAGGAACAGTTGACCGCAGTAAATCAAAGCCCAAAAAGATCAGTGAATCAGATGATGATGTAATAGAACAGCCGAAATCTCTTAGTAAACGTAATTTATCCTCGAAAAAGAAAGGAACCAGTACTTTGAAAAAAGACAGTGAAGCAAAGAAGAAAGAGTCAGCTTCTACTGATTCATCTAGGAAAAGTAAAGCACGTCGAAGTCTATTGCAGGAAGCAACCTACTCCATCGAGGATTGGTAAGTGTGCAGAATATCATTTGAACTTTCAAATTTTAAATAAATATTCATATAACTTTAATTGTTGGGGAGACCCGTATGGTAGGTTCCACCTCGTCAATATGTTTTTGATGACAAACTTGTCTCTCATATAAAAACATCCAAGAATGTTCTTGAGTTTACTATCACCACCTTATGATCTCTAAGCAATAACTCTCATCGAACGGCCAACACATATAAGGCTAAATTGTAACTGATTGTTACAGAAGGTTTTTTTATTACAATCATATTGTTGATTCAAACCTCATCTATCCAGTTATAGGAACATGCATAAATTTCAGTACTACTAATAAATTTGGATATTGTCTAGTCTTTAAATTCAATATGTATATTAATCATAATATCACCTTCACAAGTACACAATTATAAATATTAAAAACTAATAAGTTCACTTTCTATATCCAATGATCATGAATAATGCATATTAGTCGATCATTTTTCTCTCTGCAACATTGCTTTCTTTACTATTACTCGAAAAAGCATTACAATAATATATAATGTAGGGTTGAAACAGCTAAATCTAACCAAAAAGTACACAACGTTTTGTGGTTGATATTTTTGTAATCTTCTGGGCATGATGCTCACATTATGAGCCTTCTGCTTGTGTTAGAGTAAAGCTAAGCTTGATGATGAGATATGAAGGGTTCTCCCACTAGCAAAACTATAGTTGAATTAATATCAATGACTGTGCTGTGTTGAACAGTAGGCCTACATTGTTGTTGTTGAAAAATTATTTGAATCACTATACTGTCTTAGTGGCCTTATAAGAGGCATATTACCTGAAGTGGCAGTGGAGTGGCATACAAACTTCCTTTTAAAGTGAACTTATCTAATCTCTTGAAATTTGGCCCTACATTTCAAATCCGAGGCATGGTGCATGGAGTGGTACGCAATCTTTCTTTTGAAGTGAATTTTATATTTGAATCACTCTTTTGTCTTAGTGGCCCCTTATTTCAAATTAGAGGCATATTATATGGAGTGGCATACAATCTTCCTTGATATGTGCTGATATCCCAATCCACTAACATCGCAACTCAGCGCCCTGGTCGTTTATACAGCAATTCCTGAGTTTGCCTCATTTCCATTATACTCTTGTATACACCACTATAATACTCTTGTAGTCTTTGATATGTGCTGATATCCCACTCCACTAACATCGCAACTCAGCGCCCTGGTCGTTTATACAGCAATTCCTGAGTTTGCCTCATTTCCATTATACTCTTGTATACACCACTATAATACTCTTGTAGTCTTTGATATGTGCTGATATCCCACTCCACTAACATCGCAACTAAGCGCCCTCTTGTATATTCTTATCTCTTATACTCTTGTATCTCTTAATACGGCTGTCAAAAATTCATCCTATGGGCTGGTATCAATATAATATACCGACTTAGGGGATTTCACCATTGCGTCATAAAATCGCAAATAGAAATTGAAAAGAAGATTTATCTGTATAATGTTATGTTTATTTTGTGTGGTATAAATTATCGAAGAAGAGTATCATAGCGTACATTTCCAGTGATAAGTATCCTATAACGATTACTTTTGTTCAACCATCTGAACTATGAACTAAGAAACAATAGCTCAATAACTGCACCTATTCATTAATATCCTATTAATCCATTTATGCATAGTTCAATCATTATTTATTCATTTATTGACTTTCTAAATTTATGTAAGTTATTATTGTTGTTTCTTATTTGCAGTTCTCAGTCACCTCTTAGATTGAAATTGAAACGAAATGCTTCAACCGCAATCTCTTCCAATTACAATGATTCTAAGGATGATTCGGATGAAGAACCATTGATGAAATTACGAAAAACAGAGGCGTCGGCCTCCAAGGCAAAAGATAGAACTGCTGCAAAAACGAGTCACGCTAAAAATGATGATGAGTGTGTACAGTCGCTAGAAAAAAGAAAAACTCAATCATCAAAACGAAAATCCACCAGATCAGTTGCGAATATTGATTACAAGGAAGATGAGAGCGGTGAAGATGAACCTTTTATCAAATTGAGAAGAACTGAAACGGATTCAAGTTCTGAAACAAAAGTAAGTGGTTTGATTTACTCAATTTTAACGTAAATCTATTACATTTATCTCATTGAAAAGCTCTATATCAGAATATTTTACTGATACAATTTTCCGTATTGATAGTCAGTATAACGTATAATAGTATCAAAGTTGATCATTTTCATAATTACTTGAGACTTCAAAAATAAAATGAAGTGATTTTGGGAGTATAATAATAGAAAGTCTCATTATATAAAAGTATTATTTAAAAATTTGAAAAACAAAAATGTTCATTCAAATCAATTCCACTGCACTTGTAATTTAGGTTCCTTTTCTGCATCAATTCATTATACTCCACTTGTACTCAGAAAAAAATTGCACCATAGAGTGATCATACCAGAGATTAGGGAACTCTTCACTACTATGCTTCTACTTAGTTCATAAATAATGTGTCTTGTTCTCGAGGGTTATACTAACAATTTTTCCCTATTAATGATTTATCGATCTTACATTTGTTTTGTTTCCTTATGAGGTTGAACTGGTATTTATTTTATTTTCTTATGTTCTGCTTCATTTACAGCCGAAAGAAAAGTCATTGAGATCTCGAGAAAGTATAAAACTTCCGAAGTGGCGTATGATGGATGAAATGAATGGTATTGCCAGTTTAAAATCTCCTTCAAAAAGCCCTGGTTCAGGTGTGAAAACACCCAACCCCGTCCCGAACTTCAATTCTCCTAAAAAACAAACAACTTCAAATAAGCATTGCAATTCTCCCAAATTCGACCAGCTTGTTTCCGCTGTAAACAATAAGTTTGGAAAAGACTTGAGATCTCCTTTAAAAAAATCAGAAAAAATTGAAAGGGAAGAAGAATCAGTGCAGAAAACACCCAACAAGCATGGACGGTCGGAATCTGTTTTATCACCTACGAAAAATGTATCCACAATTCCATTAGAATTGAACGAATGCAGCTCAAGACCAACAAGAAGTCAAGGAAAAATCATCGAAAATGATAAAGTTGAAAGCAATTCCCCCTATAAGGTAATTAAGAAAATTTCAAATAAAGAGAACTTATTCAGATCTTCATCAGTAGTTAGAGATATTACCAAATCATCAAATAAGAAAAATATACACAACAACTTGAACTCACCAAAGAAGCTGAACACCAGAGCTCCTGATGAAGCATCTTCCGAAGATCTTCGAAAATCACAGGATACTATCGGAGTAAGTACAAATACGAATTAGAACTCGTAAATTCTTGCATAATTCAATTTTTTTACAACTTTCTGTTTCTCCTTGAATCCAAATTTAACAGTATAATGCTCACCTACTTTAAGAAATTTCCTTCTTAAGAGTGGGCAGTAGTAGTCGGCAAACTGCCGAACGGCAAAATTATGTCCCATAAGAACAATGTGATTTTTATTAATCTCTTGGAGCAGATAGCGCCGTTATTTATGAACAGAATTCCACTTTCTTTATGCCATTGGAAAGAGAATTAAATTCTCCAGGGGCGTGACTTTTTGCTTTTTCGATTTTTAGTTTATTTCAATAATTAGAGTTCAATACTTTTATAGTTAATTAATTATACGATAATTATTAAAATAGACTAAAAATCAAAAAAGTAGAAAGTCACGCCCCTGGAGAATTGAATTATCTTTCTAATGACATAAAGAACGTGATATTCTGACCATAAATAGAGGCTCTATCTGCTCTGCCTCCAAGAGATTGATAAAAACTACATTGTTCTTATGGGACATAATTCTGCCGCTGGGCAGTTTGCCGACTGCTACTGCCCACTCTTGAGAAGGAAATTTCTTCGAACTATTTTGGTGAAATTGTTTATTGCGTGACAATTTTCAAATCAAACGGCATTTTATTACCATTTCCAAATTTTTCTAATCTACATTACACAACATTAGTACGGTGCAATTAGCTTCGAACCTCAACATCGAAAGAGAAAGGACGATTCCTGAACCAACTTGTTCTATACAACCCCTTTATTGTTTGGTAAAAAGTTACACCCCTATCAGCGTCGGGTTTTTGGGGGAGGGGGGGTGAAAGGTGCAAAATTTCAGTTTTTTGTGAATTGTAGCCGAACCAAGCGTCGGACAAAAATAAATCATGCATGTTTTTTCTAGAGAACAAAATTTGGAAGAGATTGAGACCAATCACAACTCTGTATCATCAACCGTTTCAAAGTTACAATTTTTTGAAAACTCCATTTTTTTCACAGGAATTATTCCGTTACTTGGAATAATTAAAAGTTTGTAACTTTGAATTGGAAACTCTTGCATCCGTATTTCAAAATCCCTCTCGGCGAAAATCATTTTTATTCCCCATAACTTTCGATTGGTACGTCGGATTCTATCGTTCAATAGCTCATCATTTTCTACTCATCAAGGCGGTATAAATTCATATATTATATTCCAAATTCGGTGAAAAACTCCAGAATTCAGATTTAAATGATACTCTTGAATAATAATACCTGCACATTGAAAATTCCAATTTTTCACATTTCAATGCTTCCAATCGGAAAGTTGTGAACGGAAAAATCTGAAACTACCAAGAAATGTAGAGAAAATCTTCCTCTTTCAAATGGTTACTATGAGAATTGCGAGACCTTTGGTACAAAACCGGTTTTTATCACACTTTTTCTTATAAATTCGCTCATTTTTTGAATTCTATTGAAATTTCTCTAACAATAAGCATTGAACAAGAAATTTTCATATACCATCTTTTAGAGGATAAATCACTCTACATTTCTAGACCAGGAACATAACTCTATCGCCAATAGTTACCGAGTAACAATAGAATGAATTATGTGTAATTTTTCAACAATTGAAAAAGCTGATTTTCCAACAATGTTATCATGAAGAATTAATTGAAGAATCATGATGAATCTTATATGATATTAAAGATCGCATTTTTTTCTTCAATTTGAGACCAAATTCATATTTTTTGAACAATTATTAAATGAGCTACGTATATTTAAAAAAAAAATCGTCGTCTTCTTAAGCTCAACGAAGCGTTTCAATGTATCATTCATAGTGTGTGGAGCGCCTCTCAGAGTGAGCTCTGAACTCGTCAGTTGGTTTGAAAAATGGATCTAGTTAATTCTATAATTGTTCAAAAAATGTGAATTTGGTTTCAAATTGTAGAGAAAAGTGTACTCTTTGATACTATATGATACACAATATTTCTTGAATAAAAATTTGATGAAAACATTGTTGTAAAATCAGCTATTCCAATTTTTTCTCATTTTTTATAATTTATTCATCTTTAACTTTGTAACTAACGAAGGTAGAGTGGTCTTCTTGGTCTGAAAATGTAGAGAATTTTTCCCTCCATAATGAGTATGGAATTATAAGCCAATCCGAAAATGTTTAATATTTTTTTGTACGATAAAATGTAATTTTAGGGGATTTTGGGGATGTAAGGGTTTTTTAAAATCGCTGTAGCACATGAACCACTGAACATAGAAGAGTGAATTTGGTCTCAAATTAAAGAGAAATAAATTTAGCCGAGAGGGATTTTGAAATACGGATGCAAGAGTTTCCAATTCAAAGTTACAAACTTTTAATTATTCCAAGTAACGGAATAATTCCTGTGAAAAAATATGGAGTTTTCAAAAAATTGTAACTTGGAAACGGTTGATGATACAAAGTTGTGATTGATCTCAATCTCTTTCAAATTTTGTTCTCTAGGAAAAACATGTATGAATTTTTTTGTCCGACGCTTGGTTCGGCTACAATTCACAAAAAACTGAAATTTTGCACCTTTCAACCCCTCCCCCCCCCCCTTCCCCTAAAACCCGACGCTCATAGGGGTGTAACTTTTTACCAAACAATAAAGGGGGTGTATAGAACAAGTTGGCGTAGGAATCGTCCTTTCTCTTTGGATGTTGAGGTTCGGCCTTTTTTTTAACTAATTGCACCGTACTACATCCCCTCCTTTGGGAGATTGGCTGTCGTTAGTAAAGAGACAGTCGTTTCCCGTTTCTGGAGGAATATCAATTGTTGCATTACACTCTAACTGATTAACTGCATGTTATTCAGAGGTGCTCTGCATCTTCACTTGGTTGTGAAGACTGACTTATGGTTGAGAGGATCGACGTGCTAACCACACGTTACCTCTATCCTGCTTGATGATTATTCGCCTCCTGTATTGCCTGTCCGGGCTGGGAGGGCATTCTGGCGGGGTGGGGGTGGCTTCGGCTCGTTCGGTGTTGGTTCGGGGGCTGTGGGTACTGTTTGAGAATTTATAGCTTTTGGGCCGGTATTGGCCGGGCTGGAGTCGTTTTCCCGTCTTGCCGGGGTGTCTTTCTTTGCTTGGACGGGTTGTATAGTGGAGTGAATATGAAACTGGCAACCAGCTGGTAGGCCTAGGCCCTTCATAGGGCTGTTGCGCCATTGACAAACAAACATTACACAACATAACAAATTAATCAAAATTCATTGATATCAATCTTGAGAGTGATTTTTCCCACTTAGTGACTACAAAAAATAAGAAATTATTTTAAATATAAAATACCTTCATGTAAAGACCAGTATTGGCTATTCAAATTGACTAGTGTTGTTGACCGCCACAGTTGGCTAAAAAGACTTTGACTCTGTCACTTTCATTTATGATGAGCTCTGGTTTCGGGCATTGAAAAATATGTTTTCTCAATAAATTGGTTTCTTTTTTGATGTTACAATTGCAGTGATTCAATTATAATTGTTTTCAGGCCACAGAAAGCAGTTTGGACAATGCTAGAATTCAGCTGATGGTATCAGCAGTTCCAAAATCGCTTCCTTGTAGGGACAAGGAATTCAATAATATCTACTCATTCCTAGGGAGAAAAATTGAGGACTTTGCTGGAGGGTAAAATTCATTATTTTGTTTTCTGATATTTAACCAGCTATTTGGCAGGTATTTAATTATAAAATTCTATTTATCATAAATTCTAAGAACTTTCCAGTTTACCTGTGAATATCACGTGGATTTTATTTTTGGTAAAATAGCAAGAGCAATTTATTTATTAAGAAAAATGTTATTCCAGAAAAATGAATCAGGAACTCATACTTTGTCTTTATTACAGCGTAATTGCCTATTAAATTTTAATATTATGTGTACAGCAGCCATATGAACAAAGTCCTATTTCTAAAAATAGCAGGAGCAGAATAACTTATCTCTCTTTAAAAACTTGAAATTATTGACAGTTATAAATTTGATTTTTTTCCTACAATGTGACTCGTCTTTATACGATAAAAATTTGAAGACAGAGATAAGAGAAAAGACAAAGATCAGGTTGATACATTGACTTCTTTCCACAAGCATTATGAGGACTAATAATCCATATGTTGCCTACAGGTACAAATATCAAATGTGTGCTAACATTGTTTAATTTTGAAAAATACCATTTAGTATTGTTGTTGCAGGAGTGATGTAAAATTCCCGGGAATTTAAGATCGGGGAAATATTACCAGGGAATTTAAGGGAAATATTCACAAAAATCATAAATTCCCGGGAACTTTTGGGAATTTATGATTTTTTCCATCTAAAATGACTGACAAAGACGTTTTTTGCTACACAAAGTCTCAAACACCTGTTATACAACATATTCAAGTGAAATATATGAGAATGAATAACTTAAAAACTGTAATAAGTTGAAATAAAACAGCATTTAAAGTTCATATACTGATTATTTTCATGGAACGTGTAAGGAGGAATGAGCACTCTATTAAAGTGTTTTAATAATTTAAGTGTTAACCACTATTATCTTACTATCAATCTAATACTTTACTACTGTCATCTAGTCTTACAAGTTGAACCTTTTTTTTCTTCACTAATAAATACCTGTACCTGTAAGTCAGGTAAACTATAAACATAAGTCAAAAAATTGTTTAGTGTACTTCGACTTCCATTACATGAGAACTGAGAAGTAAGTTTACTATATTTCCTTGCACAAAAATAATTAGCCCCCTAAACAAATAATAGAATAGAAAACCAGAAATTTTCAAGAATCATTAAAGCTTACTTGACTTGTAATAAAGAGTCTTTGGAATACCGGTAATACAAAGTAATAATACAATATTTATGGCCACAGAAGTTTTTCTTTTTTCATCAGATAATACAGGGGAAAAAATAGTCATTCAAGAAGCTAACTTCCTCATGATTGTTGAAACCTAATCCCAAGATTTATTGAATATTGAATTTCTCTTAATGTCATTTCCAAAGTCCTAATTCTATTATTATGCATCTAAATTATATTCATGTGTGAGCCGTTTCCTACTTGCAAACAACATGTAACACCAATTTAGCTAACATTATCAATTTTGAAAATTAAAATCAAGTTGTTATTTCACGCTAATCACATTCCTTTCTTCTCAGGGGTAGGATAAGAGAGAAAGTGAGTGTCCGAGAGAGGTCGAGTTGGGTTCTGTTTGTACGTGGACGTGGAGTATTGTTTGTCAGAAGACAATAGTGTTGAACACAGAACTATAAAAAATACCATGTACAGTTTCAAATAGTTTATCTGTATACAAACAGTGTGCAGTACAGTATATGTATTATTGATTTTTGTGTATGTATACAGGGTGATTCAGGAGGAATATGCAATACTCCTCAGGCTGATTCCTTACACCAAGTAGACAAAAACGTTTCATGTGGAAAACCCCCAAAAACGCTTTGTTACCGAGATAAAAATGGCCAAAAATTAAGATTTTTCTAATTTTTTAGAGGTTTTACTCAGGTTATATCAATACTATACTCAGTTAATTATCAATTCCTATTTAAATTTAGCTGAGAAATTCAATGAAACCAGTTTGAAGTTTATAACTTCAACGGTTATTGAGATTATGGGAAAATATTCGAAAAAACTTAATTTCTCAACAATCAAGGGTTATAAATGGATAAGGAAACTATACTAAACACAAATTTTTTACTTGTTCTATGTTTTGTCTATTTTCTGATTTTTGATCACATTATTTCTGAGATTTATGTGAGATTTTGGTAAGATTTACACAATCGCCACCGTTCAACTTTTTTTTAGTATCCGACTCTCTTCAAATTTTATTAAAAAAATACAAATTTATGATTCCTTATCCAGTGATAACAACCCTTGATTGTTGAAAAATGGTGTTTTTTGTAATATTTTCCCCATTATTTCAATAACCGTTTAAGTTATAAACTTTAAACTAGTTTCATTGAATTTCTCAGCTAATTTTACATAGAAATTGTTAATTTTAGAACCTGAGTAAAGCCTCTAAAAAATTAGAAAAATAGATATTTTTTGAAAAATCTCAATTTTGCGCCATTGTTATCTCGGTAACAAAGCGTTTTTGGGGGTTTGTCCCATGAAACGTTTTTGTCTACTTTTTTCCACTTGGTGTAAGAAATCAGCCTGAGAAGTATTGCACATTCCTCCTGAAACACCCTGTATAGCTAGATTTGAAAAGGAAAAGGACAACAGAGGAAAAGACACTATTCATTAAAAAATTACATGAAAGTGATGTCAGTACAACAAAGTAAGCAAAATTGACATTACAAGGATGATTTATAGCTTATAGAGTGAAAAGTTACTGAGATTGATGAATTTCAATCATATTGAAGCACTTAATAACGTGAAAAGTGACTCAGATTGATCAATTTCAATCATTTTAAAGCAATTTCATAAATTCCCAAAATTTCTTGGCCAGGGAAATATTCCCAAATCATAAGTTCCTTCCCACTGGTAATATTCCCGATCCACATCACTATGCAGGACCTATTGATTTTTTATAGTAAATGATAATTTATTTTGTTTGTACGTACTACTGTGACTTTCCAATTGCCTACGTTGGTTTATAAATTTAAATTTAATAATCTTCAATGTGAAGCTGTCAGATGTGTTTCACGTTAAACTTGAAGAAGCTATTAATCTTTCCTGTGTATGATTAATCTTTTCTTTTTTTTTTTTTAGTTGCATGTACATTAGTGGAGTACCCGGCACTGGTAAAACAGCAACAGTTCTTGCTGTCGTTAGGAAACTCCAAGAAGATGTAGAAAACGGCGATCTGTCTCCATTCGATGTAAGTTCACCGGAATATGTTAACTTACTTAATATTGAATTGACTGATTCCAATTGTTTGTTTAGATTCTGGAACAATTTTAAATTAATAATTAACTTATGGTCTGTTTCTTTTGCAGTTTGTTGAAATCAACAGTCTGAGGCTTACAGAACCAAGGCAGGCGTACACGCGTATTTTGCAAAACTTGACTGGAACGAAATTGCCTTCTGAGCAAGCTCTTCGAATGCTTGACAAGAAATTTTCTGGCAGAGGAAGAAAATCAACTGTGCTGCTCGTGGATGAAGTCTGTACTTCTTTTATGAATTCTTGTGCATGCATATTACTCCTGAAATAAAATCCTCACCCTTCCTGTAATGATTCCTGAAGAATAAGCATACCCTTCGTCTCCTTGCATGAGTTTCAAAAAGTAGGTGAATACTATTTTTGTTGTTTCTCGAAGAACTTTCCTAGCCTATGTAGAACGTCGTCATTATTTTTTTACTCATGCATATTAATAACTTTATAATAATATGGAATAACTTATAATCTGGAATATCATTGTAGCATTAAATCTAGACCTAATAGAGTAAATTAGAAAATTCAAGTAAAAAATTGCTATAATTATTTCCAATCGCTCTCATCTTGAATTATTTTCAAGTTTTTCATTAGTTTTATTCAATAAGTTCTCGTATTATTGAAATAGTGTGTTGTTAGATATGCAAAATCTATTTAATTTTATTTACCTTGAGACAATTTTTTTAAATCATGAAATTTCTCATTTCTATTGAAGAGATTTTGTGCTACCAATTGTTCGAAAATGAATTTTTAACAAAGATAAATGAATGATAGTTTGATGAAGATATTAGATCTTCTCTCCTATTTTGAATCAAATTTGCTATTTCTTTTCATTATTTCTAAGTTAATTTCATGGTTTATTTTTTGTTTTTTTAATTACAGCTGGACTATCTGTGTAATCGAAGACAGGATGTTATCTACAGCATTCTGGAATGGCCAATGCGGCAAGGATCCGGGGTTGTTGTGTTGACAATCGCCAATACCATGGACTTGCCGGAACGAACTTTGAAAGGAAAAGTCACTAGTCGAATGGTAAATTTATTCAATTATAATAACACTTTTCTAATATTGACGTTGTCAAATGTGATACTTGTGATGTTGAGATGCTTTGATAACTCCAGATCGGTCAATTTTGGTTCGAAAAACATGAATTCAGTCTTAAATTTTAGAGCAGAATATTTATACCATTTGAGACCAAATTTATAATTTTTTAATCAATGTTGACCGAGCTGGAATCATTTTTCCATCTTGCCATGGCTAACCTCTACCGGCCGACCCACCCAGAGCCCTCTGTACCTGCGTTAGCATACCAGAGCAGTGCTCCAGGCGGAGCTAGCGCCCAGTTACGGAGGCGTGCCATTGGGACTCGCCTTGATTCCCCCTAGGGACGGAGGCGGAACATGTAGGACCCACCTTGATCCCCCTGAAACTAAGCCAGTTACAGAGGCAGGCCCTGAACTCGCCTTGATTCCCAACCTAGTTACGGAGGCAGACCATAGGACATTGCCTTGATTCCCCCTGTGGTTGACCGCTGCCACCTCGCCCGGCCAGCGTCAACGGAAGATTGGCCTGGGGCCGGGGTCACCCTGGCTAGGCCAGGTTCCCAGCACCCAGTTCCGGCGGTACGTGGGCCATTCCAGAGGTGCGTGTCTGAATCAGCGTCACCCCCTTCACAAGCCCGGACGTTCCCCCTCAGCTGTCAAGAGGCTTGAAAAAAACGTCTTATCTCTAAAACGTCAGTCATTCCTAGTGTCCACCCTCCCCAAGGAAAGAGGGCAGTAGGAACCAGAGCACGCGTCTCGGAAAGAAGATGAAATCCCGTTCATTAGGTAAGAGAGGGGCTCCCGGACGGCCCCACGACCAGCTCCGACTCTCGACGCAGGACCGACCAAGGGAGCCACCCACCATCTCACCGGACCGAAACTTCCGCCGGAGCCAATGCAAAGGAGCACGACAAGCCGCGTGGGTACAAGCCACGCAGCCATAAGGCAGCCTACTGCACCAGCACCCCTAGAGACGGAGGCGGAAGGGCCGTAAAGGCGCACGACTCGCCAGAGTGCCATTTCGCTTACTATAAGCGTTTCGCTCGCCTTCTCCATCTTGCCAGAATGTCGTCTTTGCTTGGACAGATTATATTGTGTTGGTTTTCTTCCAATAGACCAATAGACCTGCAGATCTTGAAGGAAAACCCGCATTAGAATTTATTATACTTTGTTTCACTGTAACTTAATACTTCTTAACTTGTGTGTAGCTGATTCTATTAAACTGACGTAAAAGAGCTACCAATCATTTGATTTATTTGCAGGGTCTGACGAGATTAACGTTCCAGCCATACACGCATCACCAACTGCAGGAGATAGTTATGAACAGATTAATTGGAAATGATAGCTTTCACCCCGATGCTGTACAACTTGTCGCCAGGTAATAAAATCACACTTCATTTATTACTAAATTATGTGTATTCAAGTATTTTGCTATTCTTCGTAAGTGAATTTTTCTCGTCTAAACCTTTACTTTAATTCTAGTTCATCAGACTAATTTGGTCCAATTTATTAGACGAATCTAATAATTTAATAAATTTATTGTAAAGCTTACTGAATTTGATATTCCATATGTGGACAGGATCAACTAATAAGAGGCCTCATCACTTAGCAGCTTGTATTAAACAAGTAGGCAACGTTTCTTCGCAACCGAAGGCCACAAACTATAAAATATAGCATTTTCTTTTTGTGTCTTTTAAAGATGCATGCATTTTTCTTAAGGAACAGTCCTCCAATAAGCTAATATACACAGCTCAAGCTGAATGAAACTCCTATTTCTTTTGAGTAGACTAACCAGGTTAGGCTATAAATGATAATTACATTAAAATGACATTTATTATAATGGAAAATCTATCTGCTTCAATACTGAAATTTTAGAAATAGCTATAATGCTGCTTGAATAATATTTTTAAAAAATCTGGTGTGGTACACTCACACAACTTTCCTTGCCATTCACATTTGCTTAGCCTAATACGAGTAGGCTATCCATTATCCATACCTAGTCATCAGCGAGTGCAAATTTCATTACGCTATTACTTGCTCATCTTCCAATACTAACAGTGAAGTTTGCACTCGCCGATGACGCCTGTCGCGCCTGTCGGCGCTTCGGCTAGATTTTAACCAAATTGACTTTGATTTTGAATGAAAGTAGATTTTTTGGTACCTATTCCAATATATCGGATCAAAGAGGTGGAATCGATAATGGATCATACTCTGGTATTTTACCAAAAATCCTATTATATTAAGCTAGCAGTTTCTGTATATATGTATGTGGAACCACGGATCTAGACAACGGCTCTAACGATTTCCTTGAAATTTGAAATGTAATATAACCGTTATGAAAAAATAAGATTGCACCAGGTCTCATGTCTGGGAAAACTCTCTGGCCGGATTAATAAAAGAATTAAATATTCCTTCAGGAATAAGCCCAAATACTACGTATAATGGTTGTTATTGTTAGCTGATCAACGCTATCCAGCTGGATTAAATGGAGTTACATTCAAGTCTATAACACATGTTCATGTCAAAAAATTGTGAGAGGTGATCATATCAATTTTGAATTTATTTTTTACAATAACATATTTATGTGATTCAACAGTTCGGCTGCAGCTTCAGAGCGAAGCTCGGTACCAGATATTTTATTATGAAACACCAATACTTTTTCCAAATGTGATTTTTGTCTCCTTAAATCCTGATATGGATTGCTTTGATTGCGAGTTTGACGGAATGGCATTGACACAATTTTTGTACACGAGCGGCAAGCACGCTGCCCGCGTTATTCAATTCCACTTACCGAGCCATGTAGTGCGGGTTGCCTATATACAGATTCATGTAGTGCGGGTTGCCTATCTACAAACTACTTTTCAAGTCTGGGGTGGCGCCCCTGCTAATCTTACACAAAGGGGACATATGCCAGTTGATTGAGCTTATTAATGACTATATAGGGTGTCAGTTTGAAGAAAATAGTTTCAAACATTTTTGAGAAAATCGAGATAGAAATATTGCAAAATCCATTTTCTCAACAATGCCGCGGATCTTCTGCGATTTTGCCAGGAACGAGACTTATGGCAGTCGATAGGGCTTATAAAGGGCTATTCCGGGTATGAGCTTCAAAAAAATCGTTAGAGCCGTTTTCGAGAAAACCAAGAAAAACACAATTTTTGCATATTAACCGCCATTTTTTCTGCCATTTTTCAATGAATTTTTTTGAATTTCTTAGAGTCGGGTCCTCATGGTATAAGAACCTTAAGTTCCAAATTTCATGTCAATTGGTTAATTAGGAATCGAAATATTGCAAAATCCATTTTTCTCAACAATGCTGCGGATCTTATGCGATTTTGCCAGGAACGAGACTCATGGCAGTCGATAGGGCTTATATAGGACTATTCTTGGTATGAGTTTTAAAAAAATCGTTGGAGCCGTTTTCGAGAAAATCTTGAAAAACACCATTTTTGGCATATTATCCGCCATTTTCTCCGCCATTTTTCGATGAATTTTTTTGAATTTCTTAGAGTCGGGTCCCCATGGTATAAGAACCTTAAGTTCCAAATTTCAAGTCAATCGGTCAATTAGGGATCGAGATATAGTGTATACAGACATACACACACACACACACACACACACACACACACAGACCAATACCCAAAAACCACTTTTTTGGACTCAGGGGACCATGAAACGGATAGAAAACCTAAAATCGGGGTACCTCAATTTTTTTTGGAAAGCAATACTTTCCTTACCTATGGTAGTAGGTAGGGCAAGGAAAGTAAAAATAATTAAGTGCTCTCTAATAGAAATAAGCACTTGTTGAATTAACTGGCAATATGTCAAATTGCATTTTTGGCATGAGATGAGATTAATAATGATGAAGCATTGCTGAGCTCAATTATTAGTTTCCTTTCCAAGTTAGTTCTTCTCTTCATGAAATCACTTGAATTCTATCCCCACTACTAGAAAATCCTGTAAATTGAAGAAATTTTTCTTGACCGGAAAATTAAATTGAGGTACTTGAAAAAGTGTTAAATCTAGATGACTTTCTCGATTAGAAGTTAGAAAACAAAAATCTCGGTTTGATTATTTTCAGGAAAGTTGCAGCGGTTTCCGGAGATGCGAGACGAGCTCTCGATATTTGTAGAAGAGCTACGGAACTTGTAAGTCCAACCAAAGAACACTCTTCCAAGACAGTCACTATTCAGCATGTAGAAAAAGCTGTCAGTCAGATATCATCTGGTCGGAGAATTCTAGCTATCAAGTAAGATTATTTTAATTCAATTTTTACATTTTTATTCACTGCTAGAAATCATATATAGATATGTTATATTAGTAGAGTAAAATATAAACTTCTTTGTACAAAGAGAAGTTACAATAGTCAACAACAGTGATTAAATCATGTACGATTAATTTAATCATCTACTACATTTTAGTAGATAAATGATTTTCCTTTATCAATAATGCTTTTCCTTCAATATTGATAGATCTTGATTTTGTTTCTTTATTGATTCACTTGAACGTCTACATAGTATAATCTTGGAGAAGTTACTTTTTTATAATATTTAAAATATTGGTCCTATTTTGAATTTTTCATTCCATGCTACCCAGAATTCTTCCATTTCTTGTTTTTTTCTAAACGATTACTCACCAAGTCAATAAATTGGAAAAATGAGTCAAAGATTCTGTCAAAAGTAATCTTTTGATCAAAATTTCAATTCCAAATTCAATCAAAACAATTACAGAAAGAATGAGTCATTAAATTCTACCTATTTTATTCGTCCGAAAATAAAAAAATTAAACTTATGACACAAAAAACTCACTTTCGAGGGTCAGAGATTCAGAAAATATTTGATAGTGCATCCAAGTCTGGATACTATTGTAGATTCTTTTCAATGATGGATAATCATGGTGAAACGCTACATTGATCACTAATTAATTTGTAATTTCCATGACCCCTGTGTTCTCATTTTTTCATTGAACCAGATCCTACTTCTTTTACGTTAATGATGAAGGACTTAAGAAATTTTCTAGATTGTGAATATTTTAGTGAATTTAGTTTGATAAAATTAATTTCTTTAAGATATGATTTTTTATCTAAACTAAATGTGATTTGTCTATGTTAGGGCTTGTAGTACAATGGCGCAGCTAGCCCTAAGGGCTCTCAGAGATGAAACTCTACGAACTGGAATTGACGAATCCAACGTTGCTCACATGTACAAGCATCTACTCAATATCTGTGCGCTTGAAGGTAAGCAAAGTTTTAACGATAGTAGCCAGCAAATTGTCAAATTTTCGTCAATTTTTATTAGAGAAGTTGATGTCTCTTTTTGCATTGAATTTTGAGGATTCTCGTTAATTGTGAATATTTAATAGAAGAAACTCAGATTCTTCTATTTGAAGATTCTCAGTCAAATTTTTTAGGCTATAAATATTTGATAAAAATTTTGAATCTTTTGATAATACAGATTAATATCAATATTTCTTAACGAATGCAATCTCCATTTTAATTATATTGAAATTCTTGATTATATTGAAGATTATAAATTTTCTTTTTGTAGAATTCTAAACAATGAATATTAGAATGAACCAATAAACACCACTAAGTGACAACATCCATTCTTTGTTTTGAATCTTACAAACTCTATCCCTACTTTTCTGTAAATCCCTTGATCAATAAGATTTATTGACTAAATTTTCATTTTATACTTTACTTTTTCCATTAGAATCTAACCGATTTCTAATTGATATCCATAATTTCAAAGCTTGAACTACTATTATCCAATAATGTCTTTACCAAATTTGAATTCTGAGAACTGGGACACATTTTCATGTAAAAAAGGAGCATTATGTCAGCAGTATCTTAGCTCTCCCCGTTCAGTAATTGAAAAAATAAATCATTGTTAGTATTTTATAATGTACCGTATTTAAATACAGTTTACAGTATTATAATTATATTGTAATAAGTTCTATCTAATTATTTATCCTTTTTTTCTATAGGTGTAGAAAAGCCAACTTTTGGAGAAATACAGCGAATTTGTACAAACCTGGAGAGCCTGGGTCTCGTAATAGCAGAAAAAGGCAGACCTGATCTGATGAGGAAATTGTCTTTGAATGTCAGCTCCGATGATATTCATTATGCACTCAACTGCTGAATCCTGCTGATACCTAAAACCTTATCCAAACTCTATTATCCTGATCTGATCCACAAATTTCTAAAATTTGTAGATTTGTTGACTAATTTTCTTAGATTTTCCTCGAGACATAGAAGAAAAATATCCCGTTAGCTATTTATTTTTGATACATGAAACACTCATAAGTTACATTTCACCTACAATACAATTAATCATATTTTTTAATCTAGTGTTCCTAATAAACACTAAAACTAGTAGGATGGCTCTTCTGACAATAATTGTTGCCATACAATTTTAATAATATATTTGTATAGAAATTTGTAATATTTTGAAGGACAATATAAATATTTTAAGTTCTTAATAGTATTGTTTTATATACCACACATTCGAAAAATTAGCCACTTTTATTTTAAAGCACAATACTATGTTTCTTTTACATTAAAAATAATAAATGTGAGAGAGTGTGAGTGTATATATTATACCATCTATGTATATTGTATATGCTTGCTTTCACAATGGTGCATTGTATCAAGTATCGAACCTCATGTTTTGTAATTTATACCTAAAATGACATATTGATTATGATCTTATATATTCTATATGTTAATAGAGATAAATTTCAAAACATGAGGCTCTAATATACGTGATACACTACACCACGGATACTAGGATACATGTATCATGTATATATCGTGATTTGTAACCGTAACCAATTTGAAAGCCGGCTATGATCCAAGGTTTATATCATATTAAAGAATCATATTAGAGATATAATCATAGAGTAAGGATTTGATCCTTAACCTGTTGTTGGCGTCTGCTATAGCCTAGGGCAGCACTGTGCTGTACTTTATTACTTGTACTCTACTTTATTTCAGAATATTTACTTTACTGCTCTAAATCTACGTTATTTGCAGTGGAAAGGCCCATTCAATGTTAATAAACTAAAGCATGTTATAGACGGGGAAAGTAGAGCTGGAAAGTACTTGCCACTTCAACTTTCCGCTCACTTTCCCTGTCTGTAGGGGTACTTTCCACTTCAGCGGAAAGTGTGACTTGCCGGAAAGTAATAACAAACCTGTTTGTTTTTACTTGCCACTACACGGAAAGTAGCGGGTCACGTGGGTGGTCACGTGACCACTAGCGGCCAGTACTTTCCTGTCAAACATGCACTTTCCCTCACTTTCCGCTAGTATACTAGCGGACTATAGTCTCGTTCTGCTAGTGGTTTATACAGTAGGCCTTATTATCGTGATTAATATTACATTGAAACTACTGATAATACATTTGTTAGGTAATAGGAAAGGTATTAATCTACTTCGTCTTCTTTTGTGGAACTCTTTGGTCAATATTGGATCAAACATTATAAATTTCGTTACAAATTTTAGGAAACCTTTTGATCTACAATTTCAGACCAAATTTATAATTGTTGAACCAATATTGACCCCGCTGGAGTCATTTTTCCATCTTGCCAGAATGTCTTCTTTACTTGGACAGACTATACAAGTGCTTAATTTGTGAAAATAGAAGTTTATATAGTAGAAAACGACTATATTCCAATTTTAATTTAGTAAATCACTTACTTTTTGGCATAGTGGAGTGGGATGCATTTCACTCCTGAAGAGGAACTTCATCAGCCTCTAAATTAAATTTATTTTATTTTTATTTACTAAATTTAAATTGGAATACAGTCGTTTTCTAGTATATAAAGTGTTAATAAGTATTTCGTCATGGCAAGCAACATCAATAATCAAAAATAGAAGGTTTTGTTACAAAGGGAAAAAAGCTTAACAGGAGGTCCTCCCCCAAGAAAAAATGAATGTAAACATATTAAAACTCTTTTAGAGTGATTTTGAAACTTTTAGTTGTGTATTTTTACCTTAATTTCAATAAAAAATTTAATTCATTCACTCCCATCCCTCTCCCTCTGAGACAAGATACCCGTAGGCCTACTGAGTACTGGTGCATATCGTCAGGAATTGAGCCCTGGACATAACTGATTAAAATTCAGTTTTTATATTGTTCTAATGAGATAGGAAAAAACTATTTTTCTAAACACTTTTCACCGTAGTCCTACTTTAATTACTTTATTGGAAGCTTCACAATATTTTCCATCACAATCCGAAATGATGCTCACTCACGATCTCACAACAGACTACAGTCTATCCAAGCAAAGAAGACATTCTAGCTCAATGAGAGAATGACTCTAGCTCTGTAAATATTGTTTTAAAAATTATACATTTGGTCTTAAGTTGTAGGAAACAATCTTCTCTGCAATTTGAAACCAGATTTATAATTTTTAAACCAATATTGACCAAGCTGGAGTTATTTTCCCATCTTGCCAGAATGTCTTCATTGCTATGACAGACTACAGTCTACTTTCGGCAAGTAGAACCTGGCCTACTTGCAGAAAGTACTTTCCCTGTGTATTGGAAATTTGGTGGAGAGTAACGCCATGGAAAGTACTTTCCGCAAGTTACTTTCCGGCTCTACTTTCCCCGTCTATAACATGCTTAAGGACTTCCCTATCTTTCGTAAAAGTGAACGGATGTTAACAAAGTATACATCATTAGTTTTAGCTTGAAAAGGCGGTTCTATTTCATAAAATAAATATATTTCTTATTCGGTCAAAATTGAAGAATTTTATCAACTTGAGTCTGAGCTTTTTTCAATAAGCTATACAGGGAAACCGCTATTTTTATGTTTAAATGCGTCTATATTGGAAAGCATTGATTGTAATAAGTCGCATTTGTGCTCATATAATATGGGAGACATTTTATACTAAATTTATAATTTTTACATCAATATTGAACGAGCTGGAGTGATTTTCCCATTTTGCCAGAATGTTTTCTTTCTAGGACGGACAATGTCTGGAGCAGAAGTGAAAAATGTAGCAGAAGGTCGTTTTAAGAATGGCCACAGAGAAGAAAAGGTTTCTCCTCTGTGGAATGGCACAGTTTGTCGGTAGTCCACTTTCATAGCATCTGGTTCTGCTCGAAAAGTTTCATCAAGCGTCAACGAAAATCAGCTGTTTCTGTCACGCTCACGGTCACGACGACAGGACAACACACGACAGACAGCAGACAGGTTCACGTTTGGTTCGGTCATCGGCGTAGGCCCAATTCACTTGGAATTTCTTGTTTATTATTCGTAATTATACTTCTGAGTTTAAGATGTCGTTTAGTTCTCTTAAATTGATCAACTTGCCCAATCTACTGAAACACTCTAAAAATGGAGCTGGATTCATCACTTTTCGTTCCGGGTAAGAGTTTGTGAATTTACACTTAACGTCTCACGTGTATGATTATTACTAATTGATTGGTTATGGTTGGTAAAATAATTAATCTTATTGTAACTAGTATTTCTGTGAACAGTAAAACAAACGTAGTCACCCATGTCCCCTGCATCCTAACGCTCTGTCTGTCCTAACGCTTTTTCTGAACACTTACGTTCAGAGTTTGCGTCGATTCTGAAAGTCGGCGCGAGAAAGTCAGCTATGCAGGCACTGGCGTGCGCACGGGGGTCACCAGGGGTACCGTGGTACCCCCATTGGCCCCTCAAAAAAAAATTAATTTTAAATAAACCAGAAAAAATTTGCTCATCATTGTCAATATTACTCTAATCATGAAATATATTTAAACTTATTTTAAACAACTAACTTATTAAAAATATCGCTTATCGTAACCAGCTTGTGTGCTCGTGGCTTTTCTAAACTAAGCAGCTATTTGGACATCACTTTGTAGATTCCTTTAATAAATTATTTCTCTAAAGTTTACTGGATTTTTTATGTGTTTTATGATAGACGATAACTTTAAACCTATTCATTACTGAAACCTAAAGTTGGATTTCCCCCCTATTTACCTGGGGGTACCAGTAGCGTAGCCAGAGGGGGGTCCTAAGGGTCTGGGTCTCCAGACAATTTTTGGCATAGCGTACCTTCATGTTTATGTAGTTTACACAGAGTGTTCCATAAGAGTTCACTAAACTTCTCAGACTGATTACCCACATTAAAATAATTGAAAAATTATACTGTACCTTGTAAAATGAATGAAATTTCTCCAAATTTGAAACTTTATAAATTAATAGAAGCTCTATCACTCGATCAGGTTATTAAAATTATCAATTCTACTAGAAAATCAGCAAAGAAATCTAATGGAATAATCAAGACCTTTGTAAATTTTATTTATTACTAGCCGGCAGACTCGCTTCGCTCGCCTTCTCCGCCTAGCCAGGGGGCTCCGCCCCCTGGACCCCCGACAGTATCAGAAGTGTAAATGAGTCAGACAGGCTCGCTTCGCTCGCCTCTGTTAGTATCAGCTGAGACAAAAAAGGCTTGCTTCGCTCGCCTGCAAATTCCATTCAAATGGATTTACTTTGATAATCATATCACTTAACAGTGTCTTTTCAGCTAATCCTTCGAATTAGTTGTTCTATTACCTCAACTCAACCTGGGTATATCATTAGAGCGTCTTTAGTTCAGTAGTTTCCGTGGAATAAACTAAAGTGCAGATTTCAAACATTGGAAAATCTTATTACAGGCGTAACCTCAGAAGGGATTCGAAATTTATTGAGCACAGAATTTCTAGATCTAATCTGGACCTGTTTACTAAATTTCAACATTTTCTATCAATTTGTTCTCGGAAGATCAAAGAAAAATTTCGAGAATTCGGAAAAATAGTAAAACGCTAATTTTGAGTGTAACCTTGGAAAGAATATCGAACATAGTTTGAAACTTGATTCAATATCTTCCAAATTAGTTCATGTATAATCTCGCCGACCCATTGAATTTACAGTAACGATTGGTCGTATCAAGGCGGAAGATATGCAATCCGCAACACATCTACAATTTTGAAAAACTGATTACTGGCGTAATCTTGAACGGATTTCAAAAATATTCTAACACAACATTTCTAGACCTTATCTGAACCTGCCCACCAAATATCAATATTTTCTACCGATTGGTTCTCGAAAAAATGAAGAAAACGCCGAAAAACTATAGAAAAACTAAAATATTTGGCGTATCCTTGGGAAGTTTGAAAATCCGTTCTTAGTACGCGTCCAACGGTCCAATGGAACATGCCTGCCAAATTTGAACGCATTCGGTTTTTTAGTTCTGCTGGTGAGTGAGTGAATGAGTGCCATTTCGCTTTTATATATAGAGATTGATATAATGAGTGAAGTATCCTAAAAACTGATTGAACGGATATTGCTCATGACTTCATTGTCAACTGACCAAGTGGTGTAAAAAAAGTACAGATTGTTCAGGGCTAAACAGGCTAAACTGCATTTTCAATTACTGTAACTTACCTCAAAAACTAGAGCTGTACAACGCTATTTCGGAATAAAACTAGGCTCCCCCCAACTGATCAATGTTATCAACCCCCCAAAGATCAATTTTATGTTGAATTACATGAAGTGAATAATCTGGATAATACATACAAAAAAATATATTCCCCTCATCAGCAAAACAAGTTATGCTCAAAATATTCTGACTGCTGAGGTTCGAACTGTATAAAGTGAATCTGTATTATTAATTTCTCTTTGAGAAAGAGTGCTTTACAATGATATTTAGGACACAAACCTAACAGATAGTATTAAAATAATACTGTTGAGGGATAAGATTCAACCCTCAAAGTGAAGTCCGTATTATTCAATACAAATAATAGATGGCTCTAAAGCGGTATTTTTTACTGTAAGATTTCAAAAATTTCTGGTGGACCCCCGGACACCCCTTGCTCTTGGGGGGTGACGACTGGGAGTTATTGATTTATTTATAGATCCTTACCGTTACAAAGTATTGCTGCTGTTATCTGGTACCGCTATCTTAAGAGATAAGAATTTATTTGCGCTATTGAGGGGATTGTCATCCTTATTTATTTGAAATGCAAATTATTCGTAGTACTAGAAGTTATTACGTCTAGACTCGCTAATTTGATGGATCCTAACCTATTTCTTGTGTTGTCAACATCAGCTGGTTTGCCAGCAAATATACTTGTCAGCATTTGTTCAATTACCAACCTATTGCAACTTGTAACAATGGAATAATTAATTATATTATTTGCTCAATATTGGCTTTTTTACATCATATTGATGGGATTATTTATCACCTGTGATCTTAAAGCTTTAATATTTGTCTCTATGTACCTGATTTTTTGTCATAGCCTAGTCACATACTACCCTATGAAGTAAGCTAAAAGCTGGTGTGCAGAAAGCCTATTATGTAAATTATTTGCGTTCCTCATTATATAAATGTTTTATTCAATTATCTGTAATATTTGTAGTGTTTAAACACACTTTATAGTTTTATAGCAAGTCAAGCCATATTTAATTATTGAGATTTAGTCAACTCTTAGTGGCTCCTTATTCAAATATGGATACTTAAATTATAGATTTATAGGAAAATAAATAACTAAATTGTGTATATAATATATTTATTGGAACGTAGGTTAGCGTTGTTAGAATTTGATACATAAAATTGCTGTATTTAGCTTGTTATAATAAGATTTTAGGCTTATTTGAAAATTGTCTTTTTGAAATTGCCGCTCTAGAAAGAGTCAATATTATCACGTCGGCACATACTGTAGTCTAGATGGGGTCAATTGAAAGGAAACGGTCACTTTGCTTTCTCTCATCTTCTGCTCAAGACCGGCTGAGGCAGAACAAGTCGTCCAAGTCCTATTAAAAAGTAAATGTGGCATTAGTGGCGCTTGTATTTTACAAATTATTTTTTTGTAACTTTATCCCCTTCTGGAGATGCCATCCCAGGGTTGACTACGTATTTAAATTTGACGTTTCCATGAGATGAGATTGACCATTCTAAGGAGGCCAGGATTCGTTTGCACCGACCTATCTGCACACGTGAGTGACAAACAATTAGTTCTTCGTAATTAATTACCCAGAGCTCTGGTTGGAGTGCAACAGTATTAGTCAAAATTTATAAAAAAAAATGAGATCTCATTTAACGAAATGCTTCAAAATTTAATCTACCCATGGTGGATATGTATGGGAACTCTGTTATAACATGCCTAAGCACCACAAACCCACAGGTTCATGAATGTGAAGACTTGTAATGAATGATTATTCAGTGATATTTGAAATTTAATATATATATATTCATTTATCAACAATATTTTCTATTTGCTCTGTAGCCTACAGTTGGGCAGGAGAATATATTAATATATTTATACTTTAAATTGATTACCTTTTTTGAATTTCACCTAAGTGGCTAGTTCATGAAAAGTTAAATTATCCGTTTAGCTTTTCAAGAATTAACAGCAATAATTAACTTAAATTAAGGGTAAAATACCCACCATAGATAATAAGTCATTTTCTAAGCTCTCTTTGGTTTATAGCCAATTTATTAATTCACTTGGTTGTTTAGACAGTATTGGTGGAGATGGACATCTCCTAAATTATCATTAATTTATTAGATGCCTCGCTTTACTTTTCTTGTTTGATAAAAATTTCTTCCTATTTTAAATTCTTTTTCATTGCTTTCATGCAAATATTTACTACTAAATATTGGGATTCTGTATTCACAAAAATCATCACCTTGCTGGAGTCAAGATAGTCAATTATTTTGTTGGTTGGATGCCACCTTTCCCACCAATCTAATTAGACAAGGAACAGAAAATAGCTCTGGTCCAACCTGTATAGGTTCTTTGACCGAGATCTGTCAATATTATCGCAGTGAGAGCAATACTTGTGTTTGCCATTGGTTTCATCATTATGACCAATTAGACAAACATAAGTAAGGAATTTCTAGCATTCCACTGACTTGTCTATTTGGCATTGGGTGGACGATAAGATTTACCTGATATTCTATGTGGAGTTATTGGCTGAGGCCTGTAAACTACTTGATTGGAGTGAGAAGGATAGAAACCTTACTCAGATATATATGAATCTCAATATCTGGTTATTTCTTATTAATTTAAATTCAGACTTTAACTGTTGCCAAATATACAGATTTGATAAATTCTTTCAAGTATCATGAATTGTAGTAAATAATTTTTCCCTGAGATAAGAGTATTTATAAATCATGTATTTGTTCCTCCTTAAGGAGAATAAAACATGACAAGATGACACCCGAATGTGGAGCTTATTTAAATGCCACAGCACATGTGACAAGATGGCGACCAATACGTGAGGCTTAGAAGAAGGCAGAGTTTTCATATATTAAAGTTGCTTTAAGTCAGTTGTAAACAACATTAAGATTGTGCATAGTTGGCACTAAGTAAAGAGAAACTGAAACTATCATGAAGTAGCCATGGTGACACTGTTAATTGTCTTGAATATTGATTACCAAGTTGTTTTTAATGGAAATTTGTGAAAATTGAATATAGTTTTAATTCAAGTTCCTAAGAATTTTGTATTGTGTTAGGTAACAATATTATTTACGGATATTAGCCAAGTATACTGAGACTAGGATGTTTTACATCAGGAGCATTTAATACTTGTTCAGACAATTGATATCTGGCTGACTTCATTATTCATAGGATAGGTCATTGAGCTCGGCAGAAGCAGAGGATTTTTAAATGTACTATTTTTATGTGTAGTGAGGACGCAAAGTAAAGCACTGACCTGTGATTTTGTGTGTTATCCTAAATTTTTTCAGCTTGGCGGGTGGATGCAATCCTGTCTGCTCACTTCACTTATTATCACTGTTGTTTATTTCCTTGTATTCGCTGTGTGCAAGTGGGTGGAAAGGATATTTTTGGCGATCGAGGCGCTATTGGTGAATCATTTCGGCGAAAAATTGAGTGAATTAACATTGGAGGAGATAGGGCTAAACCTAAAATAATGGCCTGGAGAATTTGTTGTGTTCTGGATTGTAAAAATAAAACACGCAATGGAAATTTCAAGTTCTACAATTTTCCAGTTGTCATACACAAGTTTCATCAATAAAAATAATGGTTCACTGCATTGAATAAATATTGATAGGTGAAGCTAACCTAATTGTTTTGTTTACGTGCAAAAGAATTTATCAATCAAGTAGGACCATGGAGTGCTCCATTTTAACCTGTACATGAGGTAATGTACATGAATAGTTTTTATGTTAGTTAATCTAATAAGCTGTTACTATCAACGCAAAAACACTATTAATTATGTTTTAATAAGGAATATTCATATCATTCAATTTTTTAAATAAATGTGAGCTTGCGCCAATTTTTCATTTTCATGTAAGATAACTTATCAGCTGTTATCTCAAAGTTTTTGTCGACTCTCAAATACATCTGTTTGCGGTTGTCTGCTCTCAAATACTTGAAAACTAGGATTTCTCTAATATAATGAGCTATAATACTATCAATAACTAACATTCATATCCTAAATATCATGTTCTAATTACTGAGAAATGCATGAAGCAGCAAATAATACCATTCTAATTATAAATGCGTTTTTCCCATTTAGCGCTATGCTTTGTATGCTAAAACGCGACGAAAAGTACACACGATAATCCACCAGAGCGCAGCATGGTAGATGCTCATAGCGAATAGCTCAGGTTTCACTGGGATGCACTGCACTGTCACACTGTTGTAAGTTGGCTATAGTATGGCTCACCCTACTGATTCCTGTATTTCATACCCTGATTTTGGATGGGATTATCTGAGATGGAAAGAGACACTAATTTGGATACCCAGAATAGGGACAGTACTACCTTACAGAATCCAGACCCCACCTTAGTTGATGCTGGACTGGTAGATAGTGGAGAAACCCATAGGGAAAGTATTTTTGGGGAAGGGGACCCTCCTTTTTCATCTACCCATAGGGAAAGTAATGCCCAAGAAACGCAAGGAGTATCCAACCCCATGACCACTAAAGTTAATTTGCCCAAAATGGTAGAGTTAGATTCTTCCCATGATTTAATGAGGAGTATGATATTAGGTAGCCCTACGTCACTAGACTTAGCTATAAATAAGTTGACCCAGAAATTTGAAATCATGATGGCTGAGCAATGGAAAAATAGGGACTTGATTATTAATAAATTTGTTAATAGTAACCAGGAATTGAGAGTTGATTTATATGCCAAGTTAGATAGCATGCAAGAACAATTGAAAAAGGACAACAAATTGACACACCATAGACCTGCATAGACAAGAGGGAGAAACTATTTGTAGTACTATTCTTACATCTGATTCTTACCAGGAGCCTAGCTGTACGACTACAGATGAGCCTACCATGGATAATACTCAGCATAGCAAGCAAGAATTAGTTAATGATGAAAGTGAAGAAAAGCTACCATACCTCTGCCTATTACCTCTGTCAGATGATGTCTGAAGATGAAAGCAGCCAATTAGCGCCTATCAGCTCACCCTCACTTATCTTACCACAGGCTATTATCTGCGACATTATCTTCACCATTTATTAGCCACAAAAATAGAAACTATAAAAACACTACCCCAAGTAAATTTAAAATGAAACATCAGGCTGGCGGGTTAACTTCCAAAAATAAGGTTAGGTTACCTGATGTATGCCAACATGGAATCAAATCTACTCCTACAAGGTAGATTGTTAGTAAGTTCTATCATCATGGAAGGCTAAGGAGGGGGAGAATTAAAGGGTATTTTATCAAACCACCCCACCAAAACCTTCATCACGACTATCGTAGAGCCTGTGCTAGGTCAAGACCTACATCTGAATTGGAAGGCTACAAATGGGGATTGAAAGGGTTTAGTAAGGTCATCCATCTCCACCCAAAACATATTAAACATAAAAACATTAAACTAAAAACAGGGACTGGACACTTGGACAATAAAATAAAAATGAAAGGCCCTATGCACCCCAAGCATGTTAAATTTAAACCAAACTTAAAATCCTGGATTGGATATTTGGAAAAACTAATAGGCCAGATAATCTTTGAATTTATCCAAAGGGACCCTAAAATAAATATAAATAAACTTACCAATTATTGGATTTATGCAGCCTCATTTTCATTCTGTTTCTTTAACATTTTAAAACATCACCGAAGCAGAAGAAATGAACCTTCATTGGTGCACATTGCTCTGGTTGGGGACATGCAAGCTAAAAGTGTTAACTAATGCCACCAACGCCCCCAGGTAGAGTCTGTGTGCATTTTATGAGGGGAATATGAGTTGCATAATATCTGACAATTCGGCAAGTCTCTTAAAACAATTAAAATAAATATTTTGAATTTAAATTTTAACATAACCTAAATCTAGATTGATAGTAAGCCATACTATACCCAACCTAAAATGTAGGTTATCGACTAACTAGGTAACCTTTTCAGCTTTCGGCTCTAATTGGACTTAGAGTCCCCATTTCACGGGGACAATTTATACATTTTTAGATTCAAAATTTCATTTTGAGTCGATTTCTGGTATCAAAACTTGCAGCCGGGTATCAAATAAGGAAGTTATAGCCCTTCAAAGTTACTCATTTTAGTGTGTCAAGATAGGTTAAGTATTTGAATGTGACAATAATTACGTGTAGAAATGATCAAATCTTATGTAAAATATCACGAAAAATCCATTGAGACCAAAACGAAATCAGTATCTTTAGTAGTTTTAAAGATATTACAAAATTTTAGTCAAAAACATAATTTACCTCAGTTGAGTGCTGGATTAGGTACTGGCATATTTCATGTTGAGAATGGAATTTTGGCCATTGAATTATTTGTCAGTTTGGAAAAACCTTGAAAATTTAAATATCTAATGATGAAATACCCTATCAATAATAATACTCTCTATAAAATAATATTTAATAATAATAGCAAAATTTAACAAGAATTACTGTAGAATTTCATAGGCCATACCAGATGCCGACCATTGTTGTCTGCAGTCTGTAGTTTTGTTTTGATGCTGATCCCTGAAGACAATGCAATTGTCATCATTTCTTCATTTCCTGAATTCAGTTGACCATCGACTAAATAATAATAACTACTTCAGTATTATTAACTACAGTCATATTATGATTTATCACTATCATAGTATAAACTTACTTATATGATAAATACTAATTGATAAGTATTGTATTACAGTATTATATAGTATTCTTCAGCAATACTAACATGGGTGACTATTTAGTCTCAACCTATTGTTTGTCTAGTCTGACACATCATCGACACAATATAATATAATCATCAACATAATAAAATGAAGGCTAACTCACTTTTTTTTATTTATTTATTTATCATCATTACATAGCATCAATTTCCGGGAATATTCCCGTTTGATAGGTAAATTGTCTGATATATATAATTAAATATAGTTACATAATAATATATAATAATGTATGATAGAATCATAAAATAAAATCAATAACATTTTAAGTCACAGTTATAGAATATTCATAACTCAATAATTGAACAAAATTCACCTCAAAATCTATCATCAATAAATTCTGCCACTGAGTAGTAGACTTTCTCATTTAACATTGACTTGATAGTTTTTTTGAACAAGGGCAATGAATCTATTTTACGGATGGACTTGGGTAACTTATTATATAATCTTATTCCTGAATAAGAAGGGTTTCTTTTGTAAGAGGCATGTCTGTGAATAGGAAATAATAGCAAGCTCTGATTACGCGTAGAATAGTTATGTTTGTCTGTGCAAAAATTGAATTTATGGATATTACTCTTTATAAAAATGAATAAATGAAATATGTAGATGGCAGGCAAAGTGAGGATCTGTGAATCCCGAAAAATAGATTTACATGTATCTCTAGCTCTCAAACCAAAAATTACTCTAATAATCTTTTTCTGAATTAAAAATATTTTATAACTGTCAGTCGAATTTCCCCAGAAAATATTTCCATAACATAGATGGGAGTAGACATAGGCATAGTATACGGTGATAAGTGTATTTCTATCAACTGAATGAGATAACTTAAGAATTACATAATAGGCACGGTTCAACTTTGTTGTGAGATTTTTTATATGTTCTTTCCAATTTAATCCCTCATCTATTGTAATGCCCAGAAATTTTATAGATTTAGCTGTTTTTAGTCCACTAGCTGTTTTTTGTCACTAACATCAAAACATCTTTTGATGCTCACAATTATGGTCATAATGGCATATGACTTGGTAGGAATATTCAATATTCCTTGGTGGCTAAAGTGTAGTTTACCGGCCACCCTTCCTATAGAGTCAAATTTTTGGTTGCAAGTATGCTCTTTTGATGACAAAATATATAAAAATTTGCTGTTTCTAGCTCATCATTAATTATGCAGTAATTATGAGTCTAAGATTTATTTATGACTGAAGGTTAGATTAGTTAGAAGTTAGGTTAGTTGAAGCTTAGGTTAGGTTGGTTAACACTCAGTTTGGGGTAGTTGGAGTTGAGTTGGTAGAAGGTCAGGTTGGGTTAGTTGGAGGTTGGGTTAGTTTAACCTTAGGTTAGGTTAGTTGAAGCTCAGGTTGAAATAGTTCAAGCACAGGTTGAAATAGTTCAAGCTTAGGTAAGGCTAGTTGGAGTTAAGGTTGGTTTGAGCTTAGGTTAGATTAGTTAGAGCTTGGGTTATGTTAGCTGAGGCTTATGTTAGCTGAAGCTTGGGTTAGGTTCACTGAAGCTTAGGTTGGGTTAGCTGAAGCTTAGGTTAAGTTAGCTGAAGCTTAGGTTAGGTTAGTTTGAGTTAAGGTTAGTTAGAGCCAAGGTTAGGTTAGTTAGAGCTTAGGTTAGGTTAGTTAGAGCTTAGGTTAGGTTAGTTTATGCTTTGATTTGGGTTAGCTGAAGCTTAGGTTAGGTTAGCAGAAGCTAAGGTTAGGTTAGCTGAAGCTTAGGTTAGGTTATGTCAAGCTTAGGTTAGGTTAGCTTAAGCTTGGGTTAGGTTAGCTGAAGCTTAGGTTAGGTTGGCTGGAGCTTAGGTTAGGTTGGCTGAAGCTTAGGTTAGGTTAGCTGAAGCTTATGTTAGCTGAAGCTTGGATTAGGTTAGCTGAAGCTTAGGTTGGGTTAGCTGAAGCTTAGGTTAAGTTAGCTGAAGCTTAGGTTAGGTTGGCTTAAGCTTAGGTTAGGTTAGCTGAAGCTTAGGTTAGGTTAGCTGAAGCTTAGATTAGGTTAGCTGAAGCTTAGGTTAGGTTAGCTGAAGCTTAGGTTAGGTTAGCTGGAGCTTGGGTTAGGTGAGCTGAAGATAAGGTTAGGTTAGCTGGAGCTTAGGTTAGGTTGGCTGAAGCTTAGGTTAGGTTAGCTGAAGCTTAGGTTAGGTTAGCTGAAGCTTAGGTTGAGTTAGCTGAAGCTTAGGTTAGGTTAGCTGAAGCTTAGGTTAGGTCAGCCGAAGCTTAGGTTAGGTTAGCTGAAACTTAGGTTAGGTTAGCTGAAGCTTAGGCTAGGTTAGCTGAAGCTCAGGTTGAGTTAGCTGAAGCTTAGGTTAGGTTAGCTGGAGCTTAGGTTAGGTTAGCTGAAGCTTGGGTTTGGTTAGCTGAAGCTCAGGTTGGGTTAGCTGAAGCTTAGGTTAGGTTAGCTGAAGCTTAGGTTAGGTCAGCCGAAGCTTAGGTTAGGTTAGCTGAAACTTAGGTTAGGTTAGCTGAAGCTTAGGTTAGGTTAGCTGAAGTTTAGGTTTGCTTAGCTGTAGCTTGGGTTAGGTTAGCTGAAGCTTAGGTTAGGTTAGTTTGAGGTTAGGTTAGTTAGAGCTCAGGTTAGGTTAGTTTGTGCTTTGATTGGGTTAGCTGAAATTTAGGTTAGGTTAGCTGAAGCTTAGGTTAGGTTAGCTGAAGCCTAGGTTAGATTAGCTGAAGCTTAGGTTAGGTTGGCTGAAGCTCAAGTTAGGTTAGCTAAAGCTTATGTTAGGTTAGTTGAATTCATGTGAGGTTAGCTGTAGTCTAGGTTAGGTTAGCTGAAACTCAGGTTTGGTTAGCTGAAACTTAGGTTTGGTTAGCTAAACATTGTGTTTGGTTAGTCTAACCTTAGGTTTAGTTAATTTGAGCTCAGATTATGTTAGTTGAAGCTCAGGTTAGGTTATTTGAATCCCAGTTAAGTTTAAATTGTAGCAACTGCAGACCAAACTTTAAACTTCATTTATTTAAAAACTACTGTTCAGAAATGGTAATTTTTTAAAAAAATTTCATCAGTAGGCCATATTTAATCAATTGCAAATGAAAATTTGACTTTCAGAAGGGTGGCTGGTAAACCTCACTTTTACCTATTTAAACTTCACTTATCATAAATCAATTTTTTATATTAAATATTCAGCATGAGTTGAGAATAGTATTGTAATTAAACATTTTTCAAATTTGATACGGTAATCCTCTTATCACAGAAAATGTAATTCAAATCCTGTGTGCTCTTGTACAGAAACTTATGGTATCAAAACATTTCGAACAATTGGCTCTGTTGATGACAACATATGTAGAAGTCAAGACTAAAATTTGACACCTTAGTTCTCATAATAAGTGCACTCCTTGTACAGTGGGTGCGCTAGTGGTGTTGCTTCATTTTTTTCTGAAGCTCAACATTATTATTTCAACAATAGGTCAGTTCACTGAGTTCAGTTCAGTAGGTCACAAGGTCATTTCAGGGCAAGGTCACATTATTATGTCTTTAGAAGTGAAATTTTTTCAGAATAATATTGAATATTGCTTTCAAAAGTATGAAAATTGCAGTCATCGCAATCGGATATTGATATTCAACCAGTTAAATTGACTCAAATAGTAGTTATATGGCTGAAATTTGTTCCACAAAATGGATTCAGGTAAAAACTAACCTTCAACAATTGAATTATTTTTCTTTGCATATTTTTTATTATATATAAAAAAGTAATAATGCTACAAATTTAGTTTTGATCTCAATGGATTTTTCGTGCTATTTTACATAAGATTTGATCATTTTTACACATAATTATTGTCACATTCAAATACTTAACCTATATTGACATACTAAAAGTAGTAACTTTGAAGGGCTATAACTTTCTTATTTGATACCCGGCTGCAAGTTTTGATACCAGAAATCGACTCAAAATGAAATTTTGAATCTAAAAATGTATAAATTGTCCCTGTAAAGTGGGGACTCTAAGTCCAATTTAAACCCAGCTTTCTTTAAACTTCACTTTTTAAACTAGTCAATTCCTAAATCCTATTTCACCTCTATTCTCACTTACCGCTTTGTGGTTATTTGCATTTTGATACAACACGTGTTGAAAGTAAAGTTTTGGTTTGGCCTGTTGTTTGGGGACTGGGTCACTCACCCCCCATTGGTATCTTCTACCAGCCCGTGGCAAGTGATGCCAACTGAGCCAATGCACAGAGCTCAAACAGTAAACTGCTTTAATATTGAAATGGCACTTACTGTCTTTACTTTTTAACTCAGTAGCCCGTTTTATTTGTTTTTTACCCATCCTTATTTGGTGTTTGAGCTATTTACAAACACACTTTGTTTGTTTATGATATTGAGAGCAGACAGATTGAATCCCTCTGCCAAGCATCAGCTGTTCACAGCTAACGTGATCTTAGGTCGTAAAATCACCTTGTTTTCCTTTTCAGGAACTTTTTGATGGAAATTTATGTATTTTATAATTATTGATATTATTCTTATTATAAATATAATTAGTGATATTCTAAAAGCTTTAAAAATATATTTTAAAAAAAATTATATATAAATAGCATGGGGAATATTTGGCAGTCATGTGCTTCTGCATACAGAAAGTAGTCGGGGAGACATAAATCAGGGGGACATAGCTAGGATGTATATTGATTGAGCTATGGTTGGATGCTAGGAGGACGACTTTTTATCTTTTAAAAGAGCCTAGAAATTGTTATAGTTAGTTTGCATTTTGTTACCGATAGCACAGTTAGAATATTATTGTAGGGATCAAATGTATTGTTACTGCTAATCTTGTGGACTATTTCTATTTATGGTCTTTATCTTGAAGATTAATCGATTTTCAAAGTCAATAAAAGTTACCCCAGATACCGTACCGTAGCCGAATTGATTGCATGCAAATAGATATTTGCCACTCCAATCCTGTAATTTAATTTGAAAAGCTAAGCTGTATTCAATTGAACACCTCACATCAAATCCGATTGTATTTTTTCCTGTAATAATTTAATTTTAATTATAGAAAATAATTTTAATGTAAATTTAATTTCATAAAACTTAATTATTAATCTGAAATATCTCAGCTGAATTTAATCAAAGCCTATCAACATAATAAGTAGGCTAGATACTACATGCAATCCTCAATGATTTTGAAGAGTTTTGATTTTTGTAGAGTTGATTTTGCCTATTATTGGCACTAATGCAATTATTTGTGTATAACTAGTAGGTTGAATCTTGTCACCATTCTTGTATAGCTTTCTGGTCTGATTTTGCTAAGTTTAAGCCATTCTAGAAATTTTCCATTTATCAGTGCAAGATTGATTTGGTCATTGATGATGATATTGGGAGTGATAGTCCATTTATAACTTTATCACTTGCTTTTGAAGAGCTTTGAATTTTTACTATGTCTAAAACTTACTTTAATTCAACTTTCTTCCATTTAAAATCTTGCTCTGTACCTATTGGCTACAGATTTTTTTTTTAATAAATGCATATGATCTGTTTTAGGCCCAGTGACATTGTTGAAAGACTATGGTACATCAACAAAGTATTTGTTTAGAATGTTTACAACCTACAGATATGCTGGTGGCTCATGCAGTTTATTCTTCACACTTGTTGATTCTGTTTCAATAATACTCCCTGCTATTTTAGCTGCTTTTAGCATAATTCATAAAATCATCATTGGCTTTAATTCTATATTTAGTGTTTAGGGTTGCATGCGCACGTCAGGGCGCTCTCCATACGTGTTTTGACAGTAAACTAAAATGGCCAGCCATATTCAGCATGTGACCACAAGATTGTCCAGAATTTGTTTTCTGCTACTGAAGCTGAGGGGTCATGTGACTGAGGCCTATCTAGTCATGGTGTACCACGCGCTCTACCACTGCCTCGTTTCCGATGGCCTACTCATGAGGGGTCATTCAGCAAAAAATGTTGTGGACATACTGAAGCTGCAAAAACGGGCTGCCCGAATCATCACCGCAAGCGAATATCGTGCACATTGCAAGCCCCTTTTTGTTAGACTTTGTATTCTAACAGTGATCTGCCACTTTCTACTTCTCTGTCTGATGTATGTCAAGAAGAACCAGCAGTACCTGTTGACTCGGACTTATGTGCATCAACATGATAAAAAAAATTCAAAACTGTTTGTGATAAAATATTTTTGGAAGTGAGAAATTATAATATTAAGTGAAAGTGGACATTGTGGATAGACATATAACCTACATCTTAAACCTTCTTCATCATCATCATTCATCATCACTCATTCATCCTTTGCTTAAAATACTAGGAAACCAAGTCGCAATTGTAAAGAAAGAATAAAGAATACCAGACATCGAGAGCTGATTGATATTCCCAGAGTACGCATTCAGAGATCTCAGGTGTGCTTCAGAAGTTCGGCGTTAATATCTATTACGGTACTTCAATCGACTGCCTACAGGAGTAAATCAGTTTTATCTAAGAGCGTTCGAGAGAGTTGTATCCAAGCACTTGAAAAGCAAGGCATAGCCTACTACAGTGTTGATGAATATATGAGTGATAATTTGTTGGAAATGCTGTCTTGCTAAACATGCCATATGTATATTTTTGTGTATTGTATGTTCGATCCCATATTATGGGTAAAGGATGCAGATTTAGGTATAAAGGTATAGGTGTATACGCGGAGGCATGCAGTTGAGCCAGACTGCTGTCAATTTTTTGGTTCTACTAAAAGGTCTGTCGAAGTTGAGAAGACATCCTCGCAAGATGGGAAAATGGCTTCAGTTCGTTTAACATTAGTTCAGAAATTATAAATTTGGTTTCAAATTGTAGAAAACAATATATTTGAAACCAAATTATGACTATAGGCCTACCTCGGAAAATACTGTTCGCACGTCTTCCTCTTAATAATTTCTAATAGAATTTTAAGTTTTACGTCTAACTTTTAATTTTTAAAGGTCTAACCTTTTAATTTTTTTATGATAGAAAAAATTTTGAAGGTAATAAATTCAGAATATACTTTTTTTTAATGAGTAAGATTTATAATAGGCACATTTTTTAGAAAGATACAATTCAAAACCATTGAATCGTTTCTATAAAATTAAAAACAATAAGGCGGTTAAAAATTAATAAATCATTTTCTCTTCCTAAATCTTGAGTTTAAATTGTATAGTGGCAACTGAATGAAAATCTCCTAAAATAATCAATTTCTTTTAAACAAGCTAAGGTCAGTTGAGTGGGATTGTCATTTTCATGGGACCATCGCCGTTAAGGCTAGTGTTATCTTATCTACGTCAAGCTAAACTCAATAACAATTTGTAAGCCGACGAGAAGGAACGTTGAACATTGAACTGATAAATCAATAATCACGAATTGAGCAGACATATCAGTTCTACGTTAATTAGACAAAACTGTTATAAAAATTATCATTTTAGAGTACCTCTCTAAGTTTTAAATACGTTTTAGACTTCTTGTCTGAGTCTGATTCATTTCAATTTTTTGTTGAAGATTATACCACTTCATGCCGTTTAAAGTGATTAACATATGAATTGATTAGATTGCCGAATAAAGTGGTGGTTACAATTTAATACTTTTTTTGTGTCAATATGTGAAACATAGTTTCAATATTTTTTCAATTGAATTATCCTTTCCAAATGAAGAAAATTTCACACAGTTGAACCACCGATCTATAAAACTATATCTACGTAATTTGAAATTTAACAGGTCCCTGATAGAAAAATAAGATTGGAGCCGTACTTATCCTTGGTATAACCCGCTAAAGGACATAAAATTAAAAAATAATCGATCCTTACGTTGCAATTGAACGTTTTCCACGTTTCTCAATTCTCTTAATGGATCAGAGAGTAGAATGTCAGCCTTCAATTGCGAAGGGCCGCGGTTTAATCCCTGTTGTGCCGAATTTTTATACCTTATTGCTGGATAGTCACATAGATGGTAGATGGAATATTTATAAAATATACATTTACAGTAATAGAAATGATGTGTTACGTTCACAATCATTCACCCTTTAACATCCAGCCGTGCTTGCCATGGTTATTTCAAATGCAATGCCTTGAAGTTGTGTTGACGTTTCTATTGTTATTAAAATGAAAAGTACAAGTCCCTCTAAACTTGAGCTATGAAGTACCAATTATTACCGTAGATATTAGTAGGCTTACCTACGTTATTAAAGTTTATAAATACAGTCAAAGTTTAATACATTTTCAGAATAATTTATCATGATAATTGATTTTTTGTTGCAGATCATGGTGGACCGGTGTACAAATGGGTCCACCAGATGCTATCCTTGGCGTCACCGAAGCTTTCAAGAAGGACACGAATCCAAAGAAGATTAATCTTGGCGTAGGTGCATACAGGGATGACCAAGGAAGTCCCTATGTTCTACCTAGTGTGAAGAAGGTACATCTAAATATTTAAACAAATTGTAGAAAATTTTACATGACATTGGTGTACATACTCCATTCAATAAGTATCGAGACTGCTTTGCTGTAGCCTCAACCAAGCTTTACAGGGGGATCCGACCAGTGGGGATCGATAGATGGGATCTTTACGAATAAGAATCACTATGTTTCATTCGCTTACATGCATTAGTTGAGGCAGGAAGTCGATTTCCGCGCCGAGTGTTTTTACCTCGCGTCGCAGCACCAACGAGGAAACCTACACACTAAAGTTTTTCTTCAAAAATGAGAAATCTGCGTCGGAGACACTCTCTCTTGTAGAAGGGGCTTTCAAAGAAGACACCTCGAGTCGCGCAAGAGTTTTTCAGGGGTACAAAATGTTTCAGGAAGGCCAAGAACTCGTTGAAGTCGAGTTTGGCATTGGGCGCCTGACAAACGCTTAAACTGGGGCTAGGGTGGTAAAACTGAAAAAATTTTGGTCCCTAACAGGCGTATAATAGTCACCCTCATCAGTGAGAAGAATGGTTTTGTAGTGGAAACTATCCACACTATCGAAACAGCGATGAGAAAAACTGTGAGGAATTTGCTAACTGAGGCGCTGTGCCACAGTGCAATTGTTGGGCAGCATCTACTGGCGAAATTCGTTGCCAAGTCATATCAACCCCCTAAACAATCCACCTGCCTTCTTTCTTACTTCTATAAGGGAAAAGGCCGCTGTGAGTGCAGGGGTTTGACTGTGATGGCTTGACTTTGGCTTCCAAACAGCTGCGACGCGCTCTCAAAACACTCGGCGCGAAAATCGACCTCCTGTCTCAACGAATGAACTTAGGAGGCTAAACCACAGTGCTCCTGAACGGTAAAGAACCCCTCTATCGAGCACAACCAGTTGGATCCCCCTCCACGTTTCTGTTGAGACTACAGAGAACCATACTTACTGAATGGACCTTGTATATATCCATATAAAACGCGAAAAAACCAAAAAAAATTGTTATTATTAATTTACAAATCAGTCATTTTTTCCCATTTTTACCTCATTCGTATTCATAATTTAGACCACTCATACTTTTTGGCCTCGAAAAAATGTAGGCTTTATAAATTATTGTAGATATTAATTACAGGCCAAAAAATTATAACTATAAATTCAATTGTATTTATTAATTTTTTATTATTTTAGTGGATTAAAATTATTAAGAAATTCACAACTATTTTTTATACAGTTTACCATTTATAATAAATTATTTGCATCACGATTAACCGATACAACATTAAATTATTGCAATTGATTTTTCAGGCCGAAGAAATCATCATGGCTAACAAAATGAACAAAGAGTATTCAACCATCACCGGTATTCCAGAATTTTGTACTGCTGCAATCAAACTTGCTCTAGGAGATAACAGTCCTGTGATTGGCGCCAAAAGAGTAAGTTACATCTACTTCGTTGACAATAATGGAAATTGTTATTGACTGAATTTTCTAAAAGTGCCAATTCTAGATATAGAATTATATTTTTCCAACTGTAAAAAACGTGTTTTCAACTTTGTAATAAATACTATATAGAAGTGATATTCATTCAATTGAATAAATAGATCTAGCAATTGTATTAACTGAAAATTCCGTCTTTCAAAATATAAAAGAAAAATCGTATCATTGTTGAAATAATTTCCAACAAATTAAATAATTTTAACTTTGGCTAGTGACGCCGTTTAATTTTTTATTTGTTTGCGAATTCATTATTAGCGAATTTATACAAAAAATTGTTAGCGGACTCGTCAACTTTTTTCCTATTGAAATTACCGCAACCAATCTGGTTTTATTCTACAATTGTGTAAGACATTAGCAATATCGTCTGTCACTCAAATCTCTCATTTATTTACATTGTCTGCTCTTGAATTGGTGATACGCTCTTATCCAATCAGTGTATTAATCATGTCCTATCAAAAGAATTATTACTGATTGAACTTTCATCTATCTCTAAACTGTTAGTAGTCTTTCATCTATCTAAAAGTTGTCAACGTTGCAGCGGCAATAAATGCAATTCACTAGAGTCGAACGCATTAAAATTTTCCAGCGGATACTGAAACAGCTGGGTCTCCTCCCATCTTCCCGAACCCATAGATATGGTCAGAAATTATAATTAATTTGTAATACAACGTGGCAACGTCGCATCAAGTCTCTGTTTTTTCATGCGTTCGACTAATAGCATAATTAATAGCAATGGCAAAAGTGGTTGCTGGATGCAGTTCCTAGTTTTGACCATAGTTTTCGCTTTTTCTATCGTAGAACCAATATAAATGTTTGTGAATTGTATTAATTCTAAATAGTCCTGAATATTCGTGTTGTGGACAAATCAAAACTGAAATAGTTAACTTTAACTATTTGTAAAGTTAGAAAAACTGCGGTTTGCCACTTCTGCATTAATCACGAAGGGGAACCCTAGCTGTAAAATTGATAACACATAGTCTTTAATAATAATAATATATGTTAAGTCTTGTCTGTTACGTTGATGTTTAGTCTTGACTGAAGTCTTCAAGTAAGCTCACTCAAAACAATAAGTGACTTCAAATTCAGTGAAGTTTTTAGATGGTGAGGTTTAAAAACTGTCAAGAAAACAAGATTATTATAAACTTATTTTTTTTAACTAAAATAAATTTGTTTCTTTCTCTTCTAGAATGCAACCACACAAACTCTGTCCGGAACAGGTGCACTTCGTGTAGCTGGTGCTTTTCTAGAGCGATTTTTCCCTGGAACAAAGGAAATATACCTGCCAACGCCGACATGGGGCAATCATATTCCTATATTCCAAGACTCAAAACTGACTGTCAAGAGGTATCGATACTATGATGCTAGCACATGTGGCCTTGATTTCAAGGGAATGCTCGAAGACATATCTGTAAGTATGATTTGCACTCATTTAAGAGTATAACTTCAAATAGCAACATACTTGAATCTCAACATTTTTTCTCTGATCCACTTCTTTCTGAATAGTTTTTTATTTCTTATTTTGTCGTTCGGTTATAAAATGTGTGGCACATAACTTCGTGCTCCTACTCTTTAATACTCATTATTTGAACTAACTAAAAGAACTTTCAACTCCAAGCTGGAAAAAACCAAACAGCTCACGTCTTAATGATTTGTTTTCATTAAATTGAGATTAGTTTTCAATCACTGGAATTTATTTTTTCCCTAATCAATAATTTTTGCAAATAAACCTTGCTTATAATCCTGTTTTTAACTTGATCATAACGATGATGTATTTTTAAAACTAAACAGTCTTGCAAAGGTTTAAAAAAATTAATTACTTCTAACAGCCTACCACGGTATTTTAATGTCTCATGTGAGGTACGCTATTTTAGTCTGGGGAAACACATCAAAGCAAAACCTGGATAGAGTGTTCAAAATACAGAAAAAAGCTATCAGGTGTATGGAAGGTATAAATGACAAGTTAGAGTCATGCAGGCTTATTTTTAAAAGACTTGGTATGCTGATTGTTCCTTCTTTGTATCTTTTTGAAACCATTCTATATGTTAAAATGAGCAACATAATCCAAAATTTAAATATCCATGAATACAGTACACGGCATAGAGCCGACTATCATCTTGAAAGACATAATAGCAAATTATTTGAGAATAAGCCAAGCTACATTGGTAGGGTTATAATAAACTACCAAATTCCCAAGAAAATGTACAGATTCTTGAGAATCAACTTATTATTAGTTAATGGAGTATTTTATAGTATCCAAGAGTTCTTATCCACCTAAACTTTTAGAATTTTGACATTTATGCTCAATTAAACAGACTACATATTATTCTACTTCTATCATCATAAATGAACTGGACTGCCTTTTTACATAGGGTATATACAACGTTATACTCGACACATATGTAAGTTATACATATATATACGTAACTTACTGGTGTTTTTTACTTGTCTTACACTCCCTCTTGGAGTCCCCAAGACGTAATCTAAAAAACAAAAAGCTATTCTATATTGCTGGTATTACACTATCATCATAAAGCACTATTTTGTTCAATATTGAAAATAATGTTATTTATTTTTCCAGAAAATTCCAGCAAAATCGGTTATTGTATTGCATGCGTGTGCTCATAACCCCACAGGAGTTGATCCTAAACCAGAACAATGGAAAGAACTTTCCGCTTTGATCAAATCAAAGGAGCTCTTCCCATTCTTTGACATGGCTTATCAAGGGTTTGCTTCCGGTAAGTAATTCACCACATGATTCAAAACCTAATCTTTATTCTTTCAATGGGGGTGGCGTAGCTGAGTGGGTAAAGCGCTGGCGTTGTAACCCAAAGGTCCCGGGTTCAAACCCAGGTCAGACCAGGAATTTTTCTCAGGCCATTCTCCCGTGTTTCGGATGGACACGTTAAGCCGTCGGTCCCGGCTGCCTAAAAACAGTCGTTAAGTCATGTCAGAGACCCTGAAATTGATCAGGAGCGACCTGAAAACTCTGACACCAGACCTGAGCCAGCCAGGTCACACGAATATTATTTTCTCACTTATTGTCTATTGCTGATCTAAAGCCGGGCTTGAACGATGGTAATTGGCGATACAATTGTCAGAAGACAACTGACTGGCATCCTGGCATGATATTATTTTCTTCGTCTAAACACTTCAGGCCAACAGCCCTCACGAGGAAATAACCCAGAACTCTAGTAATACCAGTAAGCCATTAAAATATGTTTTTTTAAGTATTCTCATCAAAAAACATTCATAGCAAGTAGAATTTTTCTTATTGAAATAGACATTGAATATTGAGTGGCAACAAATTCACTCTTTTCCTTTCTTCTATAGTGGGCCATTCAAGGTTAAAATTTTCTTTAGATTTCCATATCCAGTTTACTTTTTCATGTCCAGTTATAATCCTTAATTCTATTGTTGAAAAATTATTATTTCAAGCATATATTCTCGATTATCTCAATAACCGTTTAGGTTAAAAACTTCTAATTGGCTTCATTGAATTTCTTAGCTAACTTTACATAGGAAATTATCAATTTTTTGCTATAGTTATCTCGGTAACAAAGCGTTTGGGGGTGTATCCAATGGAACTTTTTTCTCTACTTGGTGTGAGAAACCAGCCTAAAAGTATTGCACATTCCTTCTGAAACACCTCGTATACAATTATTACTGTTGTCTGTTTCAGGTAATGTGGATAACGACGCGTTTGCTGTCAGAATGTTCTTGGAAGAGGGCCATGACATAATCCTTGCTCAATCTTTTGCCAAGAATATGGGACTTTATGGTAATTATTGAATATAATTGATTTGGATTCGTGTCTCACTGCTGCTATGCGACTCCCATGGCACAACATCTTGATTACACCTGATATTGATAATAAAATTGATATTTTTAATTCACTAATTTTTTCTATTTTTGATGAATTTGCGCCTGTAAAATCAGTAACGATCAAACGCAAACCATGTCCTTGGATTACTAGTGACATAATTAGGATTAGGAAGGAGAGAGACAGGGCAAGGCGACTCTATCTCCGAACGCACAGGGAAAGTGATTTGGTCAAGTTTAAAAGTTTGAGGAACAAGGTAAAGTCAATGAGTAGGAACTCTAATTTGAGATATTTTCATGCCCAGTTTGAGAGTGGTGGAGGCTCCTCAGTACTTTGGTCGAGATTGAGGAATTTAGGTGCTGTGCCTGCTAAGAGCACAGTGGGAGCGCTGACGGTTTCACCAAGCGACTTGAATAGATTCTTTTGCACTCCGCATTTACCTTCACGTCTCCCTGATCACCAAACAATTTCACAAATGATAAATTTGTTAAAACCCCAAATTATTTATAATGAGTTCCATTTTTCCTATGTTACACCTAATCAAATTGCTCACACTATTTCAGGCATGAACAAAAGCAGCAAAGGTATAGATATGATCCCAATTTCATTTTACAAAAGAATTATGCCCATTCTCCTGCCATCCATTACGCATATATTTAATTTTTCTCTTCAAATGGGTATTTTTCCGAGCTTGTGGAAGCATTCTATTATAAGACCTATTCCAAAGACATCCAATCCTTCCGATCCTTCACATTTCCGACCAATCCACATACTTTGTTCAATTTCTAAAGCTTTAGAGAGAATAGTACATGGGCAGTTGACAGTCCATCTCAGCTCAATCAACTATTTTCATAAATTACAGTCAGGATTCAGGGCCAATTTCAGCACTTCCACCGCTCTCCTCAAGGTGACCGACGATTTCAGCAAGGCATTCGATAATATCTCACATTCCACTCTCATTCATAAACTAAAAGCTCATTGTCATCTTTCACCACTAACTCTGTCATGGTTTTCTCCTTATTTGAGGGGTCGGTTCCAGGCTGTCATGGTGCCGGGGGGTTGCTGATGCGGACTGTATGCCTGTTCCAGCTGGAGTGCCACAGGGCTCGGTACTTGGACCTCTCCTCTTCTCCATCTACATCAATAACATCACTGAGATCATTTCACATTCTTCATTTCATTTGTTTGCAGGCGATCTAGTCTTTTACAAGCACTTTCACCCTAATGATTGTGTGGAGGCTGTCACGCGAATGAACCTGGATGTGTCTTCACTCTCTGTTTGGTCCCGATCGCATTGCCTGTCTCTGAATACACAGAAAACAAAATGCATTGTTATTGGTTCCCAAAGACGAATCAGACATGGGGAAATTGGTCTGCCTCCTTTAACTTTCGATGGGGTGGAACTCATATATGCCAACAAAATCAAGTTGCTGGGCATGCTGATTGACAACACACTCACTTGGGAGGTCCATGTGAATGCTGTAGTGAGAAAGGTGTTTGCGGGGATGCATCAGATAAAAAGGCTGAGAAGATTTTTACCGGTGGGAGTGAGGAGGACTCTGGTTCGGGCGCTGATTCTTCCTCATCTTGATTATTGCTCAGTGGTATACAATAACTCCTCAGTGGTCTGGGGAGCTTAACAATAAACTTCAAAGAGCATTAAACTATTCTTTAAGATTCATTTTTGATGCTCGATGGAATGATCATGTAACTCCCCTGTACAGGGAACTTGATTGGCTGAAATTGGAACAGAGGCGACTGTATTGCATTCTATGTCAAACTTACAAATTGATTGTGAAAGGTGCTGGTCCGGAATATCTGAGGGAGAAACTTGTACTTTTTAGCGAGATTCATGCCAGAGACACTCGGTCTCACTGTTATTTTCTCCAGATACCACAGCACCGAACGGCAATATTTGGGGCGTCATTCTGCGTGACAGCTTCCCGTGAGTGGAATGCTTTACCACTGGAAATTATCCTGACACCCTCCCTATCCTTATTTAGAAGGAGAGTTCACCGGCGCCTAATTCTCATGGCTGGGTATGGGGAGAGATAGGGATTGGCTATGGCTGGGTGGGAGGGAATTATTGAGGAGGGGTTGTGTTTTATTGTTATATTATGACATTCATAAAAAATTAGATTCCACAAACTATCTCGAACTGCATGACTTTTATTTTTATTATTATTTTCTTATCTATGTCTATCTTGCCTATGTTATTCAATTTTCTATCTTACTATATATTATTAATTTATCAATATGATTTAGTAATATGAGGCTTATGTATAAATATGTAAGTTAAATGCCTATAACTGTACAGTACTATTTTTGTTATTGTACCACTATGAGTCTTTTCAGACTCAGTGGAAATTGTCAATTTGAAATAAATAAATAAATAATTCATAAATATTTTACAAAATTAGTGTTTCCCTTTTTCTGCAGTTTTGAATTATTCCATATTTTATCAGGTGATGTTCAGGTATGGACATTGCATAGTAGTGTTACATTGCAATGATTTCTTTCTCACAATCTCAATTAGTGAGAGCAACATATTGTAGTATTGACACTTCTTTGACCGATCTCTCAATTACTATTTCATATATTTAATGCTTTTATTTGTTGTTTGCTCAGGTGAAAGAGTTGGAACAGTAACAGTGACTGGCCAAAACGAGGAGGAAAAGAACAGAGTTCTATCTCAGCTGAAAATCCTCATCCGTCCCATGTATTCAAACCCTCCCATCCATGGAGCGCGCATTGTTACTGAAATCCTCAACAGCCAAACTCTTAAAGCTAGTTGGTAAGACAATAATGATAAAATTACAGTATTATAGAAATCTTGGAGAGAATGGTAGAAAAATCAAATCTTAATGAAAATTCTCAAAAATTCAAGACTAAATCACATTTTAGAAATGTGTGTTCCGATGCTCTTCATCATTTCATATACAATCTCAAGCTCCACTTTAAAGCTTCCCAATAATTTATAAATTGTAGGTTTTGTAATTGATGGAGCAGAATTTTATTTTAATATAATAGAGCAGGAGGATGGGTGACAGTTTCAATTTACTTTTAATTTTAAACAAGTTGTAGTTATTGAGAATCTTATCTTGAAGTTTGAGTTTTGAATTCAAATTTTTTGGGTTGAAATAGTAGTTTATGCAACGTTTATAATGGGAGCCTTTAAAGCACGAGGTGAGATATGAGTTAGAGCAGCGAGCAAAGCATGCGTAGCGAGTGCTCTAAATATCTCACGAGTGCTTTAAAGGCCTAATACAACCCGTTGCGTACACTATTTTATCTATGACTACCAGTGAAGTTATCAGTATCAGAACAGTAGGCTATATAGCTATAGACCACCATTATCATGTTGTCTGTTAGTTTGGGTACTATAAAAATAAACATACCGTATATTAAACTTCTTCTTTTGTCTTCATCCTACTTGAACTGTTGATGATAATCAACTTAGTAAATATGTTTAAATAAAACATATCAGTAAGTGCTGCAAAATGCATTTGACAATCAACAAAATCGCGAGTACTGTTTAAAAGTGAAAGTTATCAACATAGTTACCAAGTTATAAGTACATAGTGTATTTACCAAGTTATAAGTATAGTGTATATTAAACTATTTAAACTTCAGACTATTCAAATTAATTAATTATTCAAATACGTAAATTAAAATATTGACGATCAAATACTGGTACTTGATTCCAGTCGCAGTTTTAGGTTGAAAAATTTGAACACTGTTTACTTTTCATCAGCTAGTTTTGAAACGAGGAATTTATAAAAAAACGGAATTTGGACTGTATTGAAAAGTTCCTCTTGAATTAAAAACTTTCATTACGACTTGGTCCTGAGATTCCGTTTTGAAGATACGCCCGTAGATCAATAATATTTATCATTGTCATATTGCTAATTGCTTCAAAAATAATAATATTAATTGCTTTGTTTTTTTCTATTAGCTTACTGTTAGCAACAATCTATCATAAGTAGTGAAATGGTAAAATGTTGATTGCGTCTATTGCGTTTATTTGCTGTCTCCAATAATTGCTTATTTTCTTATTTTTTTCTCGTTCAATTTACTGTTTGCGAATTGTATTTCTAGCAATTTTCAGTTTCTCATGAACATAAAATTTATTCAATCAAGTGCCAAGTTATCACTAATCAAGTATTATCACTGCAGTCAGTTAATAATGTTTCCAAAAAAATATTGTGTGTACCAGAAACAATGTTGTGTACTATGTTATTCATGAAATTACTTTTCAAATTTCAGGTTAAATGAAGTGAAAGGCATGGCCGATCGCATTATTGGAATGAGAACTGCTCTGAAGGACAATCTGAAGAGTTGTGGTTCACAAAAGGATTGGAGCCACATCACTGACCAGATTGGAATGTTCTGTTTTACAGGTCTCAATCCACAACAGGTGAGCTATTTTGTTGTTTTATTATTGGTATGTTAGCTTTTTAGTCCAGTACGAAGGGAATTTTGTAAGGCTAATTTCTGCAAAAGGTGGTGTATGCAATTTCATTGTTTTAATTGCTTCATTAGGGTCCCAATAATGTGTATTTGAAAAGTGAAAACCATGCACTTTTTTATTTTTTCGCAGGTTTAATATTTTAGTTTATCAGGTCGTTACTATAGCTCATTGTTTTCAGCTTGAAAAGACAGTTCTATTTCGTATATCATATGTAGCTATAGTATATCAGGATCCGTTCACTCTTACGAAAGTTAGGGGTGTCCTTATTCTATTATCCTTGAATGTCCTTTGTATCAAAAATAATTTGGATTTAGAGCAGTGGAGTATTTATTCTAATGGTAAGTGATCCAAGTAGACGACGAAATACAAGATAGGCTCTAATTGAACTTTAAATGTCTAACATAACATCAAAATTTTGAAAAAAACCACCTGTAGCCTGTTTTATTTTTGGAAAAGTGATTATTAATGTTCTAAAAATGGGTCAAATATCAATTTTTTTGCACTTTCTGAACTCAATTTTTTATGATCTACAACTTTCAGGAAGAGGGGTAATACATTTCTCTGTTACTTTATGAGCTACAGAAGAATTTTAACAATTTTTTGGAAAATTTAGAAAAATTGTGTTTTTTGAATGAATGTAAAATGTTATTTATTCGACTGATTTTTGTTTTCTTTTTTTATTCGACGCAGAATTTTGTCCTCTACAATTTACTATGAGAATGTACCTATAAAAATATGGACCGTTTTTAGTTGTATGCGAAAAAATAAAAAAGTGCATGGTTTTCTGGCTGTCAAAAGTTGTGCGGGGGGAAATTTTGTGTGCACTTTTCGAATACACATTATTGGGACCCTAATGAAGCAATTAAAACAATAAAATAGTATACACCACCTTTTGCAGAAAATATTCCCTGCTTACTGGACTATTTGGCAACATAAACTAAATTTTCCAGTAATTTTCGGAGTACAGTAATATTCTTTTTTATGGTTAGGATTTATTCTGTAAACGATCTGTTATAAAGTGAAACGAATAGTTGACCTTGACCTTTCAACTACAGTTGATATTGACTTGGACCTATAATAGTTTTCCAAGGTTGGGATTTCGCCAACATCTTTTGATCGCATGTACAATTTAAATTCGAAATAGCTAACCACTTGGCTAATAAGTAATCGGTTTTAAAGTTTGAACCTGAAAAGGTTTAAAGGCGAGCCGAGTAATAAACTTTGAAAACAGAGAAAATATTCATAAGTATTGTATACAACTTGAAAGCTTTCTAGTTGTGTTCTAGTTTTCTGTGTGGCTAGTTTTGTTCTCTGCAGGTCAATATTGGTTCAAATTTCATTAATTCAGTCTCAAATTGAAGATTAGAATGTTTAGTACAATTTAAGACCAAATTCATAATTTTTGAACCAATATTGAACAAGCTGGAGTAATTTTCTCATCTTGCCAGAATGTCTTCTTTGCATGGACAGACTATTCCACTGCTTATCTGTCTGTTTAGTGTGAGTTCCCTATTGTTTTATAATTAATACCATTATACACTTAGTATTGTGTCTACAGTTTTAAAAGGCTACCAACAGTTTATCTACGGTTCTAATTCTACTCTCTACAGTTTAAAAAGCAAATAATAGACTAGCAAAGCTCAATTTTTCAGTTTCCACTCTTTTATTGTATCTTGTACTTCTTTGATTATTGGCATCTACCATTGAATTATTTTTGATATGACATTGAGAAATTACCTGAACAAAAATGATTTAGACACTAAATACTACTGTATAATTTCTAGTTTAATCATTATTTTGTTCTCTGCAGGTTGAAAGGCTAACAAAAGACTTCAGTATATACTTGACCAAGGATGGACGTATCTCCATGGCTGGTGTAACAACGGGTAACGTTAAATACCTGGCGCAGGCCATGTATGAAGTCACCAAGTAGGAACCAAGGTTGTAAAATATTGCAAAAGAAGAATGAGAAGATATATTTTTAAATTATCTTTTATGTTTTATACGAATTCCAATAAGATTCACTCAAGTAGATAATTGAGCAATGTTAGAACATGAAGCCTTGAATTTTAATTCAAGTTAGTGGAGCTGTCTCCAGGCCCAATACTTGGAGAGGAAATTAATTGTTTTAAGATTCATTTATGTAATCTAAACTATTTTAATGTTGATCATTTCTTATGAAAAGTATGTTGCTATTCACATAATGTTTTCCTAGTGCGTAATTATTATTTCGTATGAGAAGTATTATTCAACTGTTCATTGAACTTTTTCAATGAGGCTACCTATTTATTAATACTTTTATTAACAGTTATTGGAAGTAATCACCAGAGATTCACTATAACTGGATGTTTAGCCTACTGTGTTGTATGTTCCTGTATTGTATCATAATATTTGAAATCTTTTCTTTGGACATCTTCTGTTGTATTTTTGTATCATCAGTCCTATTTTATAGTTTTCACATATCCAACTTTATGAAACGTGCCATTTCTGTTACGCTATTGGTCTTGAAGCTAATCAACTAGTTTCAATTATATTTTGAAATTTCCAGAATAAATTATGTAAATGAGACACAATCTTCACAAATTCTTTATTGTATCAACATCTATACAATCAATAAAATGCACCTCTCTAGTCTCTAGGATATGTGAACTCTATTCATATGAACACAACTTTACTTTCGAAGATACTAGGATTTTTCAGCTTTTAAAAACTGTAATTGTATAACTATATCAATTGATAAAATAGATTTGTTTTTGAGATATGCCAATAATTGCCTTAGTGGTACGGCCGAGAAAATCACTATAGTAGTTTTAATATTTACAATGAATTTCGCATAGGATTTTTTTCAATTTTTGCTCATACACTCCTTTATACATTATACTATTATCCTTGTATGATCCTTTGTTGCCATTTGTCCATTGAGATTGAGATTTATGTATTATATCATTGTATTGAATTGTTTCATTTATTAGCTGATTTTATAAAAACTCCACGATAGTCAGTATTCTATAACCAATTGAATTACAGAAAATACTAGATCAATAATAATTATGATATAACTCGGCGCTTTAATCAAAGTAATAATTCGAAGAACCATTAAAATTATGAATTTTATATTCGATGATGATGATGATGATGATTATGATAATTATTATTATTAAATATTAGTTACTAGTGAGAGTAAAGTCAGTTCCTTCGTTTTGAAGTTTTTAGATAAAGTTTATATTGTATTATAGAATCATGCTTCTTTACAAGTGAACTTTCTAATCTTTCAAGGAATACAATACCTCGAACAATAGGAATATTTACGTTACATGAAAAGAGTATTAGATTTTTCCTTTAACTTGTAGACCAACTTAAAAGTTCTATACAAAATGTCCAATTAATGAAGATTGAATAATATAGTGTATACTTGTTATATTTATTATTAAATTCAATGGTCACAATTCATAATTATATTATTCACTTGGAGTATTTCTACTCTAGAAAGGTATTTTATTGTACATCTCTTTGTTTGAAGTTTCCAGTACAATAATTTTTCTCAGAAAAATAACATTCCATTTGATAAAAATAAAACTTTGTATGAGCCATCACCATTATTAAGTAAAATGCTTTCAAAGCATAATTAAGTACGAGATTCTACAAATAATTTATTAATTAATCTTTTTGTTATAAGATAACAGATAAATTTTATTGTTCAAAGAACAATTATTATTGTTTCAATTCTCTAATTCTTGTTATCTGTTCTACGATAGACAAAATGTATTTCATTCATCGTATTTTTATTAATAAAATCGTTTTTCGAATAATTATTATTGAAAGATTTTCACCCAGTTACTTCTTGATAATTGATTAGTAATTAAATCTTCTGATGCAACTAGACAAAAATACTGTATGGTCTTCATTTTTCAGTGGATTGACTGCCGTATCTTACTTCGGTTGATTCAAGTTTTGTGGATCTATTTCATTGAACATCAATGATGTTTTGAAGTCTGATCAGCATGATCAACCTTAGAAAAATTCAAAAATATAAGTGATGTAGAGGTCAACCTCGATTTACTAAATTGTGGTCGTGATTCTTGAAACTCTGTCTGAGATATAAAGAACTTATCTTATTTTAATTATCTCTGTCTTCAAGAAGCAACACTTGTAGTCCAAGTTCGATAAATCATTCTCAATGAACCGAATAATTTGTACATTGCTCGAGAAATATAGTGCTGAGATATTCCCTCAATATTGTTGAATCCATGGTAATAGATGATTATCCACTTGTCGATTGAAGAAATAATTTGGTGCAATGAATTTAATATTTTCAAGATTCAGTAACCGTCTGATTTGAAAAGTTATGCATTGAGTCAAGAAGTTTTATAAACGATTAAGATATTGTTTAGACATTACTCGAATATTTGTAGTTACTATTTAATTTTCAAGTAATTCTACGACATGTAATCAGTATTAAATTTGTGAACACTACCTGATAGTTATTCACTTGACTGGAGCGCTTTCAATTTCTATTAACCCTTTGTCAACAGTGAAAATCAACCAGTGTTATATCTGCGCAGTTCTTCATTGGCCAAGAAATTTATAACTTCAGTATTTACAGATTTTTACGGTCACTATTTCTAATTTTAAAAGATGAAAACATAATGTTATTATTTTATGTTTAAAAACTGTGGAGAAGTGTTTTTAATTTTTTGACATGAGATGAAAATTCCGTTGAACATATTCTTGATTTACAAGTTATCTTATTCTTAAATCAAATTTGTTCATTATTGTATGATAAAATACAAAGAGTATAAAGTTGAAAGGTCGAAGAAAGACCACCAGAAATACCTGGAGTCTGTCAAACATTATTAGTCCAGCTTCAAAAATAATATGCAATGATGCATATATCCAATAGTATCTCAATTTGGTTTTTTTTTATCAAAATGTTACTCTTTGAAGTCGGAAAATCGTGAAAAATGTCATAAACTATGTAATAATTGTGTTATTTTTATCTCGATGGAGAAACTGTAACTTTTCTTGATAGGACAAGCTGATGAAAACGAGTAGGTGTCAGACCTAATTCAAAGCAACAGGAAAATTGTGTTATGAGCTGTGGTAGTGGGTGGTTGCTGGGTTGGGGGGAGGGGGAGGTTGGGTGAGAGGGATGGTTTGGCGGGGGTGTTGCCACAGTGACGCCTCTCCTGTGGCCCAGTGCGTGGCATCTCGACGCCGAGCCGGCGCTCTTCTTGCTCGCTCGTATGGACCGACGCCTCCACCTCCTTAGCCACGACTACCTCAGGTAGGCATATACACCTACACCACGTCAAAGAATCATCTCCCTCATTCATCCACTATTGAACTCATGAAAAAATTCCACTTTATAAAATACCACTTTAGAATAGAATAATAAATTACTTATAAATATAATGTGTCAGTTGATGCTACGGATACTAGAATGTTTACTATTGTAAAATGGATCATATGCTGATCAATTCAGTAATTCAATCAATCAATTCACACGCTATTCATGACAGTGATGAAAATACTAGGCTATGCTTCTTGGTTTATTATTTTTCTTTTCCATTTTTTTTTTTTTTTAATTTCAAGTCATACCTTTTTTTATATATTCTATTACTTTCTCAATTTAAATCCAACCTGAGGATTCACTAGTCCCTGTTCTGCTTTTTACGCCGGACACCGGAATGTTGATAACTTTTGCATAATAAGTTATATAATATATAAGTCTATATAATAATACGTTATTCACTACAATTAATAATTAATAAAAAAATTAATCAATATAAATATACCGTTTTTTATGTGAAAAAAGCAGAACAGGGACTAGTGAATCCTGAGTATTCTTTATTCATACATCGATACAACTACTTGAATTGGGAGGAAAAAATAGGCATAGCCTGTGCTATTCCTCTCCCAAAAATTTTATAATTAACAGATAAAGTAATATTAACAGATTTTCCTATTGTCTTAAGAATTAATTTATAAAATATGAGATCTTTATATTATTTTGTGTTTGTAAAAACTGGATGAATGACTACGATGAACAAGAAATACTGTTCGGTTTTTCATCTAAAACTCATAGATTCGGGGTTAGGTAATTGCTCAGAAGGATGCAGAACTCCTAAGGTACTTATTCTGTTGTAGATAACAGGAAAGAATCTATCAAATTGTAAAAATCTGATATTAAAATGACTTTTTTTCTGAATTATATATAAGTTAGCCCAATCAAATATCATAGACAATAATGATTTTTCATTCCAGTGTACTTTCCTTATCATGTTGATATCGTTTTTCCATAAAAATGTGAAAATCGAAAATTGCTATTATTCTGTGTATTAAAATTTTTATTGTTATCAACTTATTAGATTGTTATTGGACTATTGTTTCTCCCCATTGAAATATTGAAGATTTCAGGCACTATCGCACAACTGCGATTCATGGCTGATATATGCGACATTCTGATGATGATAATAGCTTTGAAACTCATCAAAACTTTCTCAATCATGCAATATTCATAAGCTTATGGAAATGTATCCTGCTTATGACGACATTGATGCGATTACATATTGTGGAATCCCAAAACAGAGTTGATACCGCGAACTTCTCTGCAGCCTGTTCATATATCAGCCTCTAAATAAACGTTTGTTTCTCATACTCTCTAGACCTCAGGGGTTTCAATATTATTCATTTGTATTTTCTATTTGTACACAATTCTATTTTTTAAAGAGTTACTTGAGGTTTCTGATTGGATTTATGTAGTGTACCGTACATAAGATTGAAATGTGTATTTTAAATTATTATCTCTTTTCCTCTTTCGAGATACCTTATCTTAAGACAATGTCTCTATCAATCACTGTCATAGTAGAGTTTCCGATAAGTAATTCATTACTTCGTTTGAAATTATCTACCTACTTGAAATGTAATATCTATAATAATTGATTTTCGTCAATTTATTTTCCAAACTTCTTGACCACCGTAATAGTATTCTATAGTAGTTTTTCTGACTTGGCCTATGCAAATTTTGATACCTGAATGACCAAAAAACAATGTCTTTTTTTAATAAATTTCAATCGCAGTAAAAGAGTTGATGATATCTGTGCAATTTCAGAAGTTTTTAATCTTGAACTCCAAAGTCAATCTAGATCCTTAACATAATAATTGTTTACTGTTCATGATTTTGATGTTTAATTCTATTAACTCGCCCTCCAAAATGAGAGTAAATCATCTAATACGGTCTGATAGAAGTGCAAATTAGATTTGCTTCATGTATTTTCCAAGAAAGGACGAATATTAATCTCATAAAAGCTATTCTAATGAATGTTCCAATCTCATTACAAGCCCGCACTATTTAATCCAAGTAACATGCCATTAACTAAGCATGCAATTTGAAGTAACCTATATATCCTATACTCTGCATGCAAACGTTGTCCTTTCATGACTTTTTTATCATCGCGAATAATTCTAGTTATGATATCGCATTATCTCTGATCACAAAAGTGCATATTGTATTGCAAACCTTGCTACTTTTTTGTGCCTGGATATAGCATTATACCGTAGCTTGAATAGAAGAAGTCATAAATGTAAATTAGGTACTATATGATAGAATCAAATTTCATTTCAACTTTTGTGTTCCAAATTAAAAATCTGACCTCTTATTTTTCCAAATGTACTTTTACACAGGGCCGCCCACGGGGGGATCGATGGCGCAACTTGCGCCATCAGCCCGAAATTTGGGGGGGATTATTGTTATGTTATTGAAAATTTTAGGGGGGAATCGGTAAATTAATTTACTATCAGTAAAATGGAGTTATTATTTTTGATGTTTCACTTGAATGTAAATGTGTTCTACATTTGAATAATCTAACTAATATCTATCGAATAACTGTATAATAGAATAATATATGTCAGTTGTAGGCCTATAAAACCATTCTTATTATGGATTAAAATTGTCTAACGATTATTTCTGTTCACAAAATAAAAATCACGTCTGCCAAGCTTAACGGCGCCATGCTTCAGCAATATTTGCCAGATTATTTCTCAGAATGCACGCAAAACTTTCAATAGAATTCTGACCTAAACAAACAAAATCGATTTTAATCGGTTCCTGCAATCTGTAATTATTCCTTCTTAGTATATAGAATATAGTTGACGACTTGACATAAGAATAGTTGGTTCTTTAATTTTACACAATGCTCATATTCAGTCGTTGTTCGAGTGTGGAATTGAGCGGTTGTTTTCGGTGTACGTGGTACTACGTGGTTTTGAGGATTTTGGTACTGTAGTGTTATTTGTAATTTTCGCAGTTTGTAGGGTTTTATATTTTTTCTTCCAACTTTAATGTAGACGTATTATATTTTTTTGTCTTAAATGTTAGAAAAATCTTTCAAATACAAATGTGCAGAGCTTTTTGTTAAATACGGTACATAGGGATGACAAGTGGCTAGAGAACTATAAGAGAAAACTCTTCTAGGCTATAAGGTGAAAAACAATGTTCCGGTGAAATATAAAATAAACGTAGTGAAAGAAGGACGGTTCATGAAAACCTTATGTGGAAAAAACAAGCTGAAGAAGGATAGAAGCTTCAACCGAAAACTTCGTCGGTCGAGGAAAGGTAAAATGAAAACATTATTCCTCAAGTATCAAGCGGTAGACTAATTTCTGCTTTGCACGAGTTGTATAGAATACAGTGCCTGCTGCCTGGGCACAAGATCCCAGGGGACGCACGGCTGAAAGAAAATAGTGAAAAATCTGGAAATAGATAAAAAGGCCTTCAACTTGACAAGTTTTCCAACTTTTTTAAAATCAGGATATTTGAGCTTTCTGATTTGAAATTGGATGTTATATTGAAAAGTAGATTGTTGTACTTATTTCCATTTCAATTAAAGTACAGTATTATTGCGTAACGGAACTAGTAGTTTTTAGAATGTTATGCTATGAAATGGAAAAAGGATACTTATACAGGGTGTTTCAGGAGGAATGTGCAATACTTCTCAGGCTCATTCCTTACACCAAGTAGACAAAAAAGTTCCATGGGACTAACCCCCAAAAACGCTTTGTTACCGAGATAACAATGGCGGAAAATTGAGATTTTTCAAATTATATTAGTTTTTCTAATTTTTTAGAGGCTTTAGTGGACTTCTAAAATAATGAATTCCTATGTAAAATTGGCTGAGGAGTTCAATGAAACCAGTTCCAAGTTTGTAACTTTAACGGTTATTGAGATAATTGGGAAAATATGCTGAAAAACGCCATTTTTCAACAATAAGGGTTATAACTAGATAAGGAATCATAAAATTGTATTTTTTATTAATCGAAGTTGAAGAGTGTCGGATTCTAAAGAAAAAGTTAAATGGCGGTGATTCTGTAAATCTTACCCAAATCTCAGAAATAGCTATCGAAAATCGAAAAATTGACAAAACATAGCAAAAGTGATAAATTTGTGTATAGTAGCGATTTTGCTTTTTTCGATCGCTATTTCTGGGATTTGGGTAAGATTTACACAATCGCCGCCATTCAACTTTTTCTTCATAATCCCATTCTCTTCAACTTCCATTAATAAAAAATAGAAATTTATGATTCCCTATTCAGTTATAACCCTTATTGTTGAAAAAATTGCGTTTTCTAGCATACTTTTCCAATTATCTCAATAACCGTTAAAGTTACAAACTTGAAACTGGTTTCATTGAATTCCTCAGCTAATTTTACATAGGAATTGATTATTTTAGAAGCTCACTAAAGCCTCTAAAAATTAGAAAAATTAATATATTTTGAAAAATCTCAATTTTCCGCCATTGTTATCTCGGTAACAAAGCGTTTTAGGGGGTTGGTCCCATGGAACTTTTTTGTCTACTTGGTGTAAGGAATCAGCCTAAGAAGTATTGCACATTCCTCCTGAAACACCCTGTATATATGTTTTACTGACTTGGCAATATTTCTTTCTCACTTTCTAACACATTTCTTGATCCATGACTAACTGCGTGGATAACACTGATTAATTTTTCCAGTTACACACTGAACACTAGCTACTGTATCATATAAATATCAGGTGACCTGAATTTAAAAAAATGGGGAAGAGAGTTCAAGTGATGAAAAAACTGAAAAACAAGATTTAGAAGAAAAAGAGTTATCAAACCCACTCTCATATTGAATCAATCTACTGCTTAATTAATACATGATAAAATTATTATTATCTTGTTACCTTCTTCGAGGAAATCTTTGAAAATTGTCTCTTCTTTCTCTGTTTTGTGTTTTTGAATGTTATTGTCTTATGATATTTTGAACATTGAATACACAGAGTTCGTGAACTACCTACCAATGCTACGCCATAGGCAATCATTCATGCTCAAAAAATAGGGTTTCCCTTATTTAATAGACTATAAAATGGCCTTCTCAAACGCAATTTTGAAGTGAATTTTTACAAAATTTCCCGGACCCCCCCGCTTAGCTGCGATGGTACACCCCCCAGTTCAATGCTCCTGAAAGAGGGAAATTAGAAGAAGCATTCAAGTGTTTTGTAAGTTATACTCCATATTATGGAATGAATAGCCTATACAAATATCTGTCTTTTTAATAAGTTAAATTGTATTCTTTATTTTTAAAGTTTTACGTCAAATGGATTGTAGTTGCTGAAATCAACTTTCATGACATTATTTCAATACTTTCAATCAATAAAGTTCATGATTCTACTGGTAACATTTTGTTTCTCACGTTTTGTTAGTGGTGGGGGGGTGAGTGGGTTTTTTTGTGGGACTATTGGACAAGCAATGAATTTTGGGGGGGATTTTGCGCCATCAGCCATGGGGGGGATGGGCACCCCTGCTTTTACAGGTATTCTTTGACTCCGTTCCGTTATTCACCTGTTATATTTTATTTTAAAATGCTGATGAGCTTTCTGACATATTTATATTTTAGCTATTGTAGGTGCTGCTTATATATTCATCCAATCTCACTCCAATGTGCGAGATACTAAGAGAGAAATAGTTCAATTGTTTCAATGCTCTCCCATTTCACATTGGTCAAATTGGGAATATTCGTTATTTTTTATAACAACAAAGCAGGCTATCCAATTTCTTTACTTTGTCCCTGGAGAAAAGTTGTATAAACTATAAGGTACTGGTAATTCTCTTCTTTCCACTGAAAAATTCTATTATTCAGTCAAAATTTCAATTATAATTGTAATATGTTAACGAAATACACCTTGAAAAATCTAATGATCTTTTACCTATACGGTACTACTCCAGTTCTAAAATTTACAAAAAAAATGTTCTAGTTAGTAATACATGCTTGTACCATTTACTCAACCTATCGTGGTTCAAAGTTTTTTCCTTCATTATTAATTCAAATCCACCGTCATCTCCTTGGTCCTCTTACTCTCTCCTTCCATTTTTTGTATAACATCTTCGTCTTTCGCCAGTGAGCTGTGATGAGTCTCCATCTCCGAGTCTGACTCATATAATGTCAGACCAATTTTATTTTCCGACCCTTCCTAGGAGAGTTTCCCTCGTGGCCCAGACCTTTTGATGGGAATGAGGTGATCACATCATTAGAGCCCTATTGAGTCAGCGATTGCGGCCAGCACGAGAAGTAGAATGTCTTCATCTTTACCTTTATAATTTTATTTTCACTTCGCAAATAAGGGTAGTAAGAAATATTATACTTTGTAGAATATATTAGAATATATAATATATTATTGAGGTATTCGGGGAACAAGCAGAGTTTAAGCTCGAATCGAAACAACATTTCTAAGCTTATATTTTTCCAAGGCTCTAGTTATATATTGAATAAGCAATGCAATCAGAATGCCATTGTGTTGGATATTATGTTTTGGATTACTATTTATCTAATTAAGCCTACATCACGAGAAAAATTCAATTATTGATTTCAAAAAAAGAAATTTTTGCCTTTTTGGATTCCTTCTACTAAATTGGAAAGATCTACTACTTTTTTGGACAGGTCGTGAATTATAGTAGGCTATTCAGCTATCATAAAATGAAATACTGTACATCATGATATGAATTATAAACTGATTTCTTCAATTATTGTAATTTTAACCAACAATCATTTTACTTCTTAGAACAAAGCAGTCAATTCATTCAATTTATTTTAAACATTTAGTTACGGAACGGTAGTGCTCTAGCTCATTTTAATCTATTTATATAATTTTCTTTGTTTAAAACGTTTTGTGCTCCAATCTAAGTGCCATAAGCTTAAAAAGAGCTTGTAGTATCTCTTTGAAATTTTATGCAATTGGCATTTGATAACTGTAGCATAATAAGCAGTTATATAAGCAGTCATTATTCAAGAAAAAATTATTAATTTTTGAGTCAATATTGACCAAGCTGGAGTCATTTTCCCATCTTGCCAGAATGTCTTCTTTGCTTAGACAGACTATACCATCCAGATGGAACTAATCACTATTGTAATAGAACTCTGAACACAATATTGTAATTAGGCAATAATATGTTATAAGAAGAATAATATCTGTTCTTCATCATTCCATGGCATAAGAGCATAGGATCCATTTTTTCTGCAAAAAATTAATGAAGAATTTTCAATGTTTTACTTTAATAATTTGAAATTATTTATCCATGTTTAAACTTTTTATATAGTACTTGTAACCTGATTAGTAATTTTAATTTTAAAAATGTTCTGTATGAAGTTTTTGTTCTATTATTCAATTCAACCTTAATAAATAGGAAAATTATATGTTTTGATGATATCCTTTCAGTTCTGTAGTAAAAAATCTTATTCAAGTTTTCGCTCTCCTGCGTAACGACCTTGAATTGAACATTCTCTGTCCAATGGAAAGATATGTTTTGATGCGGAGAACCAATAGAAACTCAGTGCCACCAGTCAGGGTCAACAAATCCTATCGAGAAGTAATGGAACGACGAACGACAACACGAGCACGGACGAAGCAGCCATATTGTAGTGTAAAGTTATTTGCTGGATTTTGATAAAAAAGATAGGTTTTTCTGTGTTTTTAACTGTGTCAGTGCAAGTTTTTAGTGTTAAAATTGTCAATTCGGTTTTTGTTAATCATAGAACAAGAATATGGCCTTTATTTTTCGTAAAAATCTATTCTGATCATGTTTTGGTATTTCATGGAAGACCTTGAAACTTCTATGGATTGTGTACGGTGTTATTATTGACAATGTTTGAAAGATATTCAAAATGCTGTTTATTCATTCAGGTAAGAATATAAAATCAAATTTCTGTACAATTTGTCATGAATTAAAAATTTTATCAGCAATGGTTAATATCCTAAAATTCATAAATAGCCTGTATTAAATAGAGAGGTTACTATAGGTTATCTCACGGCCGTATACTTCATGTTATTCATGACTTTTAATAATAATTACAGATTATGTTTCAAATTTTGCGTAATTTTATGTTTATTCTCAATCAAATTTGAATTTAAGTAGAATAAATAGTAAGTAACCTTTGCCAATACGTAGTTCATCTTTGCCAAAATGTTTTACTGACCCTAACCTTTATGCAACATCAGTACGGTAGCCTACACTGTTATCTAACTTGGGAATAGTATCTCGTAATCTTTTTCGATACAATGAAATTTCTATAATTGTTCAATTATAAACAACACCAATCTTCCTATTGTATTATTTGTAGAATTTCGTACTGTTTTGGCCACATTTTTAGATGATAACACTGTTTCAATTCAGCTTCATTCATTTATTTTTGTAAGGTTAACTTACAGGCTTATTGGTTTACAGGCTTATATACATAAGTATAGGTATATAATTAAGTATTATGAATAGTTGTAAACATAAGTTTATCCTAGCTTTTATTTCAAAATAATATTCTGACAAATACTTGCCTTTGCTAAATTTATGTTATGTTGGTTTTTGAGTACTTTGTTTGAACTAATAGGCTATTCTTACTCTTATCGTTGTGTATTATTCTATATTTTGAAAGAAGAATCAAGTCATTTTATATAATTTCCAATGTAGACTATTATTCAATTCACAATTTCAAATTATTTATGAATATCATTCCCAGCCTACAATGTTTTTTTTCAATTAACTTAACCCATTACATTATTTCCCGAAATTCAACTATAGTGATTATAAATTTAATACAGATTCTAATCATTCTTTGCTAGTACACAGACTTGAGCTTACATGTAATTTTTCAACCGCTTGACATATTTTCACCACTACTGAATTTCCATAAGTTTTAATTAATAGTCTGTAATAATAATTTTTTAAAAATGCTATCATGACCAACAGGAAATAATCATTTTTCAAAAATTTCTCCTAAGTATTTATTATAAGCATGATGTATTCATTTACATGAAAATTTTATTATCATTTAGAAATTTAGCAGTAATATTGAAATTAATGTGTGCCTGTTTTCACACACAGACTTGATACAGTAGTACTTTCTTTTACGTGTAGAGTGCGTTTGCTTAGCCAATGTTGAGCGCCTATGCGTGTCTGGTGCTCGATAAGTGCTGCTCCTGGCAGTTATTTCTGAACTACAGTTTCTAAAGTTTACGTAGAACTTGCGGCGGGTGTACTGTTTCCTTTCCATTGATATTAGATATTGCTGATGCCTGATATTCCAATTTATTGTACAGAATCCGTTATTGTAGATTTATCAACTTCTATCCTATATATTGTACTATTTTTTTAAGTTAATAACTTGCGAATAAGATGAGTCATAAGACTTAGTAAGAAGAAGTAGGAAAATATAATATCCATTAAATTGATGAATACATTCAAATATTTTATTAAAATTAGAAAAGAAACACTAGACCAATTTTTTTAAATCACCGTGCATTACATTTTTAGTCCAGTCAATAAAGCCTGTCCACACGGGTATAGAGTGCATGAAATATGCCCCAATTTTTGACTTGGGGGGGATTTGTTAAGACTAGTTAGGAGGTTAACATACTAAAAGTCCCCGGACCTGGGGGGTGAGCATAGGGCGGGAGGGAGAGTAGAAGGTACAATTTTTTAGTTTTTCGCATAAAACCTGAAAACGGTTGATCCTAGAGAAAAGTGTTCTGAATAGAAATTAAAGAGGACTAAAATCTGCGTCGATTAAAAAAAAGAAAACGGAAATCGGCCGAATAGAAAATTTTTCTCATTCGATCAAAACTCCCATTTAAAAAAAACCCCAAAAAATTGTCTCTGTATCTGAATTCGGAGGAAATCCATTTTTGGAAAAGTGATTGTTAAACTTCCAAAAATAGGTCAAATATAAATACAGTGTTGATATGTTATTTGGACTCTAATTCTCATGCTCGATAACTTTCAGGGCGAGGGGGTAGTGGATTTATTGTTTGTTTATGAGTTACGTCCCATTTAAAAGCACTCAGGACAATTTTTTGGGATTTTTTTTTTAAATGGGAGTTTTGATCGAATTTAAAAAAAATTTCTATTTGGCCGAATTCCGTTTTATTTTTTTTAATCGACGCAGATCTTAGTCCTCTTTAATTTCTATTCAGAACACTTTTCTCTAGGATCAACCGTTTTCAGGTTTTATGCGAAAAACTAAAAAATTGTACCTTCTACTCTCCCTCCCGCCCTATGCTCACCCCCCAGGTCCGGGGACTTTTAGTATGTTAACCTAACTAGTCTAAACAAATCCCCGAAGTCAAAATTGGGGCATTTTTCATGCACTCTATGACGCTTTATTGACTGGACTAATTGATCAAGTTATTGATCAGATTTTAAAGAAAAATAGAACTAAATATTAGACAAGTACAGTACTTATGATAATAATTGAAACTACATGTAATATTACAAGTTCTAGTTATGCAGTGAAAACCCGACAAATACATGCGGGGTTCATTTATTATTTTTAGAAATAATATTATAAAAAATTACAAGTTGAATAATAATAAAAATTATTAGAACTATTTGGCTATTAGAAAATCCACAGAATCTGTTTTCTCACCACATCTATTCTGAAAAATGTTTTGGTTCCCTTCTATCATCTATCTTATGAATTCCAAACTACAAACAGAGAAGAATGTTATATTATTATTACCACGTTCTTTGGCTTACCATAATGCTATAAGTTACTATTTTTCATGGGTCTCTTAATTTATTTGTAGGGTGTGAAATGAAACGTGTAGAGAAAATCCAATTATTTTTGTCATTATACTTTTCGTCCAAGCAAAGAGACTCTATTTAGTGCTGTCGCTAGTGTGCTGATGAGCGGGACTGCGTTTTTATTGCATATTCTATTACTATATGCAGTACTTTGTGCGGTATATTTGTGACTGTAGGCCTCAGCTCAGTCAGAGTACTTGCTCAGTTCTCAGTACAGTCTTTCTCCAGTGGCGGTGTCCTTGAATTTCGATTTCGTTCAGCATCAGCGACCAGATTTCTCATTTCTTTCTGTGCTGTGACTGTGACTGCCACGACTCCACTTCTATTTTATTATCGCTTGCCACCAAGCAAATTTAAAGTCTTTCCTCTTTCAATGGGCTATTCGCGCTGCCGCTGCATCAAGTTCAAACTTCAGCTTTTGAAATTTATTCAATAAAATCGTCCCACCCCTTTTGCCTTTTGTCCGCTTCTTTCGTAATAGATGATTTATTCGACGACTAATGTGTGTCACTCGTTTCATTTTCTTTGAAACAGTATCAGTTTGTCAAATAAATAGCGTACAAAATTCTCTTGATATCTCTTCTTTTCATAAATTTTGCTGAAACGAATTTACATAAGTAGAGTTTTGCTCCACTACAACCTTTTCATGAGTATCAAGCATGAAACTAATAAGAATATTATCGATTGAAAGTTTTCTACAGAATTTCAAGTTTAAATAGTATAAATTTCAATTTTATAGTTTTCTTATGTTCGCTTGGACTTAATGACTGAACTTGGTTCTATTGTTGGCTTTTCATAGCACTTGAACATATTAGAAATTAGTATAGTTGAAAGTTTTTTTTTAAGTTAGGGTTGGGTGTTCGAAATTTTGAAGAAAATTAATATCCATCTGAAAAATAGATAGAATATTAAATAGAATGGATGAAATATTAGATAGGCTATAAATTCGATAAAATATTGGAGTACGGTAGTGGAGTGTGTAGATTCCTTCTTTGCACGTTAGACTTGTTTGGATAGTCATTAGTGGGTATCCATCAATAAATTGAATAATTGGAAATTGGTAGCAAATGTTTTATATTTTGAATTATGAGATGATCTCTGTTGAATACGAGTATATTATGTTAATTATTCATTTGTATTATGGTAAAATTTTGTTCGCATGCTCCACCTCAACCTATAAATTGCATGCTTACATGAATTTTATCATCATGCTAACGCGATATAATTCATTTTGAGATCATTATTGAGAATTATTTTGTCATGTTTTTAGATCCAATAGATATGAAAAAGAAGTCAGTTAGTAGGCCAAGGTTCTTTTCTCATCCCTTTGAGTTCTGCACTTCTTACAAGAGTCTCAAGACACTAAAAGACACCGGATCAGGGATACCGCTAGCAAGGTCAAGTGTAAGAGAGGACCTATGAGTCCTAACTTCGCCGTGTAAGAAGTCAATAAATAAATAAATATTCGCTATCCTCGTTTGCACTATGTGTTATAGTTGTACCAAGAACAGAAGTTTGTTTGTTATGAGGGTGAAGCCCACATGAGCTCATAGGCTTGTGCGTGGGTAATGATATGGATGATAGATGACGACTACTTTGAGGTAGTCGGGACCGACGGCTTATCGTCTCCTCCGAAAGACGGGGTGGCCGTATTTATGTGATTGTGCTTTGGTCAAAAATTGTTCCCCGCTTGGGATTTGAACCAGGGTCCACCTGGTTATCAGACCGGCGCTTTATCACTCCTCCAACGAGCCACCCAAGAGAAGTGCCTCTTCCTCTTGCAAGATGGCGGAGGGAAGTGAGAGTGTAACTACGCCTGCGCAGAACTGACATTTTCAGGGAAAAATCACTTCAGCCAACCTACCGTTTTTATACTAATCATAATCATATTGATTTCATGAATGAAAATATTATTTCATTCATTTATTTACTCAATTATTCACATATGATAGCACAAATCGTAACATATTTATGAACTAGGACAGAAAAAATAGTCTGAGCCTGTACTATTTCTTCCTAAATTTGGTTATTTTGAAACAATTTTCATTTCAACTACTGGCAGCAATGAATGGCAGCCATGTTGCCAAAGACTCTTCTGCGCTTGACACAACTATACTACAATCTACAATCAATCTACATTGCAACCAAGGCTATTTTGATGTAAAGAAATAGTGACGATGAACAGTACAACTTACGGTTTGCCAACTACCCTTCAAAAGCGGTATTTACCCTTTAAAGACATTATCAGTATCCATACCAGTTTCATTCTCCCAATAGTCTCATGTTGGCTAAATAATCAATTGGGTGATCTCAATATAACTGTTGGCTTATCTAATCATAGTTTATTGGAATTTACTATTTCAATTAAAGTTGTTCACAACTTTGTTGTGAACAAAGTATAGAATAATAATTCAGTTATATCCTCTCTGGTTGTAAATATAATAGCCTTCTTGCATAAAAAGCATATCCTATTGGACTTTGGCACGACTATGCAAATAATGTATGAGTTTGTCGTGGTGGAGCAAGCGTTGCGAGTAGAAATTATTTTGTAAATACTGTTTATAATTGATAACCACGATAAGATTTTATGCAGATGTGAGTTGGCTACTATTCGGTACTCGGCAGATATGTAGCCCAAGTGGTGTATGTCCATTAGGAAGGCGTTAGCATGCTGTAAAATCGTCAGTTGTTTATCCAGAATGTATTGTATCTGTGCCCACTTGAAGCAGACTATATAGTCTGTGGGTAGTGACTCACCTGTACTATCCAACTTTCAAGGCGTTGTGTTTGTGAGTGCTGTCTTGGGCCTTCATTTACATAAAATGACAATTTACATAATTTCTTCCGAATTGTTTACATCTCAGTCCGGAGCCTTTTAATTTCAACTCGTGCTCGTTGCGTTGCACGCTTATTACCGTTGAGCCATACCAGACGCCAGCTCTTGAAAATCGATTCCGGGCCAAAATCGAAAAACTCCTCGATCAATGACAAGTTCAAGTTGATTTTATAAACGGATTTTTCACTAGATAATCACGGGATTGTCGAAAACATGCCTAAAAGTCATAAATAAACTTGAGTGCTGGGCGGAAAGAGCGTTTTAGACAACATTTGTGACAATTTGAATAATTTACTGCGCAAGACTACGTCTTCAGACAACATTACAGCGTCAGAATTATCCACATGCTCTGCAACGGTGTTTGGAAAGTTTTAAAAAAACAAGTCCTAAAATTGCTCGTAAGCATTATCTACACTTCTCGAACCATACACCAAGAACAATTATTCGTAATGATGGTTTTTAATACAGAAATTGAAAAAAATGAATAGACAATTTTGAGACCCGGTTTATGGAAATCATTTAGACCTAGTTTGTAGATTATCATTCTTATTTTACAATAAAGCTTATTCATATTGATGGATTGATTGTGCTGGCTTGACACTTGGACTCTGGACATGCTTCCATTATCAATAGACACCAAAAGCACTTTGATGAGGAAGGAAAAATGAATGATATCGGAAAAGAAATACCACCATTACCCTTGTACATAATTTTGCAAGTTCTTGAAATTAACATCCAATGGCAGTTTTTAGTATTGCCAGTCTAACTATAAATTTTACTACTGCCATGACAAACAATGAAAGTGGCAGTAAAAGTTGGCACACTTTGAAAACTTCCCGTCTATCCTACCTTAGAACTTGTATTTTGTGAGTTTATTATTTGCCGTAAATTCGGTAGGCGTTGGAAATTGACAAAAAAGGTAGAGTGCTGATGCGTTTTAGTAGTGTGTTGAGGACGGCCGTGAGTTGGATTCGGCCAGATCAAGGTCTGTTCCGCAGAGATGAGTCACGCTCCAAGCTCCCTCCCACTCACCTACCATCGCAAATCGCACAACGTCAAACTCAGCTGATGTCTCTCGAACCAACAACCAACTTGGGCCCACTGTTCTTATCTACAAGTAGTTCAATTTTGTTCAAGTTTTCTTGCCATTTAAAAATATCAGCCTTTTGTATTTTCATTGAAATTTGAACATTTTTCAATTGTTAGTTTTGAAGTAGAAGTGACTGTTATATACAGGGTGTTTCAGGAGGAATGTGCAATACTTCTCAGGCTGATTCCTTACACCAAGTAGACAAAAAAGTTCCATGGGACCATCCCCCCAAAACGCTTTGTTACTGAGATAACAATGGCGGAAAATTGATATTTTTCAAAATATATTAATTTTTCTAATTTTTTAGAGGCTTTAGTGAGGTTCTGAAATAATTAATTCCTATGTAAAATTAGCTGAGGAATTCAATAAAACCAGTTCCAGGTCTGTAACTTCAACGGTTATTGAGATAATTGGAAAAATATGCTAAAAAAACGCCATTTTTCAACAATAAGGGTTATAACTGGATAAGGAATCATAAAATTGTATTTTTTATTAATGGAAGTTGAAAAGAGCCGGATTCTAAAAAAAAAGTTAAATGGTGGCGATTGTGTAAATCTTACCCAAATCTCAGAAATAGCGATCAAAAATCGCAAAATCGCTACTAAACACAAATTCATCACTTTTGTCAATTTGATTTCATCACTTGATTTCTCAATTGGCGAAGCATTTTTCTTGACTTCAACATTTTTCCTATATTGAATCTGAAAACTCAACAATACAATAGATTATAAAGATTTCCCATTATCGGGAAAACTTATTGAAATAGCCTGGATGTAATGTGTAATGTGTAGGCCTTGATTTTCAAGAATGCTGAACAAATGTGGATAATGTCTGTGAATGGCATCGTTCTGTAGGAGTGTTGCTTCTACACAGCAAGTTGGTGGTACAAAGAGCCGAGACGTTTGCCATCGATAAGTGAAAATCGATTCATTCAGGTGGCTGGCTAGCATCGGATTGATTGTCTGCGAAGCGTGCAAGTTCTTTGTGGTGACATCCGTCCTTCCGAGTGCAACAAGTAAAGAGAATCTGTTTTGAACCGGTTGCTGGATGAGGCAGAAGCAGAAGCCTTCTTCAGCAGTAGCAATCGCTCTCACAGCAGCCGAAGCGATCTATCTATTCCTAGAAGAAGGTGAGACGTGAGCTGGTAATTTTATTGGGCTATTTCAAACAACCAGCTTGCTTGCTGCCTATTCACCACTGATTCCACACTAACTATGCACATGCGTAATTACACTAGCTTCAATTGACCATTTTGAAGGAATGTCTTCTTTGCTCGACAAGAATATAGCACAATAGCAGTGTAATTGATTGACGTTTTTTAATTTAGGTCTGAAAAAGAGCGTAATAATTTTGAAGCATTTAGCTGCATTCAATGCTACAATAGCCCAGTCAAATGGTACGTCCACACGGTCGTTTCAGGAAAGCGGTGCGAAAGTTTTTTTCTCAACGGTTCTATATGTATTTTAGGGCGCTGAATCCGAATATAATATTTGCATACTCCTCAAGGGTCGGCTTCACCCCCAAAAATAAAAAAAACCCTAAAATTTTGTGACTTTTTTCAGTTTCTCTTTTTTTAGAGAAAACTAGTCGGTTTATCGAAAAATGTGTTCTATTATTAATTCAAGACAACAAATCTAGCTACAAAATGAGTGGTCACAATCGAAGTTTGGATCAATGACTGCCGAGCTACGAATCGTCGAAAAAGGGGTAGTTTTTGAGCTTTTATGGAAAAAGTCAAAACTGCTCACTTTAACTCGCTACAACTTGAAAACCAGTTGAGATATGTAGACGATTCACATATAAGGTGAAAGTACAATTCATTCTGAACAAGTTTCATCTTTTATTTTCAAAATTTACCTCTAGGGTGGGGGGGACAGTCGCAAAATAAAAATTCTCTGACATTCAACGAAAACGGCCTATTCTATGGTATCACCTTTTCAAGCCTATCTGAAGCAATATATCGACGTTTTTCGGCTATTATGTTTTGAAAATGACTTTTTTCTAGGGTGAACCCAGGGGGTGATTGAGGGGATATATCCCACCTCCCCGAAATCGGGGCTCATCTTACACTAGATAGCACTAGATTGAATAATCTTTGAAAGAGCTGCCAAACTCTTTACTAATAAGGCTTAAAACTTCTAAAAATATAGTTTTGAGTTACTTTTTTGAAAAAATTTTCCCCTCACGGGGGAAATCCCTTTGGAGAAGGGAATTGAATAAGTCTGATACTAAGCATCGCAAGCCCAAATATTCCATTTCTTGCCTAAACGAATGCAACAAGAATATGGCCGGGAGTATGCTGGGACGCTCTTGAAGCAGCCCACGCGAAATAGCCAATCACAGCTCATATTGATGATAAGAAAAGAAAAGAGCTATGATTGGCTAATTCGCGTGAAATGCGTTACGTGCGTCCCAGCATACGCCAGGCCTTTTAATCCCTAACTGAATATTTATAATTAAATGTTCATCTACTATAATTGATAAATTATTTTCTCATATTACTTTCCTTTCGTGAAAAAAGCTATAACTTATCAAAGATACGATAATGTTTGTTGAGAAAAGGCAAATCTCCTACCCCTCTACTCTCACCACTCTCCAACATCCCTATTTACGTCTATTCATGTACTGTATTATCGATTTATAACTTGAATTCCAATACTATTCAATAAAGGGATTACAGAATATTGAAAAGCATAGTTACTATTATATAGTGGAATAATAGAAAAGTACAATATTCAGATATTCAAACTCATTGCCAAAAGTTTCGTATTGAAAAGTATGTTATTGGTTATCTCCATCATAAAACCATTTCACCAAGAAACTCCAATCAGATTCTTAGATTTGCTGTACAACCAGATTAAAGTAGGTACTTATAAACTAGCGGTGACTTTGCGGAAATAAAGGAGTCAATTCTTGAATCTGTATTTTAGCTAAGCTTTTGTCACTTTTCTTCTCAAAATGTTTTATTGGTATAGACCCTAAACTACTCCAATTTTAGCGCGGGGACTTTTTTCAGCCTCGGGATGTTTCCTGTTGAAACGATTGCATTTTTTTGGGTTGGTTCATTGAATTCCTCACATCATATGGAATGTGTTTTGCACTGGCGGCTCATGTCCACGAAACAGGTGAAGTGCTGTACAGTAAAAGATACGGGAACTTCACCTCTTTCGTGGGTAGGAGTCACCAGTGGTGTTTAGTTCATCTATTGTTTGTATATTGAAATCAGCATTATCGAAAACCATTTGACAAAAAGCTTTCTTGCTGACCGTCAAGAGCTTCTGTGTAAGGTTGGCCGCACATTCGGCGATTTTTCTCCACCCTATTTCACCCAAAAGGATGGAACATGTGCTTTTTAAATGTAGACGCGCAGACTAGACTTGGTTGCAGAAAAATCGCCCTAGGCTGGACGCACACTAGCGATTTTTTCTCACCCGAAAATGTTTGCTAATGACCGTGAAATTATGGTCATCAGGGCGATTTTTCTGCAACCAAGTCTAGTCTGCGCGTCTACATTTAAAAAGCACATGTTCCATCCTTTTGGGTGAAATAGGGTGGGGAAAAATCGCCAAATGTGCGGCCAGCCCTAGAAAATAGAACCTGTCCTATTTTCAGAGGTGGACGATTAAAATGGAACATAGGCTTTTGCATACAACCCCGCAGACTGGCTGAGAAAAATCACCAGAGCCCATTCGTGACGCCTAGTTAGTGATGGGGGAGGGTCACGAGCCTTTGTTTGCCTGCGTATTGTTTCCTCATATCAAAAAATTCCAATCGTATATTTCGAGATATTTCTATTTTTTTCAATAGTATAATAATCTATTCGCTTTACTGACTCTATAGAAGTTTGAATTTTTTTATGACCAAAATTAACATTTTGTTCTGTAGCCTATAGTTCAGCTATATAATACAATTTCATACACATTTTTTAGTATATTTCAAATGATAGTAATTGATCAAATACAAGGATATTTATTGTTGATATGGGAACAATGATTTATGCTTTCTAAGATAAACATAATAGTTTTGGAAACATATCAAATAACAATCAACAACCATGCAGTCATAATAATTTCAAAAATAGCTGTGCCGTAAAAAGTAATATTAATTCTGAAGTTATTATCATTTAAGCATTTATAATTTTCAACTGAACAATTAGAAATGGTTTAGGGAAGTAACTATAAGTTATTTAGAAGACAATAGGCTAGTGGAATCAGAAATATCCACTCGGAACAAAGAAGGTATAGAATAGCAGAAGCAAACCCTCGGGAATTTCCAGTTATCGTATCGGGTATTCCAAGTCTATAAAATAATAGACTATGGAAATTTTTCAAAATGACGCACAGGCCCACAATTATCTATCAGGGAGTGTTTGTCAGGTAAATTTAGTTTCTATTCATAATGGTGAACCTGTAGTCCTGCATTTAGCTTCAGTTGCTTCTGGTTACTCGTCTTCCAAAGTGCTCTCTGCTCTGCATATTGAATCATCATGCCATTGAGTATAAAAAATGCCATTGGAGGTAGACATAGACAAATTTATCGCGGCGGTGGAGAAGAGGCCAGTATCCAGTAATCTATAATAATCGACTGCTGAAAGAATATTCTGATCGTAATGTGAAGAATATTTTATGGGGGGGGGGAGATTTGCAAGGAAGTTGTGTTGAACTGGGTGGAGATGACCGATAAGGAGAAAGATACAAACAGTGAATGAATATTCTTGTATAACTCCACCGCTACCTTGAAATATATTAGAGAAAAATAGATCTATATTGCCTAGAATATTATCAAATCGTGAAACTTAATTGATAGGAAACAGAAGTCTAGCCAGAAAAATAGTCATTTTTTTAGGTAAATTATAATACATTTTAAAAAAATGTAGTATTTTGTATTAAAATAAGTGCAGTCACACATGCTCTCTCAACGAGATCCATCTTCAAACTGGAACTGGTGAGGTACTACCCAGCTCACAGGTGTGGTGACTTGTCAAACAATAGACAGAAAGAGGATTCTGAAAGGAATCCATTCTCAGAATTTCATTGTTTGGAAACGTTGCTGGTTTCACAATCGCCAAGTGTGCGGACCAAAAGCGATGACCATAATTCCACGGTCATTAGCAAACATTTTCGGGTGAGAAAAAATCGCTAGTGTGCGCCCAGCCTAAGATGTAAAGAATCCCACTCATGAAAGAGTGTCTATTAATCAACGAGAACCAAATTTTTTATATATGAAAACAAGAAGAAAGGGGAGATGAATGGTGAAGGCCGCACAGCAGATATTATACTATGTGAAAATTAACTGATTAGCAACTGTTTTTTTTTCTTTCATTCTTCCAGTTCCCCTCGTTTATTACTAAGCAAACCAGTATTCATGGAAATTTAGAGATTCTCAGGAATAAGTTTTTCACTGTCCTCTAGGAAGGTTTCTGGGGGAGGACACTCACTTAAATTGTAAACTTGGGATCTTATATCTTCTACTATATTGCAGCAGCTGTTTTATCATACCAGGCTTTGCCGATGATTTCATGTCCAGTAGCTTTGAAAGATATAATGTAGGGTTTACTGGTTGTGATAATTATGTTGTCCCCATATTTTTTAAGAAGGTGCTTTTGGACAGTTTTTGGATGTGGACATGTGTCACCTTCAATCTTCTGCAATAGTTCATCCATTATAAATTAACATTTCTCTTAGCCTAATTGTTTTCAAGATAATATTGTAAACTGCTTCCATTGCTTCTTCTATCCTATCATGAGCGCTTTTTTCACTTCCCGTGTATGATGATAGAGATTTCTTATAAACATAAATAATGATACTGTGTATCAGCAGCTAGTAAGTCATTAACTGTTTCAACTTGTTGCACTATACTTTGTACATATTCATCATTCCAAGCTTTTGCTAAATTGAGAACATTCTGATCAGAATGTTCAAATGCCTTGTAGAGGCTTCTGATCAGTGGATTTATGTGTTTCTTCCAGATAAGCGGCAATACTTTTTCCAAGAATATAATACTTCCGGCAATTTTTATAAACAGAAATTTTTCAATCAATGTCTAAATTCAAAAACTTACCATCCTACCTCCTCTTACTATAGTAATAAGTAGCTTCAATAAAAGTCTCAATAGCGCTCTCTCCAATAACATTAGTTATATCCCCATCTTCAAAATGTTTTTCACAAATAATACACTTAGTATTTGACATGATATAAGCAGGTAATACAAGAAACATCGAAGGAAGATTTCTTAGTAGTACTTATCGATCACAACAAGTGTTTTCTCCCGATATTACTGGAGAGGACTGAAGTATCTCCTATTGAAATTACAGAAATAAGTGAAATATTGTAATAATCATAATAAAAAGCTTAGTTATTAAAGACTGAGGCGATCAACATCACTAAAGGGGATAGGATTGGGAGGCGAGTACAAATTGATGTGCTACCAGGAAGCTCAAAGAGAAAAAGGATATAGAAATTGAGGTTGACATTTCACCAAGTTCTCAATCGGTGGAATGATTAATTATTCCATTATATAATAATAGCTATGATTTTTCAATATTCTGTTATCCCTTTATGAAATAGTATTGGAATTCACGTTATAAATCGATAATACAGTACATGGATAGACGTAAATAGGGATGTTGGGGAGTGGTGAGAGTAGAGGGGTAGGAAATGGTAGTTGACTACCAGACTCAATTAATATGGCAAAAACTATTTAATGTATGAAAAAAGTCATTTTCAAAACATAATAACCGAAAAATGTCGATATATTGCTTCAGATAGACTGTCCCCCCACCCTAGAGGTAAATTTTGAAAATAAAAGATGAAACTTGTTCAGAATGAATTGTACTTTCACCTTATATGTGAATTTTCTACATATCTCAACTGGTTTTCAAGTTGTAGTGAGTTAAAGTGAGCAGTTATGACTTTTTCCATAAAAGCTCAAAAACTACCCCTTTTTCGACGATTCGTAGCTCGGCAGTCATTGATCCAAACTTCGATTGTGACCACTCATTTTGTAGCTAAATTTGTTGTCTTGAATTAATAATAGAACACATTTTTCGATAAACCGACAAGTTTTCACTAAAAAAAGAGAAACTGAAAAAAGTCACAAAATTTTAGGGTTTTTTGGATTTTTGGGGGTGAAGCCGTCCCCTGAGGAGTATGCAAATATTATATTCGGATTCAGCGCCCTAAAATACATATAGAACCGTTGAGAAAAAATCTTTCGCACCGCTTTCCTGACAAAACTACCATTTGACTGGGCTACAATCACTTGCTATTGCAATTATTCTCGACAAAGTTTACATCAACTGGTGTTCATTCAATTAATAATAATATTTGGATTCCAAATAATATAATAAATGCCTCATGGGATTCTCCCAGATCCTAAATAGAGTTTTCGGTTCACGATATATTTGATTAAATCATTGATAATGAAATAACTAAGGGCCAAATTCACCAAAATCATATAGAACTAGCGTTACAGTATCTTCAGTTATCAGCTGGTTACGAAATTCGACGATCACAAAAAATGGTGTTTTCCCGGTATATAGGAATAAGCTTGAAGTACTTAGGTTGATGAAATTCTCCAATTTTGTGTGAATTGAACATATAGTATATGAAATAGAACCGCCTTTTGAAGCTGAAAACAATGAGCTATGGTTTGTTGAGATCCGTTCACTTTTACGAAAGGTAGGGATGTCCTTAGATTATTATCCTTGAAGGGTCCTTTCTACTGTAAAATAAGTATTCTGATGAAGAATGTTCCATATAGACTACCAGACATCACCTTGAATATAGTTATTACCTTTTATGTATATTTTAGCATCAAAATATTGACAAAAACCACCTGTAGCTGAATTTGGAGGAATTCCATTCTTGAAAAAGTGATTGTTAACTTCCAAAAATAGGTCAAATATCAATATTGATATGTTATTTGGACTCTACTTCTCATGTTCGACAATTTTTAGGGTTAGGGGGTAATGGATTTATTGTTACTTTATGAGTTACATCACATTTAAAAGCAGCTAGGACAATTTTTTGGGATTTTTTTTAAATGAGAGTCGATCGAATGTAAAAAAATTTCTATCCGGCCGATTTTTGTTTTCTTTTTTTCAATCGACGCAGATTTTAGTCCTTTTTAATTTTTATTGAGAGCACGTTTCTCTAGGATCAACCGTTCTTAGGTTTTATGCGAAAAAACTGAAAAATTGTACCTTCTACCCCCCCATCCCGCCCTATGCTCACCCCCCAGGTCCGGGGACTTTTAGTATGTTAACCTCCCAACTAGTCTAAACAAATCCCCGAGGTCAAAAATTGGGGCATATTTCACGCACTCTATACCCGTGTGGACAGGCTTTATTGACTGGACTATGTGGTGAATTCCACTTTTGAAAATGTTTTGCTCGGTTAGAGCCAGCTGACTATATAAACTAAGTTCTCGTTTTTGGTGAATTCGGCCCCAAGATGTCTCAAATCCACTTTACTTCTAAATTCCACTACATCAATATTCAATCAACAAATTTTATTAAATCTGTCCGTTTTGTATGGTTTACAAATATTTTAAATCCACTACTCTAGTACCATAATAACTTGAAGCAAGAATACTTAACCAAAAGAATGATTAACCAAAAAGAAGAAAAAAAAAGAAAGCGCATGGTTCAATATGTGATGAGAACGAAAAAGTAAATAACTCTTGATAACTCATTGATTAAATTCAATCATTCAACTGGATTCTGGTTCACTATACAGTACTTGTTTGAATCGCCTTATTTTAATGAAGATACTTTAGAAAACTTTTCTGTATAAACAATTGAATGAATGATTTCAATTTGGTTCTGAGAAATATTTTCATGGTAATTATTAAGATTTTATGAGCGTCCAGTTTCTTATAACTTGAACACCGAAGAATTTGGCTGCGGAGGGGAAGATACTAAATATAGGCTACGTTGCACCGGAAATATTGAGTACACGTGTCGTCGTTGTTTTGTCTTGAGAGGGTGGAGTGACCAAATTACGGCACTCGTTATCTTGACGTAACAGAAGAAACTCGTCGTTTGTTTGTTTATGTTACGAAGTGTGATAATAAGCGTGATGATTCGGGAAAATGATGCCGCCGGTCCCACTATTAACGAGTGTGTGTAAGAAGGAGAGCGTAGTAAAGTGGAATTGACGAAAATGATAAAGAAAGGATCGGGGTGATTGGACTCGATTTGTCCCATAATCAACCACGTGCTTGGCTCAGTTTTACTCTGGCACTGGGATGTTGTTGTTGCTAGTTGGGAAGAAAAACGTTCGAGCCGATGAAATTAGTGAGAAAGCCGAGTGAAGTCCTCCTTGTAATAACTGTAAGGACGGGAACCGGCCCTCGAAAACAGATAACGATAGACGTCGACTGTTTGCTTACACAAGTTTGATTTTAAGCACCGCCCAAGTCAACGAGCTGGCTACAGGGGGTGAGATGTCACGTCGGCACCAACCGGCCAGCAGTTAACATTGATTGATTATTATTCATTTCATGGCGTTTTTCTATCTTTTAGTGGACCACATGTTCGAGATGAGTACCGTTACCATAGCTTTTATAGGTTTGATTTTTGTTGGATTTACGTGGTACTTGGTTGAAACGTTATGTTGTTTGGTGTAGTTTTTTTCGAGAAAATAGGATTTTTAATGAGATAAATGTCTTCTTCTTCGCATTGGAAGCGGTTATTGACAGAAAATACAAAATATTGACAACAAGAAATTGCTTCCATCAACATGCGAGATGACTGATGTAAATGTATTAATATTGATGGAAGAAATTCTATGAATAGTGGCATTGGTGTAGCCATAGAAAAGGTAAGAATTACTATTCAAATCTCAACAATCTTTCTGAAATATAGCATCTCTCTGAAACCCCTGCTTGACGTTCAATTATTTAATTTTAATTTTCTATTCAACTTGAGAGCAATTCAATTTTAGTAGGCCCAACTAGCCAACTTGCTGATTCATTAATGGTTTTTTTCTTTGTTTCAGGTAAATTTTCATCATCATTCCCAGAATATTCGTAAGTATAGATTAGTTAATTCGAAGAAATGACACCATCGTCAACTTTGAAGATTGACTTCGCCATTTTAAGGTTGTTGGAACTTGGAAGATCGATTAGATTTGAGAATTGTAAATATCTCAATCTCTTCAGGATTTGGCTCATGATTGAAGATGCTGTCCGTTTCACAAGACATAAATTTCAATTAATTCGTGTAAATTTTGTGCAGTGTAAACTAATAATTGAAAATAAATCATTCATTAGTTTTCCATAATAAGTTTTAGAGATAGGGTAAAAATAAATGATCAACTCTATAATTTGAACTAGTAAGTGATTTGATTACCGCATTTTATTTACAATTGATCTTTTGGTGACATTTCTGGCTTTGACCTTATTAAAACTGGTTACACCTACGTATCCATTGGTTTCCAGTTGCATTAATCTCGACTGTCTTGCACTGTGTAAATTATAGCTATTTTTAATGGATTTACAGATACCAAGACGTATTAAGCAATCTGGCGGACATTGTTTCAGCCTACTTAATTTTTTCATTTCTATAAAATTTTCAATAGTTTCAAAGTAAATTATACTGTACACGCCAATGTCAAACAAATTGAAATGCTATTGTTTCAATCAAGATTATTCATTTTAAAAAATATTCTAGATCTAGAGAATCCGAATCCCCATGTCTTAGTTGCAGGAAACTATTAATTTGTGTTCTTTGTATAACTCTTAAAAATTGGTCATTTGCTTATTATGGAGTATCATGGAATCCTTTGGCAAAACAGAAATTAGAACATGATTTAGACTGTTTTATCCCCGAAATTCAAGAAGTGTTGAGTAAGTGCCTGATTCTTCTTTTCTTAATACCGTATTTTATTTTTGTCAACTTGAAAAATTATGTTAATCATCAAAATTGTGCATTTCAAGCTGCAAGGTAGCTTTTCCATTATCAGTTACATTTGATTTTTGTTTCAAACATCCCTTGTGGTGCAGCTAGATATAAAAAATGATTGTTAACTTTGATAAAATTACTTGCTCAGGTTCTGAACAATGGTGTCTTTCAGGTGTATCATTTGAACAATGACTAAGTATCATTCGTTTGTTGATATGCTTCATAGAATTTCGTCTATACTCTTTGTCTGGTTTTGTTTTCCCCACATTGATTATCACACTAAAACTTCCTGTTTGTAAAAAGCCCTCACAAATTATCTGCTGGCATCCTCTGTAGATTATTTTCTTGACATTCACGAAGCTCATTATCAATTCTCAATATATCATTCTTTTTAGAACACTCACATATTCTTCTTTTGGCATCCCTCTTTTCTGAGGCAGTCCTGACACGTTGTACTTACTGGTTTTCTGAACGTCTAAACTATTGTGATTTTGGCAACCTAGCTCTAGATTTTCAATGTAAAAGTATTAATCCAGAAATTTTTGAATTTAAGTTCTGTATGATATATCTTAAGCACTGGAACGGCAATAACTTCTAAACTTAATTACATTTTTATGACCTATAAATTGGTAAGTGCAGCTACTTTTGCAATATCAAAGTTAGTTACTGGCAACTATTGATTCATAGTGGTACTTTGGGTAAATAATTCAAAGTGACAGCTAATTGGCTTTAACAGCTTGACAAACGTGTCGGGTACTTGACAGTGCTTGGCTTGGATTTGTGTGAACAATAAATTGTTGAGTACCGGAATGAGATATTCTGCGGGTACAAGCGAGGTCCTTCTATTGCTTCGAGGCCCTTCTTCAGTTTATCACTTCTCTCCCTTCCCTTCTCTTCTCTTTCTTAGCCTATTCACCCTCCCACATTGACTGTGTCTTCTTCTTGACTGTTCATTTATTCATCACACGTGACTTATCCAAGTTTCATAATACGCTGTTCGAACGCCTCGAGTGGTGTGGCTTTATTGACATTGTAATTGACGTTGTTTGTCGTAAATAGGCGACAGGTATTCATGTTTCAAGACATTACCAAATAATACATTTACAGATGTGTCATGTAAGCCCGATTCTATCTCCATTTTGATGGATTCTATTTGAGCATTGAGAGAAGAGATGAGGTGACACTGTCACAATATAATATGGTAGTCGGGCTATAAAAGCATGGGCCCTAACAAACAATAGGAAATTATTTTCATTTTTTCACTAATATTTTTTAAAACGTCCAGTAACTTGATTTTTTGCACCGTATGTAATACATACATTAATTTACAGTATAATACACATGTACAATAGTACGGTATCCAACATAGAACAGTTCCCATATCAATTCCTTTGTATCTCATGGATTAAAATGTTTCTAAAGACTATTTATTGAAGTTTTTTTTTCAGTTTATCATCAGATATTGATTGATTAAAATGTAGATATCATTTAAAAAAATGTGCATCGACCGGGAATCGAACCCGGGCCGCCCGCGTGGCAGGCGAGCATTCTACCACTGAACCATCGATGCTAGTAAGTGAATTTAAGATCTTCCTCGAAGAAGATTCCTTTCACTTTAGCGAAGATTATTTTCAGCGTATTATATCAGAGAGAAGTGAGATGCGCTCCAACGTCTGAAGTGATAATAAGGAATACAGGGGTGATAGAGTACGTAGTGCACTATGACGTAGTCAGAGAATGATTCTTCTAGGAAGACGATTTCGTTCACTTTCAAGAGCATCGATGGTTCAGTGGTAGAATGCTCGCCTGCCACGCGGGCGGCCCGGGTTCGATTCCCGGTCGATGCATATATCTTTTTTACTACCTTTTTAATATTATTCATAATTTATTATTTTTTTTAAATTAGAATTGTCTCGATAATTTAATTCAAGCTGCTACTTACTTATTTGCTCTTCCTCATAATTCTTATTTCGATTTTGTGAGAAAAAACTTTCACAAGTAGGTTTTTATACAGACTTTGTACTCACATTTCTGGTGTTTTATTTATGGAAACATTGTATAAATAGTACATGCACTGATCTTTCTTTAAATTCTGTCATTTTTAATCATATGAATTCCTAATTTGTTTTTGAAGAAGGTATAAAATATTATTTTATTTCAATATTCGATAAAATTTCTATTATTTCAACTGCATTTATAATAAAGAAAAAACTAGATAAAAGGTATCACTAAAATACTAATACAATTTATTCCAAATGATTTTTCATTCAAACAATTTCCTACAGGCCTACTATTTTTATTGTTTATTTTTTATATTTTATATTTTTAAAATTTTCAAACCAAGTATATTTCAATTTTTTAATAGTGTAACATTATTATTTATAAAAGTAATTATTGTTTTGTGGGCATGTTGAACTAATGAACCAATACAAGATAGAAAGAAAGCCGTTTTCTCCAGGAAATTCACTCGGCTGTTTGTTGTAGAGAGAGAAACGAAAATAGAAGAAAAAGTCTGGTACCCTTTTCTGCGACATTTTGTTCGTCGTACAATAAGCGTTCACTTCTTCATTTGTGTGATATCTTGACCAGCAGGCGCATGCACTCACCAATTTGTCCACTAATAATGATTTTGCCAATAAGGAAGTGTTTTCTGGAAAGCATCTAGAACGTGGATAGGGCGGTAGCATGCGGCCAAATCCAGATGCTGTCCTTTTTATTCTGCTTCATTTCTTCCGGATCATATCGTCTTCCCTTGCTGCCTGCTTTCTTGTCACTCTCCTGTGTACTATTGTATATTATATTGTACTATTTCTTATCACTATGTATGTATTATTGACCAACGGTGCTTATTAGGGAACTCTAATACATCAATATCACTCAAAATTTATTACTATGTAGTCGTTGGGTCACTCACAACCACTGTGCTCAGATTCGTTTATTCATTCATAACAGCGTACTCACTGGCCTGTTCTCAGTTACGTCCATCCCGCCAGTTATTCATCTATTGAAGTTTCTCAATCCACATAATTTGAACCAACAATGGTGGTACCTAACAATGATGGTACAAGTACAAAATATCAGGATTATATCAATTTATTATCTTACTGCTTGGTAATAAAGTATTCTAATAAAATAGTGAGTGAAATATAAATTATCGGTACCATCAATATATACTTTTTTATAATTTCTCTTAATTATTTAAAATAACTTTAATGTTGGAATAACTCCATTTTTTCAATCATTACACTTTTGGAGAGATGTTCGCCAACCAGTTTAGTTACAATAAGCAATTGTTTGGTATATTAAATTAATATTGGTTTGACTGTATCAAAGAGTCAACGCTCTTCTATTCACGATATTTTTCAACAGTTTCATTGAAAAATTCAATCTAATGAAAAAAACTATAATGATTTATTTATTTATTCAGAGAGACAAAACACACAATCATAATCATAGTGTAGCATCAGAGCTATTATGATGGGTTGATTGATTCATAGAATCAATTTCTATGAATTTTACCTGGACCAGAGTTGAAAAATAAAGCAAAAAAGTCATTTTAGCGTTTCGTCCATCCGTCAAATGTTGATTTATAATGCCGTTATCAAGAAATAGTAGAATCGATTGTGAAACGTGATAACAGTAACAGGGTTCTCGTTTCTGGTGATTTTGATGGATGCTGGACAGACATTCGGAGCGAGCATCATCATTGCCAAACAGGAGGCTAAACTGAACGATTATTCTTTTCTATCTTTCTCCTTCTACCATTTCCATCTTCTTCTATCGTGGTTCTTCCTTCCAATTTGCTCTGTATATGTATTTCATAGTTTCATCCACAGTTGTGGCTACTGACGACTCGGCCTTGTGCATTAGACTTGCTAATCACTTGTACTCGTATTGCTCCAAGTGTCTACAGTCCATGTCTTCTGTGCTCTATATTCTTTCTGGTCACTGGTTCCCAACTAAGAATTCTCTACCAATATTAAATTAATGGTAATAATAATAATGGGTGCCACCGCCCTACTTATTGCATAACTATGCGAGATCGCGACACTATTCTGATTTTATTAAGTATCTAATGACTTGAACAATATATTTACTAACTGGAATAATTATAAAAGTAATACCTTGTTAATTATCTTTTGTGTGAACTCTTAAGACTTTCCAACTCCATGTCACCACAGCTTTCATCCAATCATCTATAATTCCTGTTACTCAAATTCAAATTCTTTATTGCATGTTGTACATTACAATTTGTAATATAAAATCATTCACATGATGTCTATGTAGACATTTCTTATTCTAGACGACATTACAGGATTACAGGTATTTAATTAATAAGTCAATACAAAGTAGTGTGTCTTCCTAAATACAACAATGCGAATGAAAAAAGATTCACAATTCATGCGACGCATCCAAGAAGGCCTAAGCCTGTGTTTGGATGGGAGTCTGTACTAAATAAATGAATGAAAAAATGAAATAAAATTAAAATATGAGAGTAAAGGAGTTTGATCGAGAGATGATATTGTTAACAGTATGTATATCCAGTAGAATGTAGCCTTCTAGTCTGTTACAAATAAATATAAAATATTTAAGAAATATCGAGATTCTTGTAGTAAGAATGACTAGATGAGCTAATAATTCTAGATAATTATAGATCAGAGCTATATAGAGCTATGAATAGGATTGAAAAATATAATTCTCTGTTGAGCTAGGAGTGAATTTCAAAAATCCGTTGAGAATATGAGAATAATATAATTTACATATTAATATTAATATAATTATAATATAACATAATTGTTATGTAAAGTTTATAATTACTATACATTAGAAAAATCAGTAAAGACCACATAATTGAGATTAAATCATTTATTAGTGATAAATAGAGGTGATTATGGAATCAATATGTTCCCTACCGATCTCTCTTAACCACCTTTTAACGTACTTCTTATAAATAAGAAGAGTGCAGTCGCCATAATTGCGGAGTATAGGAGGAATATTCCTGTACAAAATGTGAGCTATATAGTGGGTGTTAGTTGTTGAATGAGTTCTCATTAGTCTTGGGATTTCTATGCCTAAAGAATTAGCTGAGCGTGTTGAACGGCCATGCGTTATTCTTTTGAATATATTATTACTGTGCCTATACATGTAAAGGAGTAAATTCTTGACAAACAGTTGTCTTATGTCTAGGACATTAAACTCGTCATATATTACATTAGTAGGAGAACGAATGGGTTTACTCAACGCAGTTTTTATTATTTGTTTCTGAGTAATTATTAAAGGGTTGATAATTGTTTTAAAAGCGCCTCCATAAGCCAAAATACCCGAAGATATTAAAGATTGAACATATGCAAAATAAATACTTCTCAGTTCATCTATAGATAAAATTTGACGTAGATTGAGGAAAATGTAGATAGATCTTCGTATTTTATTTTTTAATTGTATTATATGTTCCGACCATTTTAATTTGTCATCAACTATTACACCTAAATACTTGTATGATCTAACTCTCTCAATGGACTCACATTGACATTGCGCGTTATTTGGGTTTGTACAGGAATGTAATATTATTGAATCAATGGATGGCTGCTGTATTTGTCTTAATGATATTTCTATGAATTTAGATTTTCCTATATTTAGAGTCAATATATTTTGGTCAAACCATGCCTTGAGTAAGTGGAGATCGCGTGATGCTTTCTGGTACATTTCCTCTCTATTTCTACCATTAACATGCAGAGCTGTATCATCAGCAAACAAAAATAGGTTTCCAGTGAGAGGAAGTTTTGCCAGGTTATTAATATGTATTAGAAATAATAAAGGTCCCAATGTGCTACCTTGTACCACCCCATAATCTATCGAATTCAAATCACTCTCAACGCCCATTACTTGCACAGCCTGTTTCCTGTCCGTTAAATAGCTTTCAAACCAGCTGTAAGATTTATTTCGAATCCCAATTATCTCAAGTTTTCTCATCAATTTTACTCTATCAACTGTATCGAAGGGTTTAGCTAAGTCAAGGAAAATTATACAGTTATTTAAATTATTATTTATTGAGCAGTTAACTTCCTTTGTCAGATTAAAGAGAGCATCCGATATATTTTTGTTATTCCTGAATCCAAACTGTCTTTCCGTTAAAATGTTATTTTCTTCAATATAGGAATTCAACTGTGACTTTATTATTTTTTCCAAAATTTTCGAAAAAATGCTCAATAGAGATATTGGTCTATAGTTATTTTTTGGGATTTGTCACCATTTTTGTACAAAGGAAAAACTCTAGCTATTTTAAAGCAATCAGGAAATATAACTTGTATACTTAAATTATAAATGTGTTTAAGGGGAGTTAAGAAAATTTGTATGTTTTGTTTAAAGAATGTAGTTGGAATATTGTCATATCCTGGAGCAGACATGCCTCTCAGCTTAGAAGTTACTTGAATAATATCGTCTTCACTAACGGGTTTTATAGTAAAATTCGAATCAAGTCGATAGTTTTCATCATTTAATACTGGAGGTTTTGTAGAATCTACAGCCCGGGCTAAATTCTCCCCAACATGTGAAAAATAATCATTAAATTCCTGAGCTACGGCCTTAATTTTCTCCAGTGGAGAAATGAAGCTGCCATAAGCTGGCTCAAACTGTTCAAGAGGAAATCCTTCTTTCTTATTGCTTCTGCCTGAAATTTCATTTATGATGCACCAGAACTTTTTAGGATCTTTACCACTCTCATCTATTCTATCTCTAAAGTATTGATTTTTGCTAGTTTTTAATAAATTATTTAGTCTATTCCTATAGTTTTTATAGTGAGTTAGTAATTCTATATTAAAGGGTTGTTTTCTGGTTTGTTTATACAATTTATCTCTTTCCCTAATAGATCGAACTAAGCCTTCGGTTATCCAGGGTTTAATTTTTTTGAAACGAGAATTTTTTTGAAGAACTAGTTTTTTTGATTTATCTATTTTACGTTTTATGATGGAATAGAATTTATCTGTAGCTATATTGACTTCCTGTTCTATAAGGACAGAATTCTCAATGAACTACAAATTAAAAAAAAAAAATTAATGGAATATTAGTCTCTATTATATGAGATTATTGTTACATTATCATGGTATAGAATGTTGTGAAAACTTGATTCTTATCTGAATGTATTTCTGAACAAATTCAACTCGAATTTATAATTTATCCAGCACTAAAACTAATGAATAGAAATGAAATAGCCTACTCAATATGAAAGATGACAGAATTAGTTTATTTGAATGTGAACTGGGAAAAATTAAAAAGAATAATTATGTGATATTTAAGTATAATAATGTACTCACTGATAACTATAATCTTTGAAAAATTGAGTTCAAGAATTTGTGTTAATACACCACTATCATAATAATTTTTCCGTCCTCATGCATTAAATGAATCCTCAATCTCTAAAATAAAAAATAAAAAAACTTTTTTGCTAGAATAATAAGAAAATCTTTTATCTATTAAATCTTCTTAGACTAGGATAACTTGATGCCTATTCAAGCAAATTATTTCACATATATAAAGATCCTCTTATAGAAAATAAATTGATGAGCAAAAATTAAAAAATAACTTGATGTCTACTCAATGATTCATACTACCTTTATTAGTGAGTACCGATACATTATGTAGAGTTAATATTTAAAAACAAATAATGCACTTTTTAGAGATTGGAAATTACATTAATGTGTGAAATTGTTCTATAATTGAACTTGGACTTACTGCTTACGGTCATCTTCTACTCTTTTTTCTTGTGTAATAACGTGATCTATGTCCTCAATGAACCAGACTCTTATGGGTGGACTCTGCTCGCTAGTTTTGATCCATACCTTGCCGTTGCGCACGTTGGCTCTGTGCAGCTTGCGTTCCTTCACCATCCTCTTGCCATATGAGAGCAGAAACTTATACTGGGGCGTCAGATGCTCGTTTATGTAGACGTTCTCTGGAGGCATCGTCGGATGGAGATCTTTCGCTGTCAGTTGATGCTGTTTTCCTTTGTTACCAGCTGACAGCCATTCAGCTCGAATTGTTTTTGAAATAAAACTCACAATAATAGATGGATATTTCGATTTGCTTGACTTCGTGAGAGGCACACGGTGGGCTACATATATGTCACCTCTCGAATAACGTTGGCCAATAGCTGTAGCGACACTCATAAGTATTGCATACACATCCTCTCCTTCAGTTTGAGGTATTCCTGTGAACTCCAAATTGTTGCTAAGCGAATATTGTTGTATGTCTCTCAATTCTTGTTTAACTCTCCATAAGTCACTAGATAGGTCAGAATTTTGTTTCTTCTGTAATGGCTGGGTCGAGATATAACCATTTTGAATTATTAACTGAATTTTTCTGTATCTATATGTAACGAAATCCTGATCGGTTGGGAGCTTGATTGTGGATTCGTTCGTCCAAATGCCTAATTATTATTATTATTATTATTATTTCGAACACCTAATTTAGCAACTAGTCACTACGAGCAAGGAACTTCAATAAGAATGATAGTTTGTGATGGTTACTATTCAGCAGGTTTATTGATCTCTATTTTTAATTAAATTTGGATGTAACAAAATAAATAGTAAATTGTCAAATATCATGTCAGCTACAAATCTTGTGAAAAGAGAACAAATCAATTTGAAAAGTATTTCTTTAAAACAAATTCACACCTTCAATTTACTTTTTAAAACATTGCTAACCTGCTACTTAGTGTTAAGGCCTCGGTCAAAGTACTACTAAATAAATTCAAATTTGAGCTAGAAAACTACAAAAAAAGTTTGGCACTCACCATAATAATTTTCAAAACACACAAGATACACAAAATACACTAGATACTCTACTGAAACTGAAATTTTAAATACTTTCAAACTGAAACTAAAACCCCTACAACTTCTAGATTACTTTCATTTTACATGTCTCTTTTAACCCCTCTAGATGGACAACCCATCTAGAGGGCCGAGGCTTTTTCAATAATTAACTACATTTTCCGATCTGCTTTCGGCCGTGTCTCGAATCGAACTCTGGCTCCTCCACTCAAAATTTGCCCCCTCCAACGACACCCGGTCGCCTGCACGAGCACTCAGCCTATCTTGAGTGGAACAACCAAAATTCTCAAAAGGTCAATGTACGTACAATTCCCAAATACAGTAGCTTTTTCGACATGAAATTGAAACTGATACTTGGAAAATGCACGAAAATTGCACTAATTCTGACACCTAAGCAGCAAGTTAGCAATTTCTTTAAACTAATCAACATTAACAATGCAATATATTCCTCTTTTGAAAATCAAGGTTCATGTCAAAATTCTGTTTAACTCTATTAAAAGTTCATCAACCTGGAAAAAAAATTATTGAACATAAAAAACTACAATATACTACCTCTCAATATTCACACTATTACACTTCAAATCTTCGCATTCACTTTGCATTTTATTCACGTCAGATTTTACACTTTCAAGAGATTTTTGAATACTTTCGACGGAAATGTTTGTTTTTGTCACTAACGCTTCAATACTGGTAATTTTCGACAACTGTATGGCCTGTGAGTCCATTTTGGAGTTGAAATCATCTTTAAGCGATTTGATAGCATCAAAAACTGAGATTTGCTCGTTTTCCGGAGTTCCTGGGTTAGTGTGACTCGTATCGCACTGCCAGGATTCTTTTCGAGCACCTAGGTTAGACAATTTGGCAACTGTTCTGATGCGAGTACATGTTGCATGATAGTATTGTTCGCACTTAGAGCACTTTATCACATCCCGGGTATTGGGTGAAAATTTCAAATGGCACTTTGCACAAATTGACATATTAATTATTGTTCAAACAAGAGTTAGGCACGTAAAATATAATACCGTATTGGCGAGCGGGCAGCAGATAATCGTTATCGGAACGTTAATCTCATCGACTGTTCTCGACGGCAGACACTGCCATACTAATTCTATGTACTGTATAATTCAATTAATATGAATACTAACGTTGTTGCCAGGTGTATAGTTTTTAGAACTATTTCTAAATGATTTTTTTTTGTGTAAATGAATTAGTAACATTATGGATTATGGGTAAGCTATACCTACTCTAGCACATGGGTTTCCCATAGTTGAGTAGGTTAATGTAAAAAAATGTTTTTCTTTAAACCTGAATTTGAATGTAAATTGTACTTATTGTATTTGCTTGTTTCTTGTTTATTTTTGTAAGTTAAAAATTCATTTATCATTCGTATACATCCTTATCAATTACTGTACCTTGAAATATTTATCAATTAATTGACCTTTCAGAACAGTCATGATGCCATCGATAAGGCATATAATCATAATAATGAACTCAATAATTTATTTATTTATCAATCTATTGGCAAAAACACATTGGTAAGAAAGTACAGGCATAGCCTTTGGTATTTCCAACACTATTTTATTTTAAATTTAGTCCAAAATTTTAGGTTATAAGTACAAATTTCTTTTCCAGCCGAAGGTTTCTCACTCAGAGAAATTATCCGAAAGTAATAATAATCGGAAATTTTGAATTTTGAGGGTTGATCCAAAAAACACAGAATTGTTTTCATTCCAATTTTAATAGTTCTCATACCTACAATTTTGAATCTTTGATGAAATTAGTCAAGTGGTAACGTGTAAATTGAGCATAACTAATAGCCTACAAATAAGTTTTAATATTATGTCAGTATAATTTTATTAAATTGTAGATCTTTCAACAAACATTAGTCAATAATTAAAATATTATTCGTTCATCTATTATTATATACGTATTTCCTGTGTGATTCCTAAAACTGATAGCTAGTTCTGTTTGTTGTTATAGTATTAATGGCTGTTAGTTATTGAACGGCGCGCTCGCGTTTGTGAGCCGTAGAAAGATGTCGCTAATTGAAATTTAATTGAGGCGCGTACCGCGTCCAAATTTCATTAGGAGGCTGTGCAGTGCGGTGCGGGTGCTAGCCAAGCTTTACATATTAAAAGGAGCACCAAATCCCACACCCCTCCCTTCCTGCCACTGTCATCCCTCCTAGTAAAGCAATATTGGCCAGAACCAGAGAGAATAGAATATATTCCATTCTCGCTGCTCAGAACTATAGCTGGCTCACTCACTGATGTATTCTTCGTTTTACTTTTTTCATTGTTTTACACCGGTGTAGACTTCCCTTTTCTTCTTCTTCTTATTCTTTGTTCCTTCACCAATTTATTATTATTTTCCATGGTCCACTTTTTCATTTTCTCTTTTAACTTCTCCTTTGAGTTGTTCTCCTCATTCTTCTACTTTTTCTTTTTGTACTCCTTGTTTCATTTGGTTTCTTCTTGTCAACTTGTTTTATTGTTATTTTTCTCATGATTTTTTTCTTCCATTTCTTCATTTCCATCTTCGTTCTCCTTTTCATCTCTATGTTCTTTTTCTTTTAATTCTTCTACTTCTATTCGATCTTATCATCACTCTATTCTATTGGTCCCTTCGAATTTTTTTCTATTTCTTCCACTTTTCCTTCAATTTCTTCATCTTCTTCCCTTTTTTCTCCGTCTATTTCTTTCCTGTACTTTTTCTTTCATTTCTTGTACTCTATTCATTTCTACTCATTTCTCTTTCTATTTTCTGCTACTTTTACTTCTCCTATTCTATTCAATCTTCTGGTCCTCTTACTTCGTCTTTTTTATTTATCTTATTCTATCTCTCTTCCTTCTATTTGCACTCTTTTTATTTGTCTTCTCATTTCTTCTTTTCACTCTTGTTCTTTATATGTTTTTGGTCTTCCTCTTTCAATGCCTGCCGCAGTAATATAGTTGTAGGTTGGCTCAGTGTGTTGCAGCAAGCACCACCACTATTATTAATGAAAATTTGAACGAAGGCGTGCCTGTGCTGTGTTTGCTTAGTGATTGGATGCTAAAATCGACGTTAATTCTGTGTTGGTTGGTGGGGATTGTAGTGCTGGGTGGAAATGAATTTTCCGGAAAAGCAATCATTTGCTTTTGTTGTTTCTTTTATTTTCTTTGGGCTTTGTGTGGCCGCTCTAATTAGTTCGAGTAAAGGAAATTATACGCTCCATCACGTTTTCTTCCAGCTTGCAAGTTCACAGCTTTGTTGAAAATTTCTTATTAATGGTGGATGTTTTAGTTATTTTGATATTGAGGTTGAAATGAGGTGAAGCGAAGATACAATTCAAATTGGACCATATTTGGTCCAATGAAACTTGATTATAACATTCATTGACCAATTTTTCCCCAGCTATCGGAAAGTGTTTCTTGGGTGCTAAACTTGAAATTCTCATACAAATACAAAAAATATTTTTTGTATTACTCAATTATTTGTTCCATGAACAAGATTTATAATGCGTTGGATGGGATATAATATGCCATCTCCATGAAACTCCTTGGTGAATGCAACGTTTTCCCTCCCGTATAATATCACCTTGAGGGCTGTATCAAAGAATTGTAGACGTCTTCAACGCTGAAAAAATTGAGCATAAAGTAACATAAATAGCACGATGTACTAAGTGATAAATTCACCTGTCCATTTTGAATCCGCCTTTTCCATGTATTGCAGACATTTAAAATTTTATGAAGTACGCCCCAGGTTGGAACTGGAAGAAGAATGCTTTTAACCAAACATCTTCTATTATGAATAATAATAATCCATTTTCTTATTGTGGAATCTCATGAACTGATGTTGAAGTAACGGCTAATTGAAAGGTATAATTCGGTTATTGATTAATTTGTGTTACATTGTCTCTCTACGTTTTATAGCCAAAGTTTTCCTCAACCATGGAATCAATGTAATGGAAACATTGCTGGATGGTGTGTGTGTATGAAGTACAAAAAATACTAAAATAGAATCGTCCGTATGTAGGGTTTTCATTTGGTATCAGTTGGGAGAGGCTTCTGAATACGAAGATCCTCGAACTACGACTAGCTCGAGGGGAAATCGCTGCTTCTCTTTTTTAAAACGCGTGAAAATCCATTCATCGTCGCGTATTTGATCGCGCAACGTGCCAATGCGTAATGAATGGGAATCTGCAGTCTCTCGTAAATATTCCCTTAGTTTTTATGCTGTTGCTGGGGGTTCGGTAATCGCCTGAATAGAATCTGCACGTCAGTTCGCATATCGCTATTCAAACTACACACACACACACACACACCCATACCCCAAAGTATTTTCGAAACGCTTCTCTGGTATTTTCTTCTTTCTGCGCGGATCACAAATGGCTGTATTTTAAGTCAATTTAATCGAGCTCGAATCTCTACCATTCATAGTGTTTCACGCTATAATCCTATTTAAACAAAGGTTTCTGTTGGAATGGATGTATCAGTTTTTTTAATTGTGGGCTCTGTATCATCAGTTTCTATAGAGAAAAATGATTTACTCACAATCAGTGGTATGTATCTCGAAAAATGCAAATTACTTCAATATTTGATTCAACATTGTATCCACTAAGGGAAATATTTTTCTATTCAATAATCACACAATAAATTCTCTCTGCGGAACAAAATATTTGAATGTCACGTAAAATTTTCACTTTATTCTGAATTCAGTATTTTTTGTACTGTAGTAGATTATTGTATCGTTAAGCTATTAAAAAGCTTACAAAATTTATGTTTTAAAATCGGTTCCCGGTTTGTTCCCATTTGAAGACACAGAGTTCTGATCGCAAAATAGTTATTCCTGTCTAATGGAGGGTACGTAAAGCCGTTAGTCCCGAGCCCGAATGCATATAAAGCATTCAATATCACTCATTTTCCACTAATAATAATCTTCTGAATTTTTTTTTAATGAGTTTTTTATACACATTGGCGTTGCCTGGACCCACAGTGTAGGCCACCTTGAAGGCGTCACGGCCGCTCTTTGTTGTGAATTTGGCGTTGAGCCTCTGCTCTGCGCTGTCAGACTCTGGTTGCGAAATCGCCAGCCGAATTCGACGGAGACCAAATTTTATTGCTCGGCATTTTTTCTGCTCTGGCATTTTCAGTGTTCTGAATAAATCGACTGTGCATCCGTCCATTGCTCATACAGCGCCTGTCTCTGTACTGTCAGATTGATAATAACACTACATTAGACCACATATTTTGGACGTCAATTAACCCATCATACCACAAAAGACCATCTGCACACATTGCTCCCAAATATCTCATCAATTACTGCATTCAAATTCGCTCATACAACCTTCATCGCTACTATACTGGTACGCGTGGTTGCCAACCTATAAATCAAGTCCTAATACCTAATTGTTGGGATCGTCTCAAGTGTGGGCTTCACATAATCATCTCTTTGGGTGCCACTACAATTATATAATGAGCTTGCAAAACAAGTAAAAATATGTCCACCCATAATGTATGACTACAAGACTTGTGTTGTATTGTAAATTTTGTGAACGTCTTCCTCCAATCAAAGCTCTTTTTTATGATAAACTGACTTGTTTCTTTACTCGTATTAAATGTTCCTTTTTTTAAATCATTGAAAGTACTGTTAGTTCAATTGTAATACACAGATTCAAGTTTTAGTTCTCAAGGACAAGTTAAAGCTTATTCGAAGATGAACTCTCAACCAAATTGTTTCTTGCTAATTATTGAAGGGGAACTGTTATTATTTCTGTAGTGGGCTGGGGCGTCACAACCTTCAGTCCGCTACCACTGCTTGAGGGTTTGAGACCCAGAAGGCATGACTGTTTTTCACCCCATCAATCACCTTCGCACTTATTATCTATTGCCCACACACAAGCTTGAATGCTTATGTGGGCATCATCCGCAATAAAAAAAGAAATAATTATAAAAATATTCTAATTAACATTCAAATACTCAACGTCGTGTCGTCCTGCATAGATGATTGATATGAAATTCCCAATTGAAGCATACATTCTCGGTAACAACGTTTCAATTGATTAGCGATCTGAAATCACTGTATTGACCGAAATCACTGTAATCATGGTCTGAGATTGTAATATTGTGTGCTGGCTGACTGCAGGTAGCGCCATGACAGGCAGTGACGACGACGATGCTGCCATTGAGGATGATGCTGTGGCACTAGCAATTATTGAAACGACCAATTTGGCTAATGGTGGCCGCTTCAGTGCTTCACGCTGTCATGCCATGCCATGCAAAGGCACAACTACTAATTACCTTCCTATTCGCCTCTCATCCTATACTAATAGTAGCAACACTATATGCTGTTAGTACAGAGTCTCTGTTCCAGTTACATGCATTTGCGACTCCCACCCCTCCGACCTTTCACTTCAAATAATTGTGTTTGTTCGACTCTCGTAGGTGACATTCACGTACTGTGTATTCTCAGCTCACATCAATGGAGCAGGAAAACTATTTCAAATAGCTGTGAAAACTTTCCATGAGTTCCTCCTCATTGACCGTTTCAACGCTTTTCGCTTTAGTAATTACGTAGTTGGGATTGAACTGAGATGTTTGTTTTCACTCTTGTTTTACGTCTCAGCTTTTGTGATGCTTTGTAAAATGGGGTTTACAGGCTTTTGCAGACAGGAAAAAATAACATTTTCGTTGATTTTCTATCTGTGTAGCTCCATGAATAAATTAGACAAGGGTATTCTTTTGAAATATTTTCCATGTCTCAATTGAAGAAACTATGAGTTTTGAGGAGTAATATTTTTTCTTGAAGTTGTTTCTCCAGAGTATTTTGTCTAGATTATAATTTATTCGACAAAATATTAATTTAGTCTTGTAAATTCAATAAAATAAATTGATTGAAATGAACAAAAGAATTGTACAATCATCTAGGGCAGTGGTCACCAAATGGCGGACCGCCAGCTAGTTTTGTGCGGACCGCGATGTCATAACGATCTCAACAAAAAAAAAAAAAAAAATTAAAATAAATCCTAAAACAAAACGTTCATAAGAAACCTTCTAAAGTCTAAATGAAATTGAATTATTAAGAAACAAACAGAACCAGGGCTTGATTTCAGGGGGAGCGCATGGGAGCGGCGCTCTCTTACCTTTTTTCCCAAGAATACCTTTTTCCTGAGCGGCGTCATTTTTTCATTCTTTAAAATTGTATTATAAGTTTTATGAAAAACAGCTATAAGAATTACTCAGAATTGCTAAAAATGCTCCAATTCAAGTGTGATTTTCTAAAATTTCCCGGGGTTGGGCTACCGGACCCCCCTCCCCCTGGTGAGCCCACCGCTCCCATACCTCTTTTTTTTAGAAATCAAGCACTGAACAGAACAATGAATAAACACCAGCAGTGTAACGCAATTAGAAAGGAGGTACTGTAGTTCTTCCAATGTGAGTGAAATCTAGCTTAACTCTCAATGAAAAGTTAGCTATTAATTTAATATCAGTTCATTGTTTTATCCAATTACTCTACGCCTAGTCATGGGTTTAATTCAATTTATTGTGGTATTTCAATAGCCGAAGAGGTAAGGACTAACTATTTGAGAATAGTTTTGAAAATTTTATAAGTATCATTCTACATATAAATATGAATATAATAAACAATATAGGGAAACTATCAATTTTTCAAAAAATTTCCGGGATGGTACACCCCCCTACTGGTTTCCTCTGGATGGACCGCGGAAGCTCGCCTAGACTTTGAAACGGACCTTCATGAAACTTAATTGGTGACCACTGATCTAGGGCTAGGCCTAAAAATGGTTGAAACTCCGTCGCCAATGAATCATGAAAAAATTTAAAATTAAACATAACCCTCATTGTTTGGATTGTGGATTTTTAAAATAGTTTTGAGAAATCTGATGATGATATTTTAATATTATTCCACTTGTTAAATAGTTACACTACGTTTGTTTATTATTATTTGCTTAATTTACCAATCACATGGTTATCCCATTATCCAGTCTCACAAAATTTGAGATCTAATATCTTGTTGAATGCAATCTTTCAAGAATTGTTCAGGTTCCTATGGAATTTGGAAATGCATCTACCTGAAGCAAGCATCAGCTAAGATAAGATGAGAGCCTCTTTTCCTTCCTATTCACTTGCATGTATGGCGAACAAGTCGTGATGCACCTTGGCCCGGATGAGTATCCAGTTCCTGATGATGCAACACTTCTCTCTTTCTCTTTTCTTTTCTCATTTATCTCAATTCGGATCTCTCTTTTTCTCTCTCTCCTCTGCGTGTTGCTCGCAGTCAGGCAACACAATTCAATGCTACTGCACCACTATCTTTTCATTACAATTTATTATTATTCGAAACTTAATTGCCTCCATGTATGATACTGTGCTTTAGCAATTTTGTAACAACCATGCTTTTCAGTGCTGCATCCTGCGGTCTATCGCGACTTATTTGTGAACCTGGCCTATTATTGAATCTCAATTGCAAAATATTTCAGTCACTTTATTATATTGTTTTGTAATTATCACACTTGAATGGTTATAATAGCCTTTTTAGTGGTAAAATTGTTCTTAATAGTCGTACTGTCCTAATTAGTAAATCTGCTTGCCGCCATTTTATTTTGATGTAATTTGTTACTCAGTTACTGAAAGGTCTGAAACTAGATTTAAGCCGCGTATCGAAAGTCCGAGGCATGTGCCACGAATGCCTCGCAGTACAGTCTGGTGACGCAAAAAAGTATAAACTCATGGCTGAGGCATATGTGTGAATATAATCTGCAATAATCAAAAATAATTATAATTATAGTATAGTATATAGTATATAGTATATAATTATAACAAAAATAATTATTATAAAAAATCTGCATTTTTTGTAACCAAAAATGCGAGCACGCGAACAAATTGACTAGCGCCATCAAGCGGGAGACAAAGCAACTAAGCTCTGACAATTGATATTTTGGACTTTGGAGATTAGTTTGTGCTCAATTAGTAGATAAAAATTCAAGGCAATGCTTATTATTGCCTATTAGAACCTTCTGCACTCAAATAGAATTCTTAATCACAAAAATGCATAGGAATGTGGTACAATTTTGAGGTTAGTTTGTAGAATTGTTCGTTGTGCGTTGCGAGGCAACAGGCACTGCTCGCTGCGAATTGTGTGCAGCGTTTGCCTCGCTGCTAGCAAACCCGGTATCGACAGTCCGAGGCATGTGTGGCACATGCCTCGGACTGTCGATACGCGGTAGGTAGTAGACTAGTAGTAGTATTCTTTTTTGTGTCAACAGACTGTACAGCGAGGCATTCGTAGCACATGCCTCGGACTGTCGATACGCGGCTTAAGGGCCAAATTCACCAAAATCATATAGAACTAGCGTTACAGTATCTTCAGTTATCAGCTGGTTACGAAATTCAACAGTCATCTGTGGATTAGGAATGAAATGGAATTCACCACGCCAAAAAAGGCGAGATTATGAAATCTCCGGATAACTCAAATCTCGAGCATATCGAAATGGCAGTGAACATGTGTTTCTCTGAATTTTATTCATTTTAACCAAAAAATGATAAGTTAGTTGATTTTGAAGTGAATCCTCCGCTGAAAGAGATTTGGATAATTTTGTTTTTTTTTGACATTTTATTCAGAAGTAAAAGCCTATTTGGAATGAAGATTTGAGAAGGAACTGTGTTGATTGTATTTGAGACGATTCTAAACAATTTTCTATGGTGAAGTGAAGTGGAAAATGTATATTGATACATTTTTCAACTATGAAAATTTGCGAACACCTTTGTTTTGAGCGTTTTGTTTTTCTTCATAATCATAATTTTTGTTATCTCTTTTGCATTTGTTTATGAATAAATCAGTAGATGAATTTTCAATGGATTAGCGTTATTTGTAGGATAAGTTAGTCATTATTTCATACACGTAGATGAATTTCTTGAAGTAATTGAATTTCTGAAGTAAATATATATTACACATATTCTAGCCGACCAAATAATCAATAATGAATGATAGAGCTTTTCGTTTCTTTGACGCAATTGAAATCTTATAGAAAATCTGAACACTTTCTTGGTAGATTACAATCCCAAAAAGAGAAATTTATAATTTTACATATTCACTGTTTTATTATAAACAGGATGAATGTATGAAATCTATTTTATAGTATCTGTATTACAAATTTACAATTACTGATTTACAAATGAATCTACTGATGTAAAATAAAGGACGGGGAGGGGGTATTCTGGCGGGGTGGAGGGGGCGGCTTCGGCTCGGCCAATGTTGGTTCGGGGACTGTGAGTTATGATCGAGAATTTATGGCTTTTGGGCCGGTATCCGCCGGAGTCCTAACTCCGCCTGATAAAGACTATTCTCATTTCTTTTCAATAGAATGTTGAATAATTGTAATCTTGAGGTACAATTTCTGAAAGGAAAATTGCACCGGAATTGAAATTGCAATTCTACTGTCGTAGAATCATGTAATCTGATAGACGTGAAATCAATCAATAACAGAATAATATCATTATAAAGCGATCAAATTTCTGAATTGAATTTTTGTAAAGGAACAGTGGCATTATAGGAATTACTACAATAAAGTCACATCACTTTTATTCTGCAATTTTTGTAGAAGAGGAATGTTTATCAAATGAGGGATGTATGAAAATACAATTGTAATGTCCTTCAGACTATAATATTTGTAAATTCCGTCAATGGTGTACCTTATTTTTTCCTATGAGCTTCAAAACTCATAAATCGTGATAGAAATTTATATCCCGTATTCATGTTCTGAGAATAATGTTCAACGGTTGAAATACTTCAATTTTTCTGAAAATTCTCAATTGAGTTACAACTTTATCCCATAAAGACGAATTATCAAAAAAGAATTCTCTTTACAAATCTACAAAACTGTAATCAACATGAATATCTGACAAGATTATTTCGAGAAAATTATGATAATGTTGTCTGAAATTCATAAATTTTCTTCAAAATTTGAATAAAAAATGTTAAATATTATTCACGTTTTGTGATTGAACAAATAATTTCACCTCAAATTATATAATAATCATGTAATAACATTATAATATTTTTAAGCCTGCCGGATTTAACGTATTTTTATGCAAGGCGCTATATATGCAATCCCGCATTACATTAATAACTCTCGTTACGATCACTAACCCACCAAAATCGGGCAGTTATTTCGAATCTTCAGTTACGAGAAAACTGTTCGTTACCGGCTGTGGTGAATTCCACTTTTGAAAATTTTTTGCTCGGTTAGAGCCAGCTGACTCTAAAACTAATGATAAACTAAGTTCTCGTTTTTGGTGAATTCGGCCCTAATTTTCATTCCATTCTGTTCGATTTTTCGTCAGCACTTTGAATACTAGTAACTGGTTATTAACTTCGATCGACTTTGAAATGAAGTGAAAATTATAAAAAATGTTTCTAAAACATGTAAAAGATTTTCCACATTCCCATTGTAGATTGAATTGTTGAAATTCAAAAAAGTCAATTGAGAAACGCTAAAAAATTTTGATAAAAAGAACGCTTTTCACATTTTGCCACTTATTTCAATTTTAAAATCCCGTAAAAGTAATAGAATTATTTTCTCAATTAGAACATTTTCAGTAGGCTAGTTGATTGCCAATAACTTTTCAAATGCTACTAAAATACGGTGCTCATTGTAAAAAAATACTAAAAGTATTTGTACAAAAATTTCAATAATTAGTAACGAATTGCTTCATTTCAAAAGAGAACCTTGTCCAGGCTTTCCTTTTGAATTACATTTCATAGATATTAGAGACATTATTTTGAATTACATCAACATCTAACTACTATTCAACTAGTAAGAAAATAAATTCAGGAGATAAAACTTGGGATAGAGCTGCATAAATGGCTCTCTTAATCCTTCGTATTGTTGGAGACAGTACTATAAAATGGTACACAGTAAAGTCCAGTACCGTTCAAGATAGAATCGTGCAATTTGTGAAGAGTGCGAACGATAGTCGTAAAGCGAGGATGACGTCTACTGCTTAGTATAGTGTAGTTCACCAATGTAGAACTGAATTGGAGTAGAGGTGGATTACAGTCCGAAGATGATGAACAAGAGCGGTCTCTTGACTCTTGACACACATTCTGCTTGTGCCGCAATGTATAGTCTGTCCAAGCAAAGAAGATATTCTGGCAAGACGGGCAAATGACTCCACCTCGGTCAATATTGGTTCGAAAATTATTAATTTCGCCTCATTATAATTAGGTCTCAAATCGTAGTAAAAACTCTTCTCTACAATTTGAGACCAAATTTATAATTTTTGAACCAATTTTGACCGAGCTGGGAGTCATTTTCCCAACTCTCCAGAATGTCTTCTTTGCTTGGACAGGCTATAAGTTACACGCAAGGTGCGATAAGTCATCCACCGGTCAGTCATATCAGTAGTAATAGTAAAATCTCCAATGAAAGTCACTGTTAACTTTGCTATGTTGTAATTGCGCCATTGGAGGCATCAGATGGCAATAGCTTATTGCCGGTGTAAGCTTACTGTTATGGTTACTTTATTCTGTCAACTACTCCTACACATTCCATTTTTTTTTCAAAATGTAGGCTGTAATAATAGATTGACTAATTATTTTATCCAAATTCCAACAGTTACTAAACTAAGAAGGGATCAATATCAATTTTTAACCCTATATTGACGCCAGTTTTAGACCTTATAATTGTAAAAATGAGAAAAAATAATATTAATATTCGGCCTACTGACTCTCAGCTTGATTTTAAATCGCTCGGAATGTTGGGATCCTCTATAAATCGTCACTTCTATTTCAAGTTTTCAATACCAATATTTTATTGATTTTCTTCCATGCAAGGAGACACCTACATGTACAGTACATGCATTGTTTTATATTTTCAACGCTCGCTGTACATTCGCTTGCCGTACTTGTCGCCATTTTTTATCTACTCGTTTTCTCTTTTCTTAGGAGACTCAATCTCATTTATCTGATAGAATATTATCATTTATCTGAATAATGCAGAAATGTTATTGAAGGACAAAGAATATACTTACATGGAAAATTGCAACTACAATATGGTATATGGAGACTTCAATGTTCAATCAGATGAAATAGCAATACTGTGCACCATTTACCATTATTCTCAGCTCCCGTTGTGAACGGAATGGAAGGCTCATGTACAAGGCAGATTCAAAGTTGACCATTAATAATTATGTTAGTAGAGTATGTGTATCTGACTCTGACAGTATAGAACGCCTGTGCTCTTGTGTTTACGAACACTTCTGTAAGAAATACGAAGAAAGAATTATGGGAATATCTATTTTCCAATTTATATCTCCTGTCGGAAGAAATGAAATAAAATAAAATCCATCATGGCCGGAATACCTTTAATATCTCAAAGATTAAGACACTTTATTGAATATTCATTCACTAAAGTAGACGGTTTGACTCATCTAATAATATTACAAGACAACAATAATCTAGGTACTTTTTCAAAAATCCCTCCTTTGGGAGATTGGCTGTCGTTAGTAAAGACAGTCAGTCGTTTCCCGTTTCTGGAGGAATAGTAAATTGTTGCATTACACTCTATTCGCTGTGTGCAAGTGGAAAGGATATTTTTGGCGATCGAGGCGCTATTGGCGGATCATTTTGGCGAAAAATTGAGTGAATTAACATTGGAGGAGATAGGGCTAAACCTAAAATAATGGCCTGGAGAATTTGTTGTGTTCTGGATTGTAAAAATAAAACACACAATGGAAATTTCTAGTTCTATACTTTTCCAGTTGCCATACATAAGTTTCATCAATAAAAAGAATGGTTCACTGCATTGAATAAATATTGATAGGTGAAGCTAACCTAATTGTTTTGTTCACATGCAAAAGAATTTATTGATCAAGTAGGACCATGGAGTGCTCCATTCTAACCTGTACATGAGGTAATGTACATGAATAGTTTTTATGTTAGTTAATCTAATAAGCTGTTACTATCAACGCAAAAACTCTATTAATTATGTTTTAATAAGGAATATTCCTATCATTCAATTTTTCAAATAAATTTGAGCTTGCACCAATTTTTCATTTTCATGTAAGATAACTTATCAGCTGTTATTTCAAAGTTTTTGTCGATTCTCAAATACATCTGTTTGCGGTTGTCTGCTCTCAAATACTTGAAAACTAGGATTTTTCTAATATAATGAGCTATAATACTATCAATAACTAACATTCATATCCTAAATATCATGTTCTAATTACTGAGAAATGCATGAAGCAGCAAATCATACCATTCTAATTATAAATGCGTTTTTCCCATTTAGTGCTATGCTTTGTATGCTAAAACGCGTAAAAAAGTACACACGATAATCCACCAGAGCGCAGCACGGTAGATGCTCATAGCGAATAGTCGTTTTGAAAATACTTCTTACTCGTGGGGATCTGAGGAGAAGCAACATGTGGGGATTGAGCTGGCGCAGTGTTGCCGTTGCCTCATTGATACGACAGTTTACTGGAATGCCTCAATCCACGCACTAGACACAGACAAGCTAATCTAGTAGTTCCTCCTTGCTCAGAGCATTTTGTAAAAATGCACCTGTGCGTATAGGAGTGGAAAGTTGACAACAGCGCGTGCATCATTTGCTCATTTCTTGTTACTATTGGCTGAGCAGACTCTCTCTCTCCCATTGAAGAGAGGACTCCCCTCCAGTCGAAGTAAGAAGTTAAATCAATTCAACTATAACTGATTAACTGCATGTTATTCAGAGGTGTTCTGCATCTTCACTTGGTTGTGAAGACTGGCTTATGGTTGAGAGGTTCGACGTGCTAACCACACGTTACTTTTTTCCAGGTTGATGATTATTCGCCTGCTGTATTTTCTGTCAGGGCTGGGAGGGCATTCTGGCGGGGTGGGGGTGGCTTCGGCTCGGTCGGTGTTGGTTTGGGGACTGTGGGTTCTTTTGAGAATTTATGGCTTTTGGGCCGGTATTGGCCGGGCTGGAATCGTTTTCCTGTCTTGCCGGAGTGTCTTCTTCGCTTGGATGGACTGTATAGTTTGGTGAATATGAAACTGGCAACCAGCTGGTAGGCCTAGGCCCTTCATAGGGCTGTTGCGCCATTAACAAACAAACAAACAAACATACAAACTTTTTCAAAAAACGGTACAGTATTTATTAATTGTGTTATTTTCATTTATGTCATATAATAAATAAATTCGACAATATTTCAAATAAATTCGTCTTAATTGAAAAATTAATTAAATGAAGATGACCAATAAAGAAGTTACATTAGAAACCGTTCATATCCAACAATGTTGTTAACAAAATATTCAAGTAAATATTTTCAGAGGAAACTGTACTCAGTTTACAATATCAGAAAGTTTACTATCCCTATTATATTTGACACAATACAATACAAATACAATCTTACATGACATACTGTACTCGAACTAAAATTATTTTCGTTATAATTTGTATAATTTCAGTCAATATTCCTTTTTTCTTAGGGCTACTGTTCTTATCAAAGTTTTTAATTAATTATTTAATTAATTCCCTTTAAAAAATTATTTCTATCTAATTTTTGTTGAATCTACATCAATTGAAAATTTCAGTTAGTGTATGCTGATAAATTGAAAAACGTTTTTTTTTTTTTTTAATTTCCAATCAAAACAAATAATTTTTTCCTAAGAGTTTCACAGCCCTGTTTGCTTTCTAAAATTAATATTGATTAAAATTTAGTATTAGTAGTGAATGTAAAATTAGACCCCTTTTGGCAAAGTAATGCTTTTGAAGCAAGATATTGGAGTTGTGCTGCAATGCAACAAGTACCCATATTACGTTATCCACCATACCAGTGCTTGCTCTTTGTTCTGCAAGCGGACCCACTTCTTGCTGGAGCATGTAATCTGGCGACCTTGCCACACCATCATCCTCCTCCTTCTCCTCCTCCTTCTTCCCCATCTTACTTTCCATGTCCACCTTTTTTCCCATCCCCCACTCCTCATTTTCTTCTTCCCATCTTCCTCTTTCTTCTCATCCGCCTTCTTTCCTATCCTTTCAGCTCTCCGCTCTGCGTAAGAAGGATATCTCGATTTCATGCTCTCCCTCCCCCGCTCGCCACTCCACCACACCATGATTGCCTATTCAATCTATTACCTTTCTTTATCATTTTACCACACTGTAGTTGCGGTCGGTCCCCTACCCTCTGACAGATCACATCAATACTTCTTTTCGTCTATCATTGCAGCTCACCGTACCGCAGTTGCCTTGAAAAATGAGCCTCCATACATTTCCACAATACCGCCGTCTGTCACGCCTGTCTTCGCCATCCCCTTTGCATTACACCATTCTCACCTAACCTCCAAAAAACCCAAGTCGGCGTGAATTTTCACATAGCTGGACTAGAAATGTAGCTCAGGTTGCTGGTTGTTTGGATGTAGGCTACGTTAAATGTAGCATTATGCAGTCCCAAAATGACTTATCTTATTTTTCAATTTTTAAGAAGATTTATAGGAATTAGAGTATTTTACTACCAATATTTATGTATTTATATCATCTAAAAGAAGTATAATTGATATAAAGCATTTCAATTATTCTAGAATTATCTTCTCCAGCGTTTTTGTGGTTTTCTCGAAATTTTGGTTAGTGGACAAGAGTCACTTTGAAAATAAATGGATACCTCTAAATTTGATTGTACGTAACCAAAAAAAAAGAAATATTACAGTATATAGTTCCTGTAACCTTTGCTGTGGTTCTACCCCTAATTTCATTTCAATTCTTGCATATTTTTGAAATTTGGATGAATTTTAGCCGCACTTTTCTTCTTTCCCCTTGAAAAACTGATTACACTAGGAATTTTTAATTGGTGGGAACAGTAAGTGTGTGCTCCATATTAGATTGCTCTTAACTGACGAATGAATCATCGAATCCGTTTGAAATTTTTAAAGCACTGTCACTAAACCTGAATCAAAGTTCCCTGAAAATTTCAGCCTTTTTCTATCATATACAGTGTTGTGAGAAAATAGTGAAACTATTTGAGATACCCCTCGTACTGCACTGACTGGAAATAAATAATTTCCAAAGATGGAGATTCTCCCCAATTTTGTATGATTACATGATCGAACTGCAAGAGTGTGGGGTTGGTAGCCAAGAAAAAAGGGAATTGAGATGCGCGCAGCGTCGACTGAAGACTGGCGTTGTGAGACACAGCGCAGCGCCTAATGCAATTTGTTTGCCAGAAGACACTGAACGATGAACATGGCAGGCCTTTTATTTAGCATTCAAGGCTTGCAGTGGCAAATTGTGTTAAATGTTGTCTATTGCCCGTGCCCTTTAATTCAAATCACAGCAATTACTGCTTACGTGAAAGTGTGATGATTTGAATTGATTGAGTGATTGATAATAAACAATAAGTCATAATAATGAAAAAAAATTATTATTAATAATGAAAATATGATAGTTTACTATCAAGAGAACAAGAAGATCAAAAGGACGTGTTGTTAAACTTTATTATTGTTGTACTTTAATAATAATTACTGGAATAAATTATAATACTTTCTATCAATTACTTTTTTATTATTATGTTATATTATTATTATTATATATTCTTTAATTATTTTATTCTTAGCTTTCTAGGAGTATTATAGTTCTTTGGAATTTTCTTGCCAATAAAATACAATTTACAAATTCTAATACAGTAAGATGTTGTACAAACAATTCTTTTTTCTGTAAACAACTCTTCAAGTTCTGTATTACAAAACAATTTTATCTAGATTTTTTTTCATTACAGAAAAATTTATCCTGATGTATTCATTCATCAGAATGAATAAATCCCTTGAATGAAAACCGTTCTGTGTGAATGTAGGCTACTGTTTTTACCTGTTTTGATAGACTATCTATCTTTTCAGAAATAATATATTACTAGTAAGCCCCATGGGCTGAAGAACTCGCGTACAAACTCTTGAAGTTGACTTATGGATTTAATAACTTGATGATAAATTTTGCAGTCGAGTCCACGTGATCAAGTTCTCTGATGCTTTAGATGCCGTGAATTGTCAAAATAGGAACCACAAATCTTGCCAATACCTATATTAATACAATTCTGAATGAATCCTTTTTGTGAGGATATAGTTATGTACGATATATTTTGATATAGGCTACAGTTTTCATTTGTTCCTATTCCAACTATCCGCAAATCCGCTGCAGCCAATGCACCAATAAAAACGTACTTGTTCATAAAAAATCACAAAGAATAACTGAACAATTCTAACAAATTTGAATATATGGATGTAATAAAATTCTATTATATTTTTTGCGGAAACTTATTCAATGCTAAATTAGAGTATAGAGTTATATTGATCGCATTTTGTATTGAATTCAATAACCTTAGTAAGATATGAAGTGTAACAATTTGTAAACAGTTGAGCCATTGGCAAACGTTGTAGAGCTTCGTTCAAGAATGGGATTTTCCAATATTTTAGTATTTTCATTCGAATAAATCAAATATATTATTAATCAAAGATCCATTCAATATAGCATTCCTCAAATCCCATAGTGAAGCACAGGTGCATTATCATCAGTTTGACCTATCAAAGCATGTAATGGGAATTAGATGGAACAAAAATTTGTTTCAATGAAGATTGGGGATAAATGTCTAATGGTAAAATAATTCAAATTGCCGCCTCTTAGTCCAGTCAATAAAGCCTGTCCACACGGGTATAGAGTGCATAAAATATGCCCCAATTTTCGACCTCGGGGATTTGTTTAGACTAGTTGGGATGTTAACATACTAAAAGTCCCCGGCCCTGGGGGGTGAGCATAGGGCGGGAGGGGGGCTTAGAAGGTACAATTTTTTAGTTTTTCGCAAATTACCAGAAAACGGCGGATCCTAGTGAAAAGTGTTCCGAATAGAAATTAAAGAGGACTAGAATCTGCATCGATTAAAAAAAAGAAAACCGAAATCGGCTGAATAGAAAAAATTTTACATTTGATCAAAACTACCATTTTTAAAAAAAAATCCAAAAAAATTGTCATAACTGCTTTTAAATGTGATGTAACTCATTAAATAACGATAAATCCACTACCCCTTCACCCTCAAAGTTGTCAAGCATGACAAGTAGAGTGCAAATAACATATCGATATTAATATTTGATTAAAATATTTTTGATTTTTGGAAGTTTAAGGATCACTTTTCCAAGAATGGAATTCCTCCAAATTCAGCTACAGGTGGTTTTTGTCAATATTTTAATACTAAAATCTACATAAGAAGTAATAACAATATTGTAAGTGGTGTCTGGAAGTCTATATTGATCATTCCTCAGCAGAATACTTATTTTACTGCTCAAAATCTGGACTATTTGCAGTAGAAAGGACCCTTCAAGGATAATAATCTAAGGACATCCCTAACTTTCGTAAAAGTGAACGGATCTCAACAAACTATAGCTCATTGTTTTCAGCTTCAAAAGGTGGTTCAATTTCATATACTATATGTTCAATTCGGCCGAAATTGGAAAATTTCATTAACCTAAGTTCTTTGAGCTTATTCCTATACACCAGAAAAACACTAATTTTTTTGTGTTAGAATGCGTCTATCTTGGAAATTATTTGTGGTAGGAAGTCGTATTTGGGCTCAAATGCTCACCCCCCAGGTCCGGGGACTTTCAGTATGTTAACCTCCCAACTAGTCTAAACAAATCCCCGAGGTCGAAAATTGGGGCATATTTCATGCACTCTATAATGCTTTATTGACTGGACTATCTTGTCAGTTGTTCTGATAAATAGACGCCTATTATTTAAAACAACTCCCTTCAATCAGCTGATCTCAGCTATAAGAGAATATGTTTTTTGAAGTGACTGCGGCCAGCTGCTGTCGATCGCAGTTGTCAACAATAGCTGAATGCTCCATTGTTGAAGCATTCGTCTTCCTCGAACGAATCCAGTCGCGGCTGCATCAAGCAAAAAATAAATAAAATGTATGCTCTCAACCATTTTTGTACAGTCGCGACTGCCCGCCGCGGTACGTTTTATCAACTAAAACTTACCTCAAGAGTGATACAGTAAATAATGGTGTTACACGAGATTATTGCAGACGCCAACGAAAAAGGCGATTGAAGAGCTGTTAGTGATAAGGAACTTCTCCAGGAAAGACAGTTGGCAAGCGATCTGCAAGAACATATTATTGAGTCAAGAGCAAGCGGAACTAAACCGTTTTGCTCATTTAGACAACTTACAGACTGTCCTGAGAGAGAGCTGAGTATTCGCCAACCGCAATTTCTGTTACATTGAAAACATCGTGTGATAATAACAATCAGATTTGTTTTGAAAATCATGTTAGCTCTATTTTCAAAATCATGTATTTTTATTTTCAATTTTTGTCTTCTATCAGTTGCTTGCTAAATTTGAACCGGATAATTATGATTTAAAAAATCCATAATCATGATTTCTCATCACATTTTTTACTGTGATGGCTGCCCAAGGGCAAATAAAAGCCCTTCTCTACCAAAAAAATACTGGAAAAATGTCTTGTGATAAAATAATTCAAATTTGCCGCCTCTTGTCAGCTGTTTAAGTAAATAGACTCCTATCACATCTTTGAACTTTGAAATAAATTTTCAACATATCACTTGAATTCAACATGAAAGTATTAATTTTTCATTTGAGAACATTATTTTTATGATAGTTCTTTCAAATTTGCCGATAATAAATCAGCTGTTTTATTGAAATCAGATGGATTATCCAAAAAATTATTTATTCAAATTCCATATGACATTTTTTCTAGCCGTGATTATTTTTTTGAAATATAATAGATGCCGGAGTATTTATAGATATATTGTTGCTGAGAGCTTATCCTTTTTTTGCCTGAAATAGGATGAAGGAGTCCGTCGATTTCATTGTCCAACGAACTTGACCTGTATAAAAGTATATATGTTATAAATTTGAAGTTGATTAATTGAGGCGTTCAAAAGTTATTGTCGAACATACAGACAAACGAACAGACGGACTACGACTTCGGGCTTGAGTCAAAAGAAGGAACTCGCTAACGCTCGTTCAATTAACTATATTCATAATATGAAACTATATGCTTTTGTGATAAATGACACGTAATCCATAATTTATTTTTTCCAAACGTATTTTACTACACCTTTGTAAGTTAATTTGAAATGATCCTATTTATAGTCCTGTTATATTCTTTACAAGGGTATGTTAATTGTTTCCATATCTTCAACATGATAAGAATTCTGCTGATAACTAATGTTGATATTTTCATAAAACAAACCAGGTTTGAAATACAGTACAACTAGTCGTGAAATTACAAGCATTGGTTGCTCGAATACATTTTTCACTGTTGCACTAATACATTGTTCATGAAATAATGATAGTTGGTAAGTTGGTGATAATCTGACGATGATAATATATATTTCCCTAATTGCAGACTAGAGCTGTGTAATCATGATTCTGTGGTCTTGTAACTTGAATTAATGTGCTCATTAGAAATCGTCTAACGTTGATTGCACCAATCCTGGTTTAAGCTCTCAGCAATAATTGAATGCTGGAAATGAAATGAAACTCGTTCAGATTGGATTCATAGATGAGATTGGTTGCCAATTAACGTTCTAATTTCAGTCGATTCCCTCGTTAGGTACTCATTTCTTCCAAACAGAATTAGTTCATCGTTGATTCGTCTCTTTTTCCTAGCTAACCTAATAATTTTGACGTTCTTTGTTTTTTAGTTTCATTTAAATCGCTCAGGGATATTGCAGCTTCAATAATTTCATGAATAATGAAGAGAAGAACATTTATTGGAAAAATGTAGGATCAGACGTATCATGTAGATGTATGTTCTACGGTTCTATCGTAGTGTACTGGTACTGGGTAATGTAATTACTGATTCAAGTCTTTCTTTTAAATTCTTAGGCTCTTGGCAAATTCTTAACCGTTACTTGAAATTATTCATGAGTTTATCTGAAATATTTATACTAATATTCATGAAAAAAACTTGAAAAATAGAACATATTTCCAAAATTTCAACTAAAAATTCTCATCTCTTCTTTCGCGAAGTAAACATATCCAGCAATACCTCATAATTTCCGACATTACTACGACTTCAAGTTTCTTGATCAAAATTGAAAATAATTAGTTTTGTAGAATTCAATCAAACACTAATCCTGATAACAATATTTTTGAACTGTTTAATATGAACGTTTTAGTAGAAGTGGAAGAGCTGAAATATCGAATATTTCCCAGCTATCAAGCAAGTGATTATTTATTGATGAAGAGTCAATTTATAGAGAAGCACGGTGTGCTGTTGAACATCCGTTACTTCCGTGTCAGGTTTCACGACTTTAGTTGCGATTCTTCAAAGTCTTGGAAAACGAATATTAGACTTTATTGTCAGTCTGGCTGTTTCACCGGCAATGAAAGCGTGTATTGGCTTTTGGCGTGTGTATCGGCTCCCAAATCTGTTGCAGACCTTGCCCTCAGCCACAGCCGCTGATCGGAAGACAGGAAATTGAGAATGCAATCAGCGATCGAAGATCAGCACTGTAATTAGAAGTCGTGCGCTGATTTTCCAACGTCCAACTCAATCGGGTCGTGCAAACAGCCAACTGCTAATATCTTTGATCGGACTATCCAATAGATCCACTTCGTGGTGAATGAGTCTTTTGCTACAATTCCGAAGAGAGAAGCTCAAAGTGAACTAAAGTGAATTGGATAGCTCGCGGTGAAACTTGGAGGTTATCTGATTTGTCTGATGAAAATAAACGAGGGACCAATCGATTTTAGTTGGGTGTTTTGAGAATTCCTAAATATTTCCAACTTTTGGGTTGATTCAAACTGACAGTTGATTGAGTTTTTCATTCATCTCTCCGAATGAATAATTTCATCTTTTCATATGATAAATATAGGTTATCTTCCTTGCTTCCTGAAGATGTGGGATTCCATTATACATTGCGTTGACATTAAGCTTGAAAAATTATCATAATTTTCAGCAATTCTACACTTCTTTTTAAATTTCATCAATAAGAAACTCATGGATTAAAATAAATGTATTGAAAAAATTTTAATGATAAATTATTGATAAACTTTCTTGTATTGATTGTTAGTAAATAGAAATGACTCATTGAATTTCATTTTTGATAAATGGATTAGTAAAACTTATTCTATTGTATTTGTACGGGCTTTTACATTTTACTCACTGAAATGGTTTATTTCAGTTTTTGAAGAATACTTATTCTATTAATAGAGTTTGAATTGGTCTCTTTTGCCAAGTATCTTTAAAAACATTAAAATAGAAAGGAAACCTGCGGATTTTTTATGAAAAGAAACAGAGATCCAAGGATAATAACTAATAGTTGAATAGGGAAAAACTGGAAGAAAGAAAGTAAGCTACATTATCGCTGGACATGCAAGAGATTTTCACAACAATAAAAGGCTTAGCTACTTTTAGTTGAGGCCAGTCAGGTGAAGTTTATTGCCTCAAATATACACGGTTGACCCTGTTCCACGAAGCAACTCGCGTTCCTAGAATTATAGAGCAGAGGCGAGGGGATGGGGCAGTCGATAAGATGCGGAAACTTGGCTTCGTGCTAGGAAAATGCAATGTTCAAAAGCTAACATGTTTATGCCCGTTGTACATCAGCCCGTCCACTTCTCTCCTTTCCCTCTATCACAAACATCTTGAACAAAAAATCTCCTCAGTGCTTCTTTTTACTAAATCATGTTGGATTTATTACTGAACTTTTTTTATATGTCTTCGAATAATAATTTCAATTACAATAGAAAAAGAATTGTAGTACGGTGCAATTAGACTCGAACCTCAACATCCAAAGAGAAAAGACGATTCCTACGCCAACTTGTTCTATACAACCCCTTTATTGTTTGGTAAAAAGTTACACCCCTATGAGAGTCGGGTTTTTGGTGGAGGGGGGGTTGGTGAAAGGTGCAAAATTTCAGTTTTTTGTGAATTGTAGCCGAACCAAGCGTCGGACAAAAAAATTTCATGCATGTTTTTTCTAGAGAACAAAATTTGGAAGAGATTGAGACCAATCACAACTCTGCATCATCAACCGTTTCCAAGTTACAATTTTTTGAAAACTCCATATTTTTTTCACAGGAATTATTCCGTTACTTTGAAAGTTTGTAACTTTGAATTGGAAACTCTACATCCGTATCTCAAAATCCCTCTCGGCGAAATTCATTTCTCTTCAATTTTAGACCAAATTCACCCGTCTATGTTCAGTGGTTCATGTGCTTCAGCGGTTTTAAAAAACCCTTACATCACCAAAATCCCCTAAAATTACATTTTATAAAGCTCACCACACTCGCAGTTCAGGTCGCCGGGCTCTATTTGATGCCATCTAGCCCGATTTACTCTTGTTGGTGCAACACCAGTTCTCAGTTGGTTCAGCACTGCCCATGTTCGCCAGTCCAGGTCAAGTCCTGAAGGTGTTGGTGCTTGTTTTGGGAACCATGGAGGCGGATCGGCAGATGTAGAGCCCAAAAACTCTTCCTTGATTTCAGCCTTGATGGCGGTGGTTGCTCCATTTGGTACATCACATGTCGTGTGTCAAAAGTTTGTTTGAACCGCTCAATGTATTCAGTTTCAGCTCTGCGTACTCCTGGTTCTTCAATACCTGCCGCTCGGTGCAGCTTTTCAATGGGAGTGGGTTTCATACATCCTGTTATCAAGCGACAGGTTTCATTAAGTGCTGTGTCAACCTTTTTGGCATGTGCTGACCTATTCCACACAGGACATGAATATTCACCTGTTGAGTAGCATAATGCTTTGGCTGTTGTTAATAATATGGCTGGCTTTGCACACCCCATTTGCTACTTCGAAGTTTCCTCAGGAGATTGTTTCTTGTGCTTACGTTTAACATTGTACTTTGACAGTGAGCTTTATATGTAAGTGATCTGTCCAATATAACTCCAAAGTCCTTTGGCGTCTCTGAGTGTTCCAGCTGTATAGAACAATTTGGCGTAGGAATCGTCCTTTCTCTTTGGATGTTGAGGTTCGGCCTTTTTTTTTAAAATTGCACCATACTATTGATTTTTCTTCATTTGAATGAGCCCTTACAATGATTGAGCGGAGCGAAGCGAAGCTCTAATGGATTAGGAAAGTCACTCTTTGTATAACTACTCCTCCGGAACCGCTCGACCGATTAAATTCAAACTTGCCATGGTGATAGTAGACATGGACGCCCAGGTTATAGGCTATAGAGCATTTTGAAAATTTGCATATTAAGGACGAAAAAAAGGAAAAAAAGGATTGCTTACACACTATTACTATACACATTATTCATGCTATATTCATGCTCTCTGCACTGCAGGATTGCAACCTAACATCAGTTTTGAGAAACGTTCCTGGTCAGAAAAGTCTATTATGCTCTTGAAATCATGTTGGTATCACTGGCAGAATCGGCTCCTTATCGAAACCCTCATAGTTAGCAACTAGAAACCCCAGTGGTTAGCGACGTGGACTAGTATTTCACTGCTTACCAATCAGGGGGGGTTCAAAACCTGAGCAGAACATTTTTTTTGCCGATTATTTTCAACTTAGAACAACTTCCAATATTATTTTACATAGAAATAAAAGAAATGAACGACCTTTTAAGATTTGTTTGGGTAAGAGAAAATTAAATTAAGAATTAGAAATTAAAATTAAAAATTAAAATTAAAATGAAAATTAAAAATTAAAAATTAAAAATTAAAAATTAAAAATTAAAATTAAAATTAAAAATTAAAAATTAAAATTAAAAATTAAAAAATTAAAAATTAAAAATTAAAAATTAAAAATTAAAAATTAAAATTAAAAATTAAAAATTAAAAATTAAAAATTAAAAATTAAAAATTAAAAATTAAAAATTAAAAATTAAAATTAAAATTAAAAATTAAAAATTAAAAATTAAAAATTAAAAATTAAAAATTAAAAATTAAAAATTAAAATTAAAAATTAAAAATTAAAAATTAAAATTAAAAATTAAAATTAAAAATTAAAAATTAAAAATTAAAAATTAAAAATTAAAAATTAAAAATTAAAAATTAAAAATTAAAAATTAAAAATTAAAATTAAAAATTAAAAATTAAAAATTAAAAATTAAAAATTAAAAATTAAAAATTAAAAATTAAAAATTAAAAATTAAAAATTAAAAATTAAAAATTAAAAATTAAAAATTAAAAATTAAAAATTAAAAATTAAAAATTAAAAATTAAAAATTAAAAATTAAAAATTAAAAATTAAAAATTAAAAATTAAAAATTAAAAATTGAAATGTTCTGTTTAGAATATTTAGAATATTTTTGAAATCCGTTCAAGATTAAGCAAGTAATAAGGTTTTAAAAATTTTAGATGTATTGCAAGTTGCATATCTTTCACCTTGATATGACATATCCAAATTGTAAGTTCAATGGTTCAGCAAGATTATATTGATTATATTGATGAACTAATCTGGAAGATATTGAATTAAGTTTTAAACTACCTATGTCCAATATACTTTTCAAAGGTTTCACTTCATATTAGCATTTTACTATTTTTCAGAATTTTCGGAGTTTTTCTTAGATTTTTTGAGAACAAATTGGCAGAAAATGTTGAAATTAAGTAAACAGGTCCAAATTAGGTCTAGAAATGCTGTGTTCAATAAATTTCTAATCCCTTCCGAACGGAATTTGCAGGCGAGCAAAGCGAGCCTGTTTGTCTCAGCTGACACTGACAGAGGTTTTGCAGGCGAGCGAAGCGAGCCTGTTTGTCTCACTTACACTGCCTATACTGTCGGGGGTCCAGGCTAGGCGGAGAAGGCGAGCAAAGCGAGCCTACCGGCTAGTTCTGAATAAAATGGTGCCTGATTTGTCAGGATTCAATGATAAATAACTGAGATATGACTATTTTAATTTTAATTTCAACCTTTCACATTCAATATGGTAGTTTGGAAAAACTTAATGTGGCCTGCGGCTCTATATTGTACTGTTGAAGGAGGCAAAATGGGTTTTTTACCTGATGTCTTTATTAATAAAATTATTTATTTATTTGCATGCATTCAATATTTCTCAACATGCTAGCAAACAATGGAAGCTTGTTGTGGAAATACACAAAAAGTTTGCCCAAATTTCATCCAATAGGCTTATTTTTCGCGATTTTTCAAGTTTATATTGATTTTCCTTTATAATTTGCTACTGAATAATCATTTTAAACAATCAGAGCACATTTGAGACCAAAAAAGGTACGTCAAATGCTGTATTTTCAAAGTTGAACCACTCATAGAGAAAATGACTCCAGCTCGGTCAATATTGTTTGAAAATTATTGATTTTGTCTCAATCGTAGGAAACATTCTGACCTTCAATTTGAGCCCAATCAATATTTTTTTAACCAATATTGACCAAGCTGGAGTCATTATCTCATCTTGCCTTATTCTATCAAAATAAACACTCACTTGAGAAAACATTCACTTAAAGGTTGTTGCTCCTATTTTATATTCTCATTTCATAACATTACATGGTAATAGAATGAGCCACTTTCACCATCAGCTAGGTTTAGCTAGGCTTAAAATACCGGGATCAAATTTTCGAGTCTAGGCTTCAAAAACTTTTGGACAAGAAGAAAGCTCGCTCCGCTCAATTTGCGGCTGCCTCCGCATGCGCTTCCCTAGTTATTAATAGTTTTGAAAAATTCCAATCACCAATTCCCAAATGTAGGCTACACAAACGAGTTTAATTATTTATACAAATCAAATTTAACCTTTTAACAAGATCATTTGATCATAGTTGATCAAACCTCAACTATGGAGAATAGTTTTGGATACTGGATATCAAAGTCTGGAATAAATTGCTTTTATTTTTTTCTAATATACAAAAATCGTTACCATAATCAATCCCTTCCATAATTCCTATAAAACAAAAAATTCTGAAACCCAAAAGTTATTTTATTTTCCCTAAATGTATCTTCCATATTCAGCAAGGGTTGTTGACATCTTATCAGTTGGCTTGTATTTATTCGCTTGTAAAAATCCTTTGCCGAACTCATTATTCTCAGGAAACATGGCAAAGTAACTTCAGATGCTGTAAAATATTTTTGTATAAATTCTCAGCAGCAGTTTTCCTCCTTGAGAGGTGTATCAACTGAGGATTAAACTTCTCGAACTTTGCTGCGCTGCTGTTCGCCTTTCATTGGTCGTAATAGTAAATTTCTGCTAACGAGCAAACTTCATCTTTGCAATGGTGAAGTTCGGAAGCCACCACAATAGACCAGAGTTGCAAACAACGTTCCCGACCTAGCCAACGCTAGCAGCACAGCGCAGCACACCAAAGCCAACTAAGTCCCCATTCCGTCTTGACAAATTATTGTTATTCGACTTCCTTTGCCTCAGACTACACTTTTCACATTCAATCGGCTTCTGATCTGAATAAGCTTTCAGAGCTGGTGATACATTGTTGAAACGCGATGTTGATTCATAACGATCGAAATTATTAAAATATTATTTTCGCCTCTGCAAGGTTTTTGCTTCTGTTATTGCAGAGGATCTCGTCTGCATGTTTGGGAGTAGATGCTCTCAAGCATTATTACTACGGTAGTATGTAATATTACTTTGGCTTTGACACTTCAATTAGAAGTCCTATTTTGGTCTCTGATCATGATCACACAGTGTAGTAAACCTGTGTGATTATGTATATATTCAATAATATTTTATCAAAGTTATAAATGATGAATGAAATTAATTGATAGGCTGACATGATCATAAATTGCAGTTATCATTCGAATTTTCCTATAGCAGTAATTGAAACCAAAGATCATTTTACAGATGAAGTTTCATACCTCTTGAAATGTGTCACTATAAAAATGTTACCGATAAGAAAAATTTAAGGAAAACTTCTTTGTTGAAAATTTTCTACATGATCCTACAAGATCTTGAAAGTAATAATGTATTTTGAGTAACCAATCAGATTGTAATATTCACACTGAATTCGCCGTCATTACTTTCTATAATTTTAGATGGACTCTAATATTCAAATAAAAATTATCCAATATACAAATAGAAATTGACAAGGAAAATATATCTTTTCTATCATTACTAATGTACGTGAGGTGAGAGAAAAAAATTGTTTTTCTCGAAGGATAGGTCAACTAGAACAATAATATAGTTTCTTTCGAAGCAGAAGAAAACAAATTCTTGAATGAAGAGAAACGAGTCCTCTATTCCCAAAGAAGTCTATGATAAGTTCCACTTACACCCCTAATCCACATCAAAAGTCGTAAATCCTTTCTTTCCATCTGCGCTCCAATAACAAACCCTGTCCTCACCACGCCTCTGCCATCTTTCAACCTACTACGACTATTCCCTACTGATGTCATTCCCCAAATGGCTGTTTATCTTATTCGGGCATGAAATTCCATCACCATGTTTCTCTAACTTTTGTTTCTATCGCATCCCCTATCTGTTTCTCCATTTACAACTAGATGTCGTTCGTAGCTTTTTCACAGAGTTATCTATTGTCGGTTTTTTGTTTATATCAAATAACATTTTTTTTTTTTAAATCTAGTTCTTAGAATGATTTACTGGCGTTCCAGTCTCTACTATTATTTCAAAAATTCCTAGAGTTTATGACTCACGGCAATCTCATCTCCCTCATTTATTTGTAAAGATAATTGTCTTGAATTTAAAACGAGTGATGAAGACAATCACTACAAGACATGAAGAAATCATGCAAGATATGATTTTTACGATATGAATTGTGTCACAGATAGAGTGTGTGTTAGAGTTAGACCAGTTAGAAGAAAGAGGAAACAATCGTATTCAGTGAAAACTCTTTTTTTACTGTGGTAATAAAAGAGGTAAGATACATGATATTTCACAGATTATTGTGATCAGTGAGTGTATTGCATTATTAAGAGAATAAGATCAAAATGGTTTGAAATTCGAGAATTGGAAACTTCTAAGTTGTACCGTGAATAGGAATCATGGTCTACTCTATATTTATTCGTAATGTGTAGGGTATGCGCCATTAAAATAAATTATTGATTTAGATTTTTCATGGATCTGCACCGGTGAGTTTTAATATTTAAAATTTACTACCGAACCGTTTTTATATGCAGGTTGCATCTGTGCATGCAAGCAGAGTGAATTTGAGATGGGTTGTCTGATGCATTATTAATGAACTGCAGTTTCCGAAAAGCAGGCAACCATCTTCCACGCCTAGAGAGATTGCTGATCAAAGTTTAAGTTTGAGTCGTTTCGTCTTATCTAGCCTAGCACCACCGATGCACTCCTCAAATTTAACCATTCTCTATCTCTCTTTTGCTAGCTCCCTCCAAAGTTACTCACCTTTCCACCCACAAGCGCACTTATCTGAGTTTTTCATTTGGCTGTGTGTCATCCACCCTCTGGCGCATCGCATCTCAGAAGACAGCGTTCACGCATGCGCACCGCCCTTTTCTCATTTGGGTCTCGTAAATTCAACAAGCGCGCTCGCGCCCCTATCTTCCCAAACCGGCTCGATCAATTCCAAAGTCTTGGAGACTAGACGACCGGATAACATTAATGAGGAAACTTCTCAAGAATTAATAGAGCACAGAACATCTTCCTTTACTTGCACGTGTGCGTGTGTACGTGTGTGAGTACTCACTACAAAATATTGTGGCACCAACCGTCTAAATCGTCATTATTAACATTTCACTGGATCCCTTAATTCCAGCTATCTGTAAAACTTCTTTATTGTATCGTTCCTGTGCTTCTTTCATTCGTAGTGAAGTTTCCAGTAGTTGGAGTCAAATTAAGCACCTCTTCAGGATTGAGAGATTAAGAAACACCACGGAACCTTTCATAGTATTCCGTTCCTTCTATCAACCCTTAATTAATTGTTGGACTTTTTAATTAGTTAATCATGAGTTTGAGAGTGAGATGAACATTCTAACGTTCTTTTCCCTACTTGTTGTTTTCTATATCATGGCCGGATCAAATGAGTATTGCATCTATCTCTTCGAATCATAAGATTACATTTCAAACTAAATAATTTACTTCTCACTTTAATTTTATACTTCCTGCCCTACCGGTTAAAAATTGGAGGGCGGGGGTTGCGTTTGGTAATATTATTCTAATCTTCGGTTCAAGCCATCATAAAAATATTCAGACCTGAATTAATCGATTTATACTTCTCATCAGTGCAGTACTTTTACAATCTTTTTATTCTTCAAGTACTCTATACAATAACTATTCTTTCCCTTTGTGAATATTTATAGTCTTTCCCTTTGTGAATATTTATAGTAGACGAATGAAATATATAGATTTCCAATTTTCATAGTTTTTCTTCTCTATTAGACTTCTTCATGCGGGCTATTCTTATTCTAAAATATTAATTTCAAATTCAAGTTCTGTTCACCTCCTTTTTCATTTCCACACATATATGTTTTTGACTGTAAATCATAGGATTGAGATGGAATTTCCTAGCAATATTTAGTAGCTATCAAAGTTATATTCGGCTGTCACAGTCAGTCGAGTAGTTCTAGTAAATACGGTGTTGCCAGAGGTAGAGTATTGCATTTCACTAGCGCTCCCCTGGAAAGTGCTTTTCCACGAAACAAGATATCTTCACGGCATTGAGCCGAGTGGGTGTTCTGACTCTTCTATTCTGTACTAAAACTTCTTCTCGTCAAATGGAATGTTCTTCACTCATTTGACTCCGAAACTGCCCACCATATTCTTCTGGAACCTCTGAAGTTCTCATTTTTAATTTTTCATGTCTGTTAGCAAGTGAACAATTGTTTCGTTTTCCATTAAGTTATATGTATACAAATTCAAAGCTGTTAAATTCAAAAGTAGTTCAAGTTCCATACAAATTTTTGACTGAGAATTTCATTTTTAAAATTGAGTGGAAAGTAGCAACATTTTGGAATAAATTAGCGATCAAATTAGGAGAGAGTAACAATTTTAGGCTAGGCCATTTATCTCTCGCCAAAATTCAGTGATATTGCCATTACTTGCACAATGCACATGCATTCATTAATAATTTATACATAAATTTTCTCATTGACCTTGATAAACTTATAATGTACCTATTAAAAGTTCATAGTATAAAATTTTCAAGTTATAATCAAATCTCTCCAAATTCAAAAATCTCTCCAAAATCTCTCTTCAATTACATTGAGTTTCCCACTCAATTTAGATTAAATGAAATAATTGAAGAAAATGTCCTCTCTGTATTCTCCTTCCCATGCAAAGAAGTTGGATTGAATTTGGAGACTGATTGTAGGCTGGGGTGATTCAACAGAAAAACTTCTCAGAAGATTAGAAATAGGAAGAGGATTGGCCGCAGTGAAGCATTGATTTCCAGTACGTGACAGCTTTTGGCTAACCCCTGACATCCAATCGGGAACTACTTGGGCGCTCTCATTTTTCCTCACTTGATAGATGACTCTCATACAAGGTTAGACATTTTGAAGGAGTCAGATCTCTTCCTTGAAGAGTGCACACATAGTTGATATGAAGTTGAGTAGGAGAAGGAATTGCTACGTCCATCAAGGATGGACCCTCGATATTGTTGAATGGTTCATCATCACAAAATCTTTTGAAGAGTTAGATGATCGTATTTTTGCATTTCAGTTAATTTTACTTTTTTAATTTTAGTTATATTTTTTTATTATCAACGGTAATGCTGTGAAATATTTTTTGTATGATTCTATAACTGATAACTATTTTTTGTTGCAGGTGGGTTTTAGTAGGCATATGCGTTACTACCAACGAATCAGAGTTCAAAGTGAGTATATCATAACATTACATTACAAAATGACGGTACAAAATATTGTTGAGATTTTTTTTAACGCTTTGCCCTCAGCATTTTGATAGAAGGCTGCTCTTCGTCAAGAAACAGGGTAAATAATAACAATTCTAAATATTGTAATCATGTAATCAATCAGGCCAAACCCAACCACGGACATTTGCAATTAGAATGAGAAAGTACCTATCTATTAAATTGCTTCAATTAAATGCAGAATAGGAGCAGACAATGTTGTTTTATGATTTTTTTTCTTGCTCTGAAAATTTATTTGTTCTGTAAATTTACTTTAGTTACAGTATAAATAACAGAAATCCTGATTATTATTATTATTATTGATGCAGAAAACTTCAATTCAAATTTTTTAATATCAATCTTACTAATGAAAATCTAATATTTTTGTCTCTTGGTGCCAAAATTTTGAGATTAGTGACATCAATAATATATTTCAATGGCAGCATCAGAAAATATTGGCCGATTGTAAAAATTTGTAGTATATAATGCTGTTATCAAATCTCATGTGACTAAACTATTATGGTGATCGGTGCATTACAACAATATTATTGTAACAGTGGCTTTACACACGTTAGCTTGTATGTATTTGTTGTGGCACGATATTCGGTTAGTGTGTCAGGGGGACAGGGTCAACACGATGCTCAGGGACATTATACACTGAACCGCGCGCGCACTCCACTTGCCATCCTCTTTCAACCATCTCCCATCTGCCTTCCTCCGTCACGATGACTGCTATAGTTTTCGTTGTTCTTAATAAATCATACTGCTCGAATTGTGTACTCTGTTGGGGTGGTTCAGTACAACATTCGATATTCATCGCGATTATTAATCGTATTACGTACTTTATTGCGCGTCGCAGATAGCCAGCAAATTAGACCTCGCTCTATTAACACGCATGCATCCATGTATGAACGCTAGTAGGCTATTTGCTGAACAGTTTAATTAGTTGATGTGAGTTGACTGATTAGTAGGATGGATAGTATGATTATTGGATGGGAGTAATAGATTGATTAGTAGGATAGTATAGTAAGTATTGTATATGATTGGACAATTCAATATTGCCACTGAGCCAAAGAGCTTGTTTATTCTATTTGAAATCAAATATAAATTGAATGATGTACTCAGTATAGATTTTCAATCCTGAATTCCTATGGGATTGCAGTCTAGAATTAAATTCAGATAGATCCATTCTTCTAGTCACTTGGTTTCAATATTTCAAATCAAATCAAATTTATTTATTTGTTTGAATTTTAACTTTTCATTCTTAAGTAACAATAAGAGAGAAGTGAAGAACTACATTTTTTCAAGTATATTCATATAAAATTCTAGTATTTCAAATATTTATTACTACTTGTAAATTGTAGTTTAGAATAGGAGAAATTTCCATGTAGAGTTCCTTGAAGCACCAAGCACCTATCTAGCTGAGGATGGGGCAGGTATAGCCCTGAAACTATGATACTATTATACATAGTTTAAGTTAGTGGTATTGACAATATCGGTGTCTTTTTATTTCTCATTATGGGAAAATACCACAATATCTTATGAAATACAATTTTTTTCAGGAACAATTTGCTCATTAGTTGCCAGACTAGATAGCAATCTATTGTTGAAAAAAAATTATTCAATAGTCACTGGAAACATCAGTACGTCTATCTCAAATAATTATTTTCAGTGGATAATGTGCAAAATTGTTATTGAAAGTCCTATCACTACCTACCATATTATTGAAAGTGAGTAATTTAAGAGACAATTTAATTCTTTGAAATTAGTGATTGATAATAAACGGGTCTATATAAAACATTGATTTTATTGTATTCTAAGTAGAGGCCACTTCACAAAATGAGACTACAGTTTACTGGATGGAAGTTTTGATTCAGTGAGAGTGGTTTTACTTTCAGTCATTCTGTAACACATTGGTCTCTTGTAATTGTGGAGATAATTGAGAAATTTTCCCAACTGGCCGAGATAGGAGGAAAGCATTGGATTTGTGGGGCCTTGATGGTGGCCAGCCGTTATCACTACACAGTCTCGTCCTGTCGTAACAGTTGTCCGCCGGCCGCTATGGCGCTATCCGGCCGGTCTCAGGAGAATCGTTATTGGCCAGCGATATTGGCTGTCTTCGATGCACTGTTTGCGGCCGAAACGACTTCCCTTTACTGCCAATCTCCCATCCTACTTCCACCACCAAACCAATCTACCTACTGTCCTTCCTTCCATTTCATTCCATTCCTCTGTCTCAATTCAATCTTTCCCGGCCTCTCCACCATGTGTTGCTGGTCACTCCTTGCTTCCAATCTCTGTGATTTGAGATTATTTTTCTCTTCTCAGAGTGTCGCCTCAGGCAATTAGCTGGACTCATTCAGGATATAGTTCATCCTGGTTTTCCAGGCTGTGGTTTTTCACGGATTGGAAAATTTGTGACAATATCACTTCGAGGTACCGGAATAAATTGGAATACAACCCAGCGGAAAATTCGTCAAATCACGAATATCTTCTAATTGCCACTCTCTAGTACGCTATCTACTATAATAAACATATTTATGTGCTATCTACTTTTTGACAAGGGTAGAATTTTTTGCTTAGATAGATGAGACATAAGAGAGTATAATTTCAGAAATTATTCTAGCCAATCGAAAATTTCTTATTTTGATGCACTTATTTTATGCAAAAACAATATTTCTATGTGATAGATCAATTATGGCAATTATGCAGACGGTCCTTTGCTCTATCACTCTTGTATCTGATAAGTGCGATAAATGCATTACAATCGAAATGAAAATTTGAATATGTTGTGGATTTTAATGCAATACAAATCCAATAATTTATTATTAATTGCAGCTTTCACGATCATATCATTAATTGATATTAATTGATTATATCTAATCTACGTTGTGAAATAATAATTGGCAACCTAATACTAAGCTATTGTATTGCATGAATTAATTTAAATTCCGAATTATTATAGTGAGCACGCAATCGAGTTAATTGTGAAAGGATAGGCATGTTCTTGAACTTCCCCTCGCCCTAGAGGAAAATTATTATCGGTTACGGGGCTGGTTATGCAAGTTCTTTGAGTTGTATCATCGGAAGGGCATTGTTAGGCGGTATTAGCGGCGCTGATTGCGTTACAGTGTCGCCTGCTGGTAATGGACTGGCCATTACGCGTGGGATTGATGAATAGGTAATGATCGGCGTGTTTATTGTGGCTGCCTGTTCACCCAACCCTCGTCAAAACTGCAGCTCTGGGATTGGCACATGCTAATTTGCTTCGAGCCGAGTTAATATTAATTGAATAAACAGAGCTAACCGGGTCTTGACTGCAATCAGTAAGCCACAGCATACCTTCACTGGCGGTATCCCTTATTTATGTGGTGCGGTGCGGTGCGGTCAAGTGCCACTGGCGACCGCAACAAACTCATGGCGACAAACTCCATCCTACTCTACTCTAATGACATTGTATTATGTTGTGTTGCTCAATTGATGCCTATCAATTTTTAGTAAGCATATTATTGTAGTCATGAACTACTCAACATTACAATTGAAATTATTGAAAAATATTACAAAATTATTTTGTAGTCAAATTTTAGTTAAAACTAGGGAAGCGCATGCGGAGGCAGCCGCAAATTGAGCGGAGCGAGCTTTCTTTTTGTCCAAAAGTTTTTGAAGCGTAGATTCGAAAATTTGATCCCGGTATTTTAAGCCTAGCTAAACCTAGCTGATGGTGAAATTGGCTCATTCTATTACCATGTAATGTTATGAAATGAGAATATAAAATAGAAGCAACAACCTTTAAGTGAATGTTTTCTCAAGTGAGTGTTTATTTTGATAGAATAAGGCAAGATTAGAAAATGACTCCAGCTTGGTCAATATTGGTTAAAAAAATATTGATTGGGCTCAAATTGAAGGTCAGAATGTTTCCTACGATTGAGACAAAATCAATAATTTTCTAACAATATTGACCGAGCTAGAGTCATTTTCTCTATGAGTGGTTCAACTTTGAAAATACAGCATTTGACGTACCTTTTTTAACTCAAATGTGCTCTGATTGTTTAAAATAATTATTCAGTAGCAAATTATAAAGGAAAATCAATATAAACTTGAAAAATCGCAAAAAAAATAAGCCTATTGGGCAAAATTTTTGTGTATTTCCACAACAAGCTTCCATTGTTTGTTAGCATGTTAAGAAATATTAAATGCATGCAAATAAATAAATTATTTTATTTATAAAGACATCAGGTAAAAAACCCATTTTGCCTCCTTCAACAGTACAATATAGTTATTTGTGTATCAGTACGCATAGAGTGATTTTGCTGCATCAAGAGAAACACTTACGCACGAGCCGCAGGCCGTATTACACATTAAGTTTTTCCAAACTACCATATTGAATGTGAAAGGTTGAAATTAAAATTAAAATAGTCATATCTCAGTTATTTATCATTGAATCCTGACAAATCAGGCACCATTTTATTCAGAACTAGCCGGTAGGCTCGCTTCGCTCGCCTTCTCCGCCTAGCCAGGGGGCTCCGCCCCCTGGACCCCCGACAGTATAGGCAGTGTAAGTGAGGCAAACAGGCTCGCTTCGCTCGCCTGCAAAACCTCTGTCAGTGTCAGCTGAGACAAACAGGCTCGCTTTGCTCGCCTGCAAATTCCGTTCAGAAGGGATTAGAAATTTATTGAACACAGCATTTCTAGACCTAATTTGGACCTGTTTACTTAATTTCAACATTTTCTGCCAATTTGTTCTCAAAAAATCTAAGAAAAACTCCGAAAATTCTGAAAAATAGTAAAAAGCTAATATGAAGTGTAACCTTTGAAAAGTATATTGGACATAGGTAGTTTAAAACTTAATTCAATATCTTCCAGATCAGTTCATCTATAATCTTGCTGAACCATTGAACTTACAATTTGGATATGTCATATCAAGGTGGAAGATATGCAACTTGCAATACATCTACAATTTTTTAAAACTTATTACTTGCTTAATCTTGAACGGATTTCAAAAATATTCTAACACAACATTTCTAGACCTCATCTGAACCTGCCCACCAAATATCAACATTTTTTACCGATTTTTTTCAATTTTTAATTCTAAATTTTTAATTATTAATTTAATTTTCTCTTAACCAAACAAATCTTAAAAGGTCGTTTATTTCTTTTATTTCTATGTAAAATAATAAAAATAATATTGGAAGTTGTTCTAAGTTGAAAATAATCGGCAAAAAAAAATGTTCTGCTCAGGTTTCGAACCCCCCCTGATTGGTAAGCAGTGAAATACTAGTCCACGTCGCTATCCACTGGGCTATGAGGGTTTCGATAAGGAGCCGATTCTGCCAGTGATACCAACATGATTTCAAGAGCATAATAGACTTTTCTGACCAGGAACGTTTCTCAAAACTGATGTTAGGTTGCAATCCTGCAGTGCAGAGAGCATGAATATAGCATGACAATAATGTGTATAGTAATAGTGTGTAAGCAATCCTTTTTTTCCTTTTTTCGTCCTTAATATGCAAATTTTCAAAATGCTCTATAGCCTATAACCTGGGCGTCCATGTCTACTATCACCATGGCAAGTTTGAATTTAATCGGTCGAGCGGTTCCGGAGGAGTAGTTATACAAAGAGTGACTTTCCTAATCCATTAGAGCTTCGCTTCGCTCCGCTCAATAACCTGTTCAAATTTGCCAGTTACTTGATAAAACATTTTTTATTACAAGATTTTTTTCGCTGATGTGCTGCACGTTTCAATATACAGTAGATGAATTTCATCTCTTCTTGAAACACGTGTTTCATGTTTGGGATAGAGTAATTTACTTGATGAGCTAGAATTGATTGTAGTTTTGGTGAGTGATCTGATGCTTACTCGATTTTGAAACCCGAGATATAAATAAGGAATTTCTCTGCGTTTACACTTTCAAGTTCGTTAATTATCCGCTAAATATAAACTTCAAATATCAAAATCGCTTTCCGGTAGTTCGGTTCATCTTTCAACATCGCCATTCCCAATCTATTGGTCATTGATTAATGATTATGTCATCTTATGTGTCTTATCATCCTAGACACAAACAATAACCAGCATCTCACTGAAAACTAATACTAAGTTCAAATTTTGTCTCTTCATTTAGAGAGCTCTGCTTGCATTTATTTCCAATATCTCCTCTTTTGATCGATAATTAATAATATAATGATATTCGAAATATTAGTTCCTTCGAAGGGGTTTCAATCATCAGATTTGTTCAAGGTTATTGGATGTAAGTTTGTTTGTTTGTCAATGGCGCAACAGCCCTATGAAGGGCCTAGGCCTACCAGCTGGTCGCCAGTTTCATATTCACCTAACTATAATACAGTCCGTCCATTAGATGGACATTGGATGTAAGTGCCACGTAGTATTTTGTTGGCAGCCTGTTGTTTAATTGTTGGAAGTATCAGTTCAGTTGGATAGAATGTGGTAGCAGTGGAGAGGAATCGGGAAAGAGCAAATCGGCCATGAAGTGGCAAGAATCGATTTGGATTTACATCAACTACGTCTATTACTAATGCCTAGTGCAGACTACTAAAGAAAGGTCTGGGCTGAAAAGGTTTCTTCTACACTCTGTTGGATTTGACCATGAAAAGGCTTGCATTTATAACCTGAAGATCACAACATTAGTGACTGTTTTCGTAACGTTTTGATACTTGTAGGCTCTCTGTCTAATATTGTATCGTGTTCTGAGGCTTATTCCGATAAAGTTAGCATTTTTTGAGGAGTGATTTAATTTCGTGTTAAAGAACCTCATTTGACTAATATTTTTGTTATTTTATTTTTTGTCACTAATCTTTTTTCTATAATAATCTATCTTCATATGAGTGAATAAATAAATCATCTTCATATTGAAGTTATATAATTGTTTCATGATAAGAATTATCATAATTCTTTGGTTGCAACATCGTTTTTGGTATTATTCAATTCACTATTTAATCAGTGAGCTGAATTGTAAACTGTTTTTAAAATGTTCATTTCTGAAGCATCGTTTTTCATTTTAAAAATGTGTTGGAAACTGCTCTTTTTCAAAGAAGTAGTCTAGAATAGAATTTATGTTGGATGATGTTCTTTTATATATCACTTCGAATCAAGCAAGACTCACACACTGATCCCATCTGTCTATTTTCACAACCTCTAGGAGGACGTTTACAGCTGAGAGACAAAGACGTGATAGATTCCTTCATCTTATTACGCTTTGATTTACAATTTCCGTCGCGTTGTTTTAAATAATTTCTACGCTGCCTGCCATCTTCAGCAGTAGTCTGAGGAGGGGGGATTCCTCCTCGTGGGACATCTCTTGTTGTTGTCTCCGTTCGACGGTTCCATGAGAAGGGGCCGCTGGATGCTCGGCGTTTTGATAATTTTGTGTATTTCGGACGATTTTCGAATGGCCTCGGACCGTTTTCAAGTGTGTGCCTCGTTGTGAAATAGGAGGCAACACAACAGGAGCGCCTCATCGAAACAAGCCGTGACCGTCGTCATTGCTGTTGTTAAACGCTTGTTCGATATACCACCTTGTCAGCGTCCATTGTCGCTGCCAATATTCCACGGTCGGTCGGCCCCCATTCACTCTCCTCAATCATCGGGCACAGTCTCACAACTCATGTCAAAGTCAAGTTGTGGGTGAGAGTGAGGGGCTGCGAATGTTTGCTGAGATCTGGAATCTATTTTTGATTCTGTGATCTCAAGCAATGGATTTGATTGACTTTGATGGGATTTTTCTTGTTTAGCTGTATTTTATGCATCTCTTTCGTTGAACACTCGTTCTTTCATGTTTTTTATTAATTTTCATGTTGAAAATATATTTCTTGTCATCTACTTCTTTGTCATCTCTAGCTTCACTCTTTTACATGGTTCCATTAAATTAAGTTTGAATCAACTGCGTCGGAATTTTTCAACGTAAAAATATGTCAGTTCTCTATTGCAGTTGAAGCTTTGCTTCGCTTGCTCAAATTCTTTGACTTAACCCTATGAACTTAATTGTAGAGCCACATTGAATTTTAGTGATTTTTTTCCAATTTAAAAAAAAACAGTGAATAGTATTAAATAAAGCAGTAAAAATCATATTAGTAATTTGATAAACTATTTACTCTATGAGTTCCGAAATTATCAAAGCTTAAACTTCCCAAAAGTCAAAACGTTGAAGTCAATAATATCAATATTGAATTGAATTATAATATTGCCTAGAATGCAAAAATTACTAGATAAGAATAATTCAGAATTTTTCATTGAAAAACTCCCGTAATATTTCAAATGTTTCATATGAATTCGAATGTATTTTGAATAGTCCATAATTTTGAAAATAGTCCATTAAAGTTGATTCATGCCAGATTTTGAAGTCTTATAAAATAATTCAGCATCCCTACACCTCGATCTCACAATTTAAGCTACTTACAAGCAATACTTGTTGTCTTATAAAGAATAGAGATTGTCACTGAGATCACTTATAGGCACAGAAATGAATCAGCTCATAATAATCCCATCACAAACTGTCAAGCTTAATCGCCCTTTTGTAATCTGGTCTGCTCCGGCGGCTTCAGTGTCCAATAAATTTCAACTCAGGTGGTGGGATGGAGGAGTATTCAAAGTGTAAATAATAATGACGATGAAGCTACTTACTGAAGCGGAGGTCCTCCCCTTCTTTTGGTGGAAGCTTTCAGAAAAGTTTGTAGTAGTTGTTGATAGTCGTAATTATATGCCTGCCTTCTTGGCAAGACTGGATCTCGTTAAAAGCCACAATTTCGGCTGAAGGAAATTACTTCTCGGTAATCTTGTCTGCGTTTCATCTTAACCGTTTTAGTATTCATAATAATTGTTTGGTTCAATCTCGACTTTTTCGTGGAGCCTGAGGAGCTGTTGTGATGGTAAATCGTGACCAATGCTAGCTCCCATATAAGGTTTCGTAAAGGTCGATCATCATCGTAATCTTTGGAGAGTCATTTCCAAAGTTAAATTTGGCTGGTAAAACTCATACTCTGATTAGTTTTGTGGGTATATATTACCTAATCAAACCCCGTTTGCAATCAATTGATAGGATTATTATTCTCGAACTTTATCAAAGTCTGAGATAGAATTAAATTCACAGTGCAGATTATTCAGTTGCAGTTGCAGTGAATTTTTTATTGCTATTTCAACAGCATTTTCTTGATATATTTTTAACTTGCGAAATAAATGTATTTTCCCGGGCGTATAGTGATGTTTGTACTTTAATGAACTGACAAGGCTAGTAAGATATTACAGAAACCCACTATTCTTATGGATATAAATTTTTATTTTGGAAATAGAAGGTATTCATATTGATTTGAATGAGTTGTTTCATTTTAAAACCATTTCTTCTATGTATTGGCTGTTCCAAATTACAGCATGCTTTCGTATCTAATCGTCCAAATTCCTTTGAATCAAGCTCTCATCACAGGTTTTTGACTTTGTTTCTCACCTTATGAAATTTGCGACGTTTTCAACAAAAAAGAGAAACTTAAAATACGCTTTGTTCATTTCTCAACTTGACCTTTCTTTGTATAGCAAGTGACTTGCTTCTTTCCAGCTATTCCAGTCTCAAAATGAGCTGGAAGAAAAGGGGTGTCGACATCCAGGGGTTTCTTCTTTTCAATTCCATTTATATGTAGACTAAAAAACTACTTTAGGAGGAATAAAGGTGCAAAACAAAGTTCTTGTAGGTTATTGTGTAATTCTAGGTGTCAAAAACCTGTGTTCAATTTTGGTGGTGCCTTATTTGAAAGAAGTTATGCAGATTGTGAATGCACGAGTTTTTTCTTAGATTCCACCGTATTTCGGACTCAAGAAATTATGAGGACGATGATGAGGGTGGGTGAGGGTTTAGTGAGAGGCTGTTTTGTCGCCGCAGCAAGCACTCTGCTTGTGACTTGTGCCCTCTATTAGCTTTCAGCTGTAAATGCTGCTAATGGATGAAGCCAAGACAAAAGAGCGCCCTACTCTCAGCTGCACATTAAAGTAGCCTAACGATGGACGGCGACTTGTTTCTTGTTTACGCTACATATACCCGGGTACACACACCCGCCACCCGCCACAAATATACTCACAACGCTAATGTGGAGTGACGCTCCAATACCCAACGCCAACCAAACCACTTTTACGGTCGCTCCTTCATTCATCTCCCCACTCCCTTCTTCTTCTTTTATATTTAGCATTCGTTTTTATTTCGTTTTGCACTTTTCCAACATTACAAGCAGCAACCATTACTACGTCTTGAAAGTGTCCATTTTCATGACCAACCATTTTCATGACTGCAAATTAAGGTTGAGAATAGCGGGTTTCATTGTTTCCAAGAATTGATTTAGGCCTATTAGTAAGTTAAGTTGAATTAATTAGTGAGTCACGTTTTGGTTGAGTTAATCAAATTTCATCTAATATTTCAATTTTTCAAGTATAATATAAAAATACACTGGTGCTGAAATATAAAGTATATTAATTTCAAATGGTCAATGATAAATCAAAATGATTCATGATGTGATGATCGTTATCCTAAACAAATGACTTTCTTCTAGAATTGATAGAATTCCATTTGGAAATGTAGGAGAATCTGACTCATGGAGTGAAAACTGAATCCTATCAGAGCAATAACAGACTAGGCCATGCGAACCCCAATAAATTTTCATTTTCTCTCCAGCACCACATTAGCTTATTAGTATTGGTTCTTGAACATATTGGGTGTATAGAATTTATTAATTCGAATGGCTTGTGACTTATTTGATTTTTGATTATGTAACTGAAATTTAAAGTGATGAACGATGCCTGGCAGTTTCAATTAATATATCCCCCAACTTACTTCAGTTCAGAGTCAAATTGATTCTAGAGATTGTGTTCTGTGCAGTCAGATTGCTGGAAACGACAATTTGTAGTTTGCAGTTGTGTGAATTCGTTGCGCGGCCAAGTAGACAAAAGACAAATAGAAGTGTAGAGGAAGAGGCAGCTGAGAATGCAATTGTAGTGAGTGGTTGAGTGTGTGCGCGCGTACTGAGTCAATTAGACATTTAATTAAGTAGAATGAAATTCGCGACGGGAGCCTCTATTCTGGCCTGTCTGTTTCTGAAAAGAGAGGGTATGATAGGGGTTTGGGGGAGAGTAACAGAGAGGGTTGGCTGTAATGAGTCAGTTTGCAGGCTAGAGGATGGCTCAAAGGCGCCGTCCGATTGCAGGGAAATTAAAAGACATTAGTCGAAGGGCTGACTACTGGTGGAAGCTAGGACCCGCTTTCCTTTCAGCGTGTTTCCGTTTTCCTCAAGCGTCGATTTTCCGGCGTCAAACGCCGCTCCTTCTAACCACCCCCCCCCTCTGCCAACCCCTTTGACAAAGGCTGTTTCCTCCTCCAATCCTCAACCGCAACCGCAATCCTCTTTCTGACTTGCTCGACTGGACAATTCTATTCACTGGACTGGATTATTTTCAGCTCTCGAATGCTAGTTGAAAAATATTTACCGAGTGTAATAATTGACTCGTTTGAAAATATAATTTGTTTTTTTTTCTTTTTCTTTTGGTTTATCTTGTTTAATTTTTTACTGTGCTTGGAGAAACTATAGTTGAAGTTCTTGATACTATTAACGCAAGAGTTTATTGTTATTTAGATTCTTAAAACGTTGGTAAATCATAAAAATTCTGGAGGAGACGAAAAGCCGTTGGTCTGACTGAAAGAAGTCGTTCGTCATCTTTCATCATTACCATCTCCCTCATTACCCACGCACAAGCCTAAGAAGTCATGTGGGCATCACTCTCTGAAAATTACTTGTGGAGAGGTGAAGATGACAATCTAGTTTATATTGAATCACAATTCTACAGTAAAGCTTTTCACATCCACGTATTATTTCAAGTATTTTGAAACAAGTTACCTAATTTTTTTCATTTTCTTCAAATCTATTCATCATTAAATACTTGGAGTGAATAGGATGTGGTATTGTGACAATTTCTAGACTGATTAATCAAATTTAGAAGTATCTAAATCTAAATTTAGAAGTATCTTTTCTTTCTTGGTAATGGTTAGTTGAGATTTAAAAACTAGACAAATCCAATGAAAACGTATTGTTTCCTAGAACTATTTGCAAAGAACTTGCAGGTGTTTGATGAAGCTGGTTTTGGTGACCAGTAGTCTGGAAGTCTGGAGTGGGGAGTTGTGTTGTTGACTGGAGGCTGATGGCTGTGGACGTGGACCCCTGCTGCTGCCTGCTGCCCTGGGGAGCCGCCCGCCGCTCTTAATTACATTTCTCCCCTCCCATTATCACCCTTAATTATTACTAGACTGACTAGCCTCCACTTACAGCCAAAGCCACTCTCAACCAATTCTTCACTCATTTAAATGTCTTCACCTTTATTTAAGAAACATTAATCTTTGAAACCATATCACATCATACAATCTGCTAGAAGTCTGCCTAAGAACGTTTCTTTGTTTTGTATTCTATTATCAATAATTAGTAGAGATTTGAAAATAATGTGAATTGAGTCAAAACTAGAAAAGGAAAAATATATTGAGAATTACCTTATTTAGAGAATTAAAATCTTCAAATAGGCTACTGTAGTTGAAAATATTATCTGAGTAACATTGCAAGGTAATAGAACATTTGAAAGAATCTATTAATTTAGAGTCAGATAAGTTTGTCTTTAAACTATTGAACAGAAAAATATGATGTACCTAGAGATGATGCCAGAGATGAGAGTGGAATATTTCTGCCATTTTCTCGATATTTCCTCGATCAACAAACTAGCATGCTAAGTAAACAACAATAACTTCTCAATAAACTAACATTTTCGTCAAGATTCAGCAGAGGTGTACTATTATGAATGAACATCACCCGAGATTTAGTATACTCAGTACAGTATTATACAAGGTTTATAGAGAACTCAACAATCTGACAAGTTGACAACAGCTCAATTAACATTATTGAATATTACTCAGTTTATAGATTCTTCACAATATTACTTATTTATTCTGCAGACCTAAACTGAGATCCTCTGGTCATCCAGGATCAATAAACAACTCAACAATTTTCTAACCACTCAATTGACAATATGGAAATATTGTATGTATGTATTTAGCATTTGGTTTTGTTGGTGCTTATGGGGGTTTGACTACCTTCAAGAATTATGAATGGTTCAAAGGTTTTTCAGTTTGATTATAAGTTTGTTATTCGACTATATTGTACACGAAATACAGTTGGTGAATGCTGAGTGTATGTGTGGTGTGGATGGTTTGAACCAGACAAAGTCGGCAACGCGTAGACTATTTTCGCCAAGCAGCGAGCAGCAGCTCTATCCTTTTCACTTTTCATTGGTTGTTTACTGTTGATTTACGACCACTTCTAATGACCAAACTCTCGGCCTCACTTGTTCTCTCTCCTCTCTGTCTGAACAGGTCGTCGCAATAATCGTGCTCGAATTCTGCTCTTACTTAGCAGTCGGACAGAGATTTACTTAGACAAGTTCAAAGTAGTGCTTCACTCTCCCCTCATTGGCGACCTTCTTCTCGCTAAGCTCAGCTCAGCTCTGAAGCCCACTCATAAAATTAAAACAAAAATCGCTGTTAGGTGCAGCTTGATTTACAGCGTTCTTTTTCAGTCGCCAGTGCACTTATGTTACTCAAGCAGATACGATTTGGCTTAGGTCATGGTGAACCCGGCACTTTTTCTAATCCAACGTTTTCGCCATCGCATTTCTTTCAATTCCCGCCGAAATAAATAACGCTTGTTTTCGTTGGTCTGATTCATTAGATGAATGTGTTTTTGATTTGGCACTGGTCTATTTGAATCTGCATTTTGGAAGCTCTGAGTTTCCCTTCCTCGCTCGCACATCACAACACAACGCACCTAAAAGCTGCTCAGTCAAGGGCGTACGCAGGATTTTTCCCAGGGGAGGGCAAGCCATGTTTACGTTGATAACACCCACCACTCCCTTCGTTGGTCCTAGGTCCCCCCTCATAGGAAAAGAGGGGGGGGGTCAGTCATAATATTCAGGGGTTCAGTTCAATACATTCTATCATGTGAATTGAAAATAAAAATAAATTTAACATAATATTGCTAATATTATGTATGGATATTACGATATGGATGATTTGTGATTTAAATTATTAATTTTTCAGGAAGTTATATGAGATTAGGTCTTCTGTACTAACAAGCCGCACATTTTGTTTTAAATAATTTCATCAAAAAGTTTGATTATGATCCAATTTCTCTGTTCACTGAGTGTTCAAACAAAGTTTAATCTTTCAGGTGTTTGTAATTCCTTGAAACCTGGTTGGATCAAGTTCAACAGTATTTCCCTTTTTAGGCACTATCGACTCGTGCACACGTAAGGCACGAGGTGAGTGCCCGTATCTTTTACTGTACAGCAGTTCACCTGTTTCGTGGGCACGAGCCGTCAGTGTTTTTGGAAAGCATTGCATATTAAGAGATTTTCCTCAAAAATGTTCAAATACCAAAATCTATAAGCATGGTACAAAGTTATAATAGGTAGCCTACCTTAAAGATTGAATCTGCTCTAAACCCTCGGTGAATGGGTGGATTCGGTAAAGTATAGGAGTACCCTAACTAACTTGAAAACTAGTTTTAGACAAATAAATTTATCAACATTTCATAAAGAGGCTATAAAAGGGTGCTTCAGAACTCCCTACCAATATTCTAGGGTATTGTTCCTGGTTAAGAAACATATCTAAATATTATTTTGGAACTGTCCCAAAGTTCTCAGCAATTGCTTACACAGCCGAATTTAGGTTTTCACATTTCTCTATGAATTTTAAATTTTATAATGGCCTTAGGATGAGGCCGCACTGCCGTCGGGTAGAGCGTGGAGGGTGGAGGGTAGTTGGTAAATCTATAGAACATACACACCATCCACAGTAATATATCGTATGAATGGTATGTATTCAGCCGCCATCTTGAAATTCTGAAATATGGACAACTTAACCTCAAAAACCAGTATGACGTCATACCATTCATACTATGTATTACTGTGGATGGTGTGTATGTTCTATAGATTTACCAACTACCCTCCACGCTCTACCCACCGGCAGTGCGGCACTACCTTAAGGCTGAGGCCGCACTGCCGGAGGGTTGAGGGTAGAGGGTGGAGGGTAGATGGTAAATCTATAGAACATACACATCATCCATAGTCATACATCGTATAATAGAGCCTGGAGGGTGGAGGGTAGAGGGTAGATGGTAAATTGCCTGAAAAGTAGATAGCATTGCGGGTGGAGGGTAGAGGGTTGAGGGTAGTGGGTGGGGGTAGATGGTTCCGATAGTGTTTGGCCGCCATCTTGAAATTCTTAAATACAGACAACATTTCAACCTCAAATATTTGTCTTATTAATATTAATTTCAATATTATTTTATTATAATATATGATTTTGAATAAATTTATATCATTATATATTGCATATTATATCATACAATTTAATATCAGCCACTAAACAACAATTTCACGGACAGTTTCTATGAAGATTCAGAGACTCCTTCTATCACCAGCCTCACTAGCACCACCTAGCATGTAACTTAGCTATTCACACGATTCAAACTGAAAATATTTAGCGATGAGACATTCGAAATTTTGAAGAATATAACTTTATTTAGAAATTATCGTAATTGTTATCGGTCAATATTTGTAGTGAATGGATTCATATATGATAATGTTTGATTTAAAGTATGATCTATCATCTATTTGACGTAAAATTCCCGAAAATTCAACTACTGTATCTTCAACTTGAATAACTTCTAGAATAGGCATGACTTCAGAATTTTCAATAATATTGCTTCATTTCGATCAAAACATGATTAAACTTGTAGAAAGTTTGTAGAGAATAAATGTATCTACAAGAATATAATATAATAGATAGAGTTTTCCCATTGACGATTTAATGACAATACCGAGAAGCAGCGGTCCATATGCTTTATCGTTTCAATCAATCTTTCTCAACTACTTACTACTTAACGGAGTCATTCATTATAATTGTTTCTACAATGGAATAATATTTATTGTATGAACAGGTTTCTTTTCGATGAAATGAATTAATTAATTTATTGATATTTAATTAATAAAGCAGAAGTTTGCGCAGATAAGACATGAATTTCTACAGTTAGGTTAGCCCATAAGCACAGCAACGACGACGTTGCCTAAGCTACTATGAGAAGTTTACTGCAAAAGTTTTTAATTTGTTTGAAATCAATGAAATTGGTGAGAAAAATAGTAAATTTCGTTATTTTTTAATTTGTATTTTTGTTTAGGCTTGCCGCTATCAGCTCCTCTTTCATGTTGCAAGTGAGAACATAACCTCAAAATTCTTAAATATGGGAAGTAGAAACTCAAAAACAAAATGGCGCTAGAATTACTTGGTTGGAGGCTGGAGCCTGGAGAATGGAGGGTAGAGGATAGTTGGTTGAAGCTACCAACTACCCTCTACCCTCCACCCTCTACCTTCACCCTCCACCCTCTACCCTCTACCCTTCAGGCTCTATTATACGTTGTATTACTATGGATGATGTGTATGTTCTATAGATTTACCATCTACCCTCCACCCTCAACCCCCTGGCAGTGCGGCCTCAACCTAAGAGAGTACTAAAAAGGTCAATCCTTATATGAAATTAGCTGAGAAATTTAATGGAACCAGTTTGATGGTTATTGAGATAATGATCAAAATAAGCTAAGAAAATTCAAACTTGTAAGGGATAGAAATAGGATAACTTATTGTTGACTGGTTCCATACATTCAACATGATTTTTCCAGGTCTGTTTGTTGTCTCCGATATTCTGCCTCATGGAGAATATGTTGAGTTCCTGTCTTATCTAAACATCTTCTCTGGTACACCCCTTTGTGAAATTTCAAATTGGTCTCTCTCCTGGCTATATTATTCAAAGTCCTGTTGATTGTCTCACAAATAGCTTGAATTCGATTTATTTCAGAAGAAATATTCAGTTTCTTTCTCGTCTAAAACGTACCAAAACGGATTTCTTAAATAAGGATTTGTTAGATTTTTGCACTCTCATCTAGTTTTTCAGAGATTTCTCCAGTTTGTTCAAGGATGTTTAACTTACACGTCTAAAAATTTATGATTGTGCAAAAGTCATTCAAATCCCTAAAAACATGAGAAATTGATGTTCAGAATTGAACAATTGATTTCTAGTAAAAATACTTCTCTCATTGTACAGTAAAATGACTGTATTTTTCAATATTAGTGACTTCTTCAAATTTATCCGTTTTATTTACTAACCCTACAAAGGATGGAGAAGTGACAGAGAGAAAACAAGCGTATTCTCATTCGAGTATCTATCATCTGTCTTATCATCTTATCGTCTCTATCATCTTGACTGTTAAGAGAGTCAAGATGAGGGAATTATTAATGATCTTCTCCAGTATCAAATTGGAGACTCAGATGGAAGTTTTACTCCTGTGAGTCTGTGATAAAGCAATCTTTAGCCCACAATTGAGCTGTGAATTTGAATTTATTTAATTCTATAATAATAATAATAAATAACCCGGTAATTCTAGACACTTGCCATATTGTTAGAAAATTTCTCTCACAGCAATAGCATGTAATATAATTTGAGTAGTTTGAGTAACTTATACCTGGCATTTGCCTGTATCATTGTAACCATGTTGAATGTGAATAAATAAATAATAATATTAATAATAGGCCAGGGGACTTGTATGTAGCAGTAAGAAGTGCTGACAAAGGATATACTCCACTTAATCTCTCAGTGCAACCTGTTGGCCAACCAGAGACAGACAAAACAGCATGAGGAGAGCATCCTTCAACAGTGGAGAGCAAAGCAGCTGCATGGGAGGCATGCTTTTGCACTGGGACAGCCTGGTGTTGATGAGGAGGCTTCAAATGCATGGCTCAGGCACAGTGACTTGTTTGTGGAAACAGAAGGCTTCATGGTAGCTATTCAAGACCAGGTCATAGCTACAAAAAATTATCAAAAATATATAATGAAGCTTTTTGGGATAGATGACTCATGTAGGCGCTGTGTATTGGTGCCTGAAACAATTCAGCACATCATGTCTGCTTGCCAGCCAATGGCACCCACAGACTATTTAAGGCGCCACAACTCTGCTGCTGGAGTGTTGCATCAGGATCTGGCATTGAAGTATGGACTTGTGAACCAAAGAGTGCCATATTACATTTATAAGCCAACCCCAGTGTTAGAGAATGAGACGCACAAAATATACTGGGACCGCTCAGTACTGACAGACAAGACAGTTGTACACAATAGGCCAGATATCATCCTCACAAATAAGACTAGCAAAGAGAGACAATTTTGATTGATGTTGGCATACCATGCTTTTACAACTCGGACCAATACTACAATGAAAAAGTGGCCAAGTATCTTCCTCTGGTTGCTGAAATCAGGGATATCTGGAAGCAAGATAAAGTGAGAACTGTTCCTGTTATAATTTCCACACTTGGAATAATAACAAAAAAGTGTCAGCAAATCTGCAGCAACTTGGCATCTCTGAAAGTGCAAAATATGGTATGCAAAAGGCAGTTGTGCTTAGCACGGTATCCATGGTTAGAGCATTTTTTAATATAGCAGTTTAAAGACGCAACAAATTCTTGCCAATGGCCGACTATGTTTGTAGAATAACGCTCACTTTTACAGTGATGAATAGAAATGAAAATAATAATAATAATTGTGCATGACAATGAAAGGGCAAAGTTGTATTGGGACAGGGCAATAAGAACAGACCACACCATCACCGCAAATCGTCCTGATATAATGGTCATGGATAAACAGGAGAGAATTGCCTTCCTGGTCGATGTGGCGATCCCCCTCAACCATAATATGAGGACAATGCATGCCCAGAAGATTAACAAGTACGCAGCCCTGGCTGAAGAAATGAGGGAGCTCTATCATCTGCAGAGTGTGAGAGTGGTACCGGTGGTGATTTCGAATACAGGAGTGGTTCCAAAATTCTTGAAAACATGTTTAAAAGAGCTTGGTCTTGAGTATCTCATTGCAAAAATTCAAAAAGCACTAAAGCTGTGATTTTAGACACTTGCCATATTGTTAGAAAATTTCTCTCACAGCAATAGCATGTAATATAATTTGAGTAGTTTGAGTAACTTATACCTGGCATTTGCCTGTATCATTGTAACCATGTTGAATGTGAATAAATAAATAAATAATAATAATAATTATAATAATATATTTTTATTTTATTTAATAATATTCATTATTTTTTTATTTCATTTATCTTATTTTTGAATTGATGAAAAAAAAATTTATGTCAACTTCTAGGGGGGGGGGGGGCCTGCCCCTGCCTGCGTACGCCCATGTGCTCAGTTTGTAAAATTTTAGCTGTAGCCTATGATCCGTATGAACCATCCTGGTTTCAATAATGTCCAAAAAGGTGGTTTGAGCTCGAATTGTACTGTGAATTTACAGATCAAAACAAACTTGATCCTAGGATTTACAGCTTCATCAAGTTTATACTATCATATTATCCTTTTTTCAAACTTACTTCAAACGGTGATAGTGCTTTCTCGCTCCTACTGGCTTTTGATTGTTACTCTCATTTATCGAATTATACAACTTCTTACTCCTAATTCATAATCACTGTCGGAACTGTGCATATAATTTGTTTTAGACATTTTTCTATTTCAAAAATTGATGTAGATTCCCATGGAACATAACATAAATAATCCATCAATAAATGGAAGAAATTGTCTCTATCAAACAGAAATTGATAGTATTTCAATTTCACTCCAATTTTGGGGTGAGAACCACCATCTATTTTTCAACTCTATAACAATCTATTTTCTATCAGCTCGTCTAACAAAGAGTAAGAACTACCGTATTTATGTTACATTCCATTGCAAGTTTCCATTATCAGTTTACAATGCTTCAGTTTGTTAATGAAAAGAATTTTGTCTTCATAAAAAGTGAAAAAAGAAAGTACTAGTTCGACTCCCAAACTCCTGTTGAAGCCATGCGTCTACACAAATAGAACGTGATAACAAAGCGGGCTTGATCATGCAAGTTGTCAGGTGTGCACGTCATTTCTTCCTCCTCCTGTGCGAACTCCTCTACTTTGTCCTCCTATTTCTCTTCCTCCTTCCACTCCCTCGCACCCTTTCTGCACACTTTTTGTAGCATCGAACAACTTCCTCGACAGATGAAGTCGGGAACGGCGCATACAAATTTCCAAACAAAGAAAAGTGAGCTCCGTGTGTACAGTAAGTTGTCCACGTACCGGATAATAATAGTGCTAGTGGTACACAAGCTTCTTTAAATTGCAAAACAGCAGCTGATGATAAGCCACTTCCTCCAATGGCGATTGCGGCGCCAACATGTGCGCTGCAGCTGGTGCCAAATATTAAGGCGGTTCTATGAATGTCTATCATTTATTTCCAGCTCTGTCAGGACAGTCGGCTAGCTGTATTTGAGAGAAAATAGAAATGAAAGCGACCTCAACTAATTCGTTCTCGAAGATAGCTTTAGAATTTCCTGTCAGAGCTGCACAACAATGACAGTCTTTCTTCAACCGTCTTGATTTTTGGAGTCAGCTATACCACTCTTTTGTCCTCCCTCCTGCTTTTGCCATCTACTTCATACTTTTTATCAATCATTAATCCTACCATCCATACTGATCGAGTCTTCCTGTGATCCTTTTCGAAATGATCCCTTGGAACACTTTTACAATTTATTTCTGTGTTTTATGAATGTTCTTATAGTTGTTAATGTTGTCTTTTTTTGTATTTAATATATCTTGTTTCTATCAAATTTTATTTTTATCCAATAATAGACCTACACATCTATATCTATAAAAGCGAAATGGCACTGACTGACTGACTGACTGATTCATTCATTCATTCATTCATTCATCACCAGAACTAAAAATCCACTGAACCGAATGAGTTCAAATTTGGCAGGCATGTTCAGTTGGACGTTTAGACGCGCGCTAAGAACGTATTTTGAAAACTTTTCAAAAATACGCAAAATATTTGAATTTTTCTATAGTTTTTCGGCGATTTCTGAATTTTTTCGAGAACCAATTGGTAGAAAATGTTGATATTTGGTGGGTAGGTTCAGATAAGGTCTAGAAATGTTGTGTTAAAATATTTTTGAATTCCGTTCAAGATTACGTCACATATCAGTTTTTTAAAAATTGTAGATGTATTGCGGGTTGCATATCTTCCGCCTTCATACGACCAATCCTTAGTGTAAATTCAATGGTTCAGCGAGATTATAGATAAACTGATTTGGAAGATATTTATTTATTTATTTATTAGATACATCACAATTATACTGAAAGGTGAAAACACAGACATGAGTGTCCAAATCGTCTTCGCTCCTAATTTGGATGAAAATATTAGAAAAGGTTATGTTCAAACTCACTATTTCAAAAGCACAAATTTTCACTCCCGAATATAGAAAAGCTATGAATTATCAACTTAGAATTTCGAACTGTTAATATTTCAGTAGAAAAGCACCAAAAATATATGATAAATTATTCGAAAATATCAAATTTCACTTGAAATTTCTAAGCCAAGAATTCTTAGGCAATACAGTTTGGTTGCCATGGTTGTCATGAATCAAGTATCAAACTATGTCCGATATAGTTTCCAAAGTTACGCTCAATATTAGCGTTTTACTATTGCTCGGAATTTTCAGAGTTTTTCTTCGATTTTTCAAGAATAAATTGGTAGAAAATGTCGAAATATGGTGAACAGGTCCAGATTAGGTCTAGAAATGCTGTGTTCAATAAGTTTTGAATCCCTTCTGAACGGAATTTGCAGGCGAGCGAAGCGAGCCTGTTTGTCTCAGCTTACATTGACAGAGGTTATGTTTGACTCACTGACACTGCTGATACTGTCGGGGGTCCAGGGGGCGGAGCCCCCTGGCTAGGCGGAGAAGGCGAGCGAAGCGAGCCTGCCGGCTAGTAGGTGAATACAACAGGCTTAGGCTTTATCCAAAACTGCTGTTCTACCAATTTATACTTCAACTGCAGTCCAAAGCCAGTTTATTTCATGTTATGAATTCTTATAGCATTGATTTTCACTTTGAACGAAATCTTCCATATCATATTGATTATGAGATAGTGGTTTTTGGAAGTTGTACAAAGAAACTGTTTCAACTTGAAACTTCATGGTAAGATTTTTGTATATTATACACGATTTATAAGAAATGTGTATATTTTTCTCTGTTACAGGTAGGATTCATGTTATCTAAACCAGATTCATCCGAAGGTTAGTTTGGTGAAATCCTTAGAAATATGCCAAACCTTCCATTATCTGAAGTTAGCTCCTCTATATATTTTTTTTTAGGAAATTGATAGAAAAAATATATGATAATATCCCTTATCAAGCTGTGGAGACTGGTAGGAAGGAGCTTTCGGACTCTCTACCATTCAACCTTATCTACTATAATGCATCAAAAAGTCGGTTTTCATTCTCATTGTGGAAATTGTGATTAGTATACTTTCAAAACTGAACTGGCATCCTCTGTACAGTACTTCGATAGATCTATCACTTCCTAGTTTTCATAGTTCTTGGTCCCTCCCTCTTGCATCTCGCACTAGAAACCTTCTATACTGGGTTTATTCTATATATTGTATGATAAAACCTCAATAAGATTAAGTTTAAAATGGAAGTTTTTTAAATTGAATAATCTTAAAAATAATAAAAAGTTATCAATTATTCAACCTGGATGATCAGATTCGCGTATTTGAATGGAATACATGCATAACGTACTAATATATGCGAAGTTGAGTTTTGTCTTTGGTCGAGTGTTTAGCCAACAGCGGACGTCAGACAGACGTGAGGCATCTTTTCGCGCTAAGTGAACTCAGACAGGAACAACAGAAAGCCATTAAGATATTTCGAACGCTAGACGAAAATTTATTCGTAAAAGACGTTTTAAAGTCGCGTATTCAAGCTGTCCACTGCATCTATTGGCTAGCCATTTGCCATGCGGTTTAGTTGAGTAGAACTACTGTACTGCCGTCTGCCAATTAAATGACTTTTCAAACTCTACATGGCTATTCGAATTCGACAAAATCAGTAGTAGTTTTCATACTATTCAATTGCACTGCTATTATTGTTATGGTTGATTTCGATTAGTTTTTCAATCTGATTTCAATAAATTGTTTGATTTCGTGATTACTATAGATAGGCCACGGATACTAGAATACACGTTAGGGATCGGCATGTTTCAGCCAAAACCCAGCCAGTTGTGACGTTTCATGAACCCACAAAAAATGTAACTGCAGATTTCAACTGATGAACTTTCTGCGAGTCTGCATTGGAACTGTTACTATTTTTGTGGGGTCGGGAAACGTCATAATTCTATTAATCTACTTCGCATCAGGCTTATGATACCAACCGTGTATTCTAGTATCCGTGCTATAGGCTATTCATCGTCTCATGTTTGCTTGTTTGGAGTGTCTTATTTTCTATTTATTTAAGTGGCAATTTTACCGATAAAACTTCTTAAATTGTTTTAAAATTTAATCTCACATTTGCAAGTATAGCTTTTTTATAGTATTATTTGTCCCATGACGTCATTCTATAGCGGTTAAATATAATTTAGATTTGTTCAATCTAAATAGCTTGCAATAGCTTGTTCTGCAATAGCTTGCTACTTGCAGAGAGAATAGAATATAGAAATTTTTATATTCTATATTATATATATATATATATATATATATATATATATATATATATTATATATAGAAATTATATTTCTATATTCTATATTTCTCATATTCTATCGCTGGCTACTTGCTACTTACATAACCTTACAAATGGAAGTTTCCTTGGCAGTGAGAGTTTAAGTTGGATGTATCTATCCAATATTCTAATACGCGCGTCTTCCGCATTTGAAACCATGAAACCTTATAGAGTATATTAGATCAGGTAGTTTCGTAATGCAAAATCGGATCTTAGACAAAACTGAACTGCCTCTGCCGTCTGAAAAGCTTTATCTATGCTTAAGTTCTGTTTAGTTGTTACTTCCTAACTTCTTATTAGTTGACATCCCTACCCTACTCTTGAGGTTATGTGAACCACAGTTTATTTCCCAAGATCAAAATGACTCTACATAACTGTCACATGTATAATACAATTAATAAAATTTGTACATCAAACGAAAAATAATTGCTTCAAGATTTTGCTGAATATTTTTCAGATAAATTTTTTGACAGAATACTAGGGGAACGTTCCAGACTAGATCAGAAAGCGCTTCAATAAATCTAAACTAATTATTCAAACTGTGAATGAATTTATTTGAACCCATCGCAAATATTGTAAGTGAATGTTTCCAAAAGTAATTTGAAAATTATTTATCACGTTTTAGTATAATTATTAGTCGACTAATGTGCTTTGTGTTGCCTGCAGCCCATAATGTTGGCTGGCATTGAAGCATCAGCTCTGATCGTTGAGTAGCCTGTGAACATGAGTAGAACATTCTAGTAGGCTAGTGCTGTGGTGATATGCTGCGATGGGTGTTGGTAAAATTACACGGCATGTTGAAGTGTAACGCGGCCTCTCAAATGACGTGCCTGGAATCCTGCGTGGAGAAGGCCATATCGTGCGTGAACAGCCGAATCCATCGGGGGCCAATTCGACACATTTTCCTTGAATTTCGCTCTCTGATGTCATCTTTTGAAGCGTTTTTTGGCGTTTGGGTAATTATGAGACGTCAAAAGCCCCGCGTTCAACCTTGCAAAATTGTGCGCCTCGGAAAGTTTTCCCTTAAACGTTGACGGATTCAGTCAACATTTCCCCTTTTCGCAAATTATACTTACGTTGTTTATTATATCGAATACGTGCCACATCAACCCTCTCCAAAAACACGCCAGTGAAAACGAGTATTGAGGAAAATAATATGCATGATGAGAGAAATGGGGATCCCTGCAGGCGATTCGCTCCCAATTTACTTTACCAACATTTTGGATTCAGCAACGTATACAGAAATATGAAAATAATCATGTACCGTGTATCGTAATATTCCCAACTGTAATTTAGTAATACAATATCATAAGAACTAGAGAAATGAATGTGTTTTGTGTTTTATCTACGTACTCTAGTTCCAACTAACATTATTATCTTGAAATGAACAAGATGAATAATCCAGATCTTTAGTATTGTTTGGTAACTACTTTCCATCAACAAAGATTACTCGAAAATCATTCAGTTGATGATTATAATCAATTATATATTGCAAACTTCGACTTCTGATGAGCCCCAGGACCATGTTTCTTTGAAATTTAGAAACTCTGTAAAACAGTTCTAATAAGCATGAATAGGAATAGCAATAGCATAAGTTGGAAGTCCTATGTGTGTCTGTTTAACATGACTTCCAGTCCAGTTTTATTTTAATGAAACACTAAAAAGGCTTTTAGGGATGAAGTTATTTTGGGATGAAATTAGGGATGAAGATTCTGATTTCAATTCCTAGAGAATATTCGAGTAAGAATAATTTACCACGGTAATAAGGAAAATTGTGAGGGAAATTAAAAAAGCATGCGGTTGACGTAGGCCGTGTTAAACGCTAATGTACATGGGCCACTTACTCTATCTGGCACTCTTTGTCGCCATAGTGGGTCAGGGCTGCGACTGGATCGATACATCGATAGAGGAAAACTGAGTAGCACATTATATCCGTGTTGTGATACAAGCGGCTATCCTATGACCAGCGTCATAAGGGCTACTATAGAGAACCAGAAAGTATAGAACGATAATTCTACCTCTATTCCTTCTATAGAGGTTGTTCTATGTTTTATTGAAGAACTTATTCAGGGTGAATAAAAAAGAACTTATACTTCTTGGAACTTGAATAAATGAATAACCTCACTAGCATCCATATCAGAATAAATTGTGTTCCCTATTTTTCACGTGCTTCGCAAATACTGTAGTTATATCAATTTAAGTACACGGCAATCCACGACCCTATCGAGCATTCTTTACTTTTCTTGCTTTTTTAATAGCGAGTAGTTCAGGCGAGAAGTACAGTAGAAGGAAAAGCAAACGTCTTCATAGCATTCATTCTTCCTCACTGTTTATTTCCTTCCCATCCCCTGACCTCGTCACCTTGTTCCATCACAGCTTGTGTTTCAACGGCATCTGTAAATAAATTAAGCAAATTGATTGTCAAATAGATTCAAACGTTGCTGTGACGCGCGCCCCGTCTCAATGATATAAGATTGGACTTAGGATGAAAACACAGACTGTCACACCGCTATTCATTCTTCCTCAACTGAAAATTTATTTGGTCAGATTGAGTGTTTCCATGTTCTATCGGATTGTTTGGACGTTATCTTGTCAGTGTTAATTGGATATGTTTCTTCTTGAATTTTGGCTTTCTCTGGAGATTCCCAAATCTTCTGAGCAGTCGGGTGTATCGAGTTCAAATTTTGTGGGAGATGAAAATTTACCGTTGAATCTCCAACAATTCAGTTTGTTCTACATGAAATAAATAAATAAAGATTTATTGCCAAAATTATTGAACAAATTTCACAAATATGAAAAACGGAATTATTCGTATACATTGAAAAACTATGAAAATTAGAATATTTTCCACATGATTTCCAGTTTCTTTTCATAAAACACTAAACAGGTCTCTGAATTAGGGATGAAGATTCTGATTTTTATTCAAGGGTATATTCGGGTACGAATAATTTACCATAATAATGTTTTCATAGTTTAAATGATCTGAATTGACATGTGATTCAACATTACACTTTTTCATTAGATTTTGATACTTTATACACGTACATATCAATCTTTCACTCGAATTTATTAAATTCTCTATGTTTTAAATGCTTGTTTTGAAATTTTTTCAATCAAGAAATCAAGTACCGATATCCATCAATTGAGTAAGAATTTCTCAAAATAATGTAGGACATTATGATCGAGTTGAAATGAAAATGCATTTCTTAATAGACTAATCTCAATTTCTCAAAGAAATAATTAATTATTCTCAAACAAAAGAACAAACTGGATTATACTGCTTTGGAAATCTTGCTCAACCAATTAACTCCAAGACCTCCAACTATAGAAGTAGTTGAAAAGCTTTAGTATCAAAGAGTATGGAGAATTTTGTGGTAATGATATTCTCTCACAATATTTAAACTTTAAATATTGTGAATAGCTGCAACATTGGTTTGGTAATCTCTGCTAGAACTAGAAACGAGAACATTTCTACTTGTTGAACTCTAGTCGAGTATTGCACTGTGAAACTTTGTTCAAATTTTGCTCTTGAGGTGGTCTGCCAGTCTAGTCTAATAATTGTCATCTTGGTAATAAATTATTGTGTGAGTGCGTCGCGTTGCAGGAGACATAAACGAAGACTGCAATCCAGAGCAATCAGCCGCGGTTGAGATAGCGCTGGCGCAAAACTTGGCACATAATAATTTAAAAGAGGAACCTGTGTCTGACGGCAAGTTGGTCCGCTGAGATCCGACTTAACTTTGAAAGTACTTTGTGGCTAGCCGATGTTCCCATATGAGTAATAAGTGTAACAGAATAAGTCGAAAACTTGCTATACTTTAAAGTCACATCTCACCATATTCGAGTTTAAACCACTCAGATGTACCGTGTAAAATAGAAATGTGTGAGTGTGCGGGGAAATTTTAAGTGAGACTTATCTATTAATGAGCCAAAGTTGACTTCCTTTAACGACGACAGTAATTTGGTGATCACTAATAGAGTAGATCTAATTGAATTTATTATTTTTGCACAGAGCCTACTCGGTTTTTACAACTGGAAAAAATGTGACTAACCGTTCTGACTTAAACATTCTGACTGGAAAGTCTGAAATCGGACAAAAAGTAGTGTTATATTATATTTTTCTATGTGAAAACCAATGATTGATCTTCCTAATACTATCACCTATCTACTCCAAATGACGCTGTCTGCATCGTTTTTAGTAAAATAAATAGTGAATAAAAATGAAAATAATGAAGATTCCTTATATCGTCAAAGTCTTGAACTGATTGCTATTATATTTTCCCCTCTAATGCCATTTCCACTATACCGTTACACTATTTGAATAATCGGCTTTATAAGTCTAGAAACCCCTCGACGGTTATAGTATAGTATTCTAGAATACTCATAGTATTCTAGAATCATAATCGTAAATACAGTACAGTATTCCTTGAATCTGTCACATCTTTGGGAACGTCTCTTATTTCTACTCTATATTCATGGTCTGCTTATTACCATAAAATATTTTGAGAAATTTCCAGTCGTTGCCAACACATTCAAATGTTTGTGAGTTGTTTAATTTTGAAATTTAGATCGGTTGTAGCGAGTTTAATCGAGGTAAACAAACATCTACGTCTACGTATCTGTGTTAGTACGTATGCCACGCATAGTACAGCTATGTTTGTTGATTTGGAGCAAAGGCAACGATAACTGTCGCCTTATTGCTTTTTGCTTCTAGCAGTCAATTCAATGTGATGGTGGTGCAGCAATATCATGACTTGCCTAGGCTGACATGAGCTGGCAAAGATGAATTATTTCGTCAGGTGTGTGAGTGTGTAGTAGCCGACGATATTATCAACGAGCGAGATATGGCGTCAGATGAATAATTCATGAGGGCTGACGACGAAGATGAAGGTAGAATTAACAGTCCTCCTCCTTCTCTTGTTCCTCCTCATCCTCCATATCCTCCACTTCTTCTTCTATCCTCTCTTTCCACAACGTTTTCTTCGCCATGTGTCTATTGATGACAAATTTTCACCGACCGTTCCCAGTAGTTGAATTTGCAACGTCAAGCACCCTAACATCCTATTCAATTTATAGAACTTACTAAGCCGTGCTGCCATTGACGCATAAGTGTTTGATATCACTTTTGGGTTCTGTTAATAATGTGGGGAAAATACTGAAATTGAAATGAAATTTATTTACCAAAAACATACATACAATACGATATATTGGCTACAATACTGTTCTAATAAAATGGAAGATATAAAGTGCTCCACTGTCTCAAACTTTACTTCTTTCACTTTTATGTTGATGCTTGCTATGGGAGATGCCTACATACATATGTCAAAGACTTGTGCCAGGGTGTTGAAAGATGATGATAAAAGGTTCTACAGTTTCGGATGTTTTTGGTTTGGTTTCTGATTTCAAGTGATTTTCAAGCTTATAACAAAAGTCATACAGAAACAGAATATGGCCACAAGTGGTTATTCTTCTATCTGAAATACTGAGCATGAATATAATGAAAAAAAACCATTACCATTATGAATTATTAGAAAAATGTTATGTTCTTATATGAAACTGGAAATTCGTTCTTCTTTTTCAAGGCAAAAAATCTATCGATTTTAATAATCTAGAACTAGAACCAGGAATCATAAATTACTGTGGTAACAAATGGTAGGTCAATCCATATTATGATTGTTTTTACCGCGATCAATGAATTTCAAAGTACTTGAATAAATTTGAATCATCTCTGAGTTATTCCCAATAGCTCATAAATCTTTACAAAATATCGCCTAGGTTAATCACCTTCTCGTTAATTAGCAAACATATTATCCTAGTCAGACACAGGAAACTGGATACAATGTTGAAGGTGGTTCATTGTGAGTAAGGTGTTGATGTCTTGGGCTAATGGAAGTGCTGGCAAATGGGTAATGGTGGTGAAGTGGTGAGATGAGACCGACCGACCTGATTGGACGTGCACATCATCCCTTTTGGCTGAGAGGGCGCGCGTACGTGCGTGTGTGCGTGGAGGTCGACCCACATCCACATGGTTGCGTTTACGTAACCGGTGCGGCTGGCCATTGATCATAGCAACGCGACGCGACGCACCGCGCGTCAGTTACGCAATCGCTGCTCGGCTATGCTCGGCTCCGCTCGTCGATATAATTCGGTTTGTCGCTGCTCGTTATACAATCATTCACCGTCAACTTGAGCATTACTACATTAGCGATGTCACTTTTCTTGGTAATTGTTACAAAACGATTTGTGAATCTGCTTCTGACTATTCATATATTCACTAATATGTACTGATTTGGTATCGTAATGCTCATCAAGTTCACTTATTCATTTAGTTTTCAATTATTACTAATTTATTAATTTGGTTCTATCTGTCGAATGCTACCTTTGTTTATTCATTATTGTGGGTTTCCAATTATTTTAGCTGTTCCTGAAGGTTGCTGTTAGCGAAAGATCTGGTCTAGATTTAGTCGGAAGGAAAAAAACACAATGAATCCGAACATTGTAGGAATACAGTTGATCTTTATCTATAATCTATTATTATTATTCAGGTATAATTCATAATTAAAATATCCGTTTCAATGTTAACCGCGGCATTGAAAATATCACATCATACTTAGGATAAGCATTACGGTACCTTAAAGGAGCAAATCCAGTATATGAGGGTACGGTGCATCATGTATTTGTTTTCTTCCGCTTTAAATTTGTACACTGTCTAATTTTATTCCACGGTGAAAATACAATACTTGTCTACTCTTTCCATCACTTGATTCAATTGGTCTCCAGAAAAAATAGTTGTCTTACTGCTGAGTGACAAATCTCATTGTTTAATAGCTCAACTCTTCAGCTTGAATGAAAGCTTCATTTTGTCGAAGGATGTCTGAAAAGGATTAGCTCGTGCAGGGGATTAGCGCGTTTGATTGCAGTTTGCATTTGACTCATTTGCAATTGAGATGTGAACACGGATCACCGAGACCCCTGGAAGGCTTGCCTTACTCCTCTCCGTAGCTTTTCTCCTAATGGAATTGAGTCGATGTCGTTGGCTGAGCGGGCGTCTGAATCCTACGAACCCCTAGGCATTCGCAGGAGATAACACAGTTTTGCAGATGTACTCAGTAGTATACCAGGAATACATTTCTTGTATCTAAGGAACTGCTGGTACCGTCGTTGATGTAGCTGTGATGTGATAGAGTGAATTCCTGTCAGTCAGTTGGGATACATCTTGTTTACTAGATCTATTCCCCTATCGGACAGTGTGACACTCCACTTAGCCAAATCAAAAACGTAGCCAACACTGTGACAGCTTTCTCTTAAACACTCTATCGCTATGCTTTTCTGTACAACTGCACCTGTCCCTGCTTTTGCATTCAACTGCTGGATTTGGAACTAATAGTTCGTCTTAGTTTTGCTGTTTATTCAAGTCTGAATAAGTAAGGTGAATTCATACTGTTTACAGTATTACAAAATTATTCAAATATTATTGTATTCATTTGATGTTGAATGAGAGAGAGAGAGAGAGAGAGAGAGAGAGAGAGAGAGAGGAGTAATACTCTCTTTCCGATGGTACTACCATATGATAAGGGAAGCAATCCCTTATATCCCTAAGGCTGAGGCCGCACTGCCGGTGGGTAGAGCCTGGAGGGTGGAGGGTAGTTGGTAAATCTATAGAACATACACACCATCCACAGTAATACATCGTATGAATGGTATCACGTCATACTGTTTCTTTGAGGTTATGTTGTCCATATTTAAGAATTTCAAGATGGCGACTGAACACATACCATTCATAGGATGTATTACTGTGGATAGTGTGTATGTTCTATAGATTTACCAACTACCCTCCACCCTCCAGGCTCTACCCACCGGCAGTGCGGCCTCAGCCTAATAGATTCTATTCCTCTTACTACCACTCCATCATTTCGTTGCACAACTGCTCAGATGGCGTTCAATTTGATGCTTTGTAGGATGAAATCACACAAAGACGCTAGAATGAAGAATTTTCAAAATAACCACAACAAATTAATAGATTGTAATATTTTAGTCAAATGGTTGAAAACTGTATATGTGTACTAACAATTAGTAGCTTGCTTCTTATACATTATAATCATATTTCAATAAATCATGTGAATACATGGTTGAAGCAGGGTGTCTTTTTTGTAAGCAATAGATCTTTGCAAACAAGGAGAAAGGAGGCCAAGGCTATCCTTACTGGAAGATGAGATTTTTAACATCTCGGTTTTCGAAATCAATTTTGGGCCTGGAAATATTTCTTTAGATAATCTTGCTCATAGTGATACGTTGAAATAGAACAAAAAAGAAGAATAGAGAGGTTCAAGGCAACTAGGGTAGTATGGGAAAAGGAAGGAAGACGGCACAACACTGATAACAATCAGCCTATTACTTCTCTGCCGATTTCACAACAAGCCGCGTTGCCGGAGAAGGCAGCCAATAAAGAAGAAAAGGACTTTATCGCTTACAATGTAATGAAATAGCGCAGTAAAAGGCGCATTTTACAGTGGAGGGCTTTTTGGGTGACCAGAGCGGGGACTGGTGGCCGAGTGTCACGCGAGTAGAGTCACACAAAGAGAAGTACTTCACATCGAAGCCGGCCATAATAATTAATCTTCTTCTCTCACTTGAATGCTGCCTGGCTGTTGGAGAAAAATGAAAAGAGGTGAAATGCTCTGATGCCTGCTCGTTTGTCCTGCTGTCCGAGTCCCTGTTATATTCCTGGCCTGAAATTGCAATAGAAGAGATGTTAGTGTCATTTTATGAAGTAGATTTATTGATACTTTATAGACTAACCAAATTTATTAAATTATTGAATATCAAAACGCGCCACCGATTTCTAAAATGATATTATAAAAGTTGATAATTGTCCTGTAATACTTCATTCCAATTCATATTCCACTTTTTCTCATAGAATTTGATAGAGATGTAATATTTCATGATTTCATGATTTTTTAGAAAAGGAATAGTTCTTGAATTAGCTCTACAGGTTTTGAAAAAATCTTTAGAGCTGCGTAGTTTTATTATGGCATATTAAAAAAACTTCTTGAAATACTTTTTAAAAAGTGTGATACTGATTTAGAAAACAGCAAAATTAGTAGCAAAATAATGGGATCCCTAAGGACATGTCAGTTATTGATTCATAGTAAATTTTCCAGGTTGGAAATGTGCTGACATGAGGATTAAAGTGGGAGAAATGTTGAGATAAGAGATAGAATAACATTTCGTTTAAAGCTAGGAGCGAAATATTATTCTTGTATGGAAATTATAGTTCTGAATTTGAAATTTTATCCTGTTGCATAAAAATGATGGAAAAGTTTCCTCAGTAAAACTGATTATTCCCGCCTGTATGCAAACAAATTTTCTATTTGCATAACCTATAGATTCAAACCTCCTTTGTCAATAATCAGATTGCCTCCGACCTAGAACTACGGTTTGGTAACGAAATTAACTAGCTTGATATGCATCCTATATCAGCTATAGATCCAGTTCATATATACGTTCGCGTTTATTACAGGTATATACGTTGGTAGAGGTGAGGTAATTAACAGCATAACAGTGTTTGCGCTTGGAATGTTTAATTTGTTGCCAATGCAAACGATAAACTCCATCGAATACTCTGCTATAGCTAATAAATAGATATTCACTGCACATCCAGTATAGATGTGTGATCCATTTGATGTATTCCTCACCACCCACATCATACGTAGTTCCCAAGCTAGACTTTTGAATTGCGCTCCCTTGGGACCTTCACATTTTATGCTCATCAACATCCGTTAGCTCCGGTTCTGATGTTTTTAGTCAAACAAATCTTTCTGAGATCAATATAAACCTTACCTAATACCTACTCCTTTTTAGTACTCTATTCACATTTCTATTCTAGTATTCTAGTTCTATTTCTATTCTACATTTCGTAATTTAGCAGGTCTTTGTCAACAGTTTTTCTTATAATTTCATAATTCCTGTTGAAACTTAAGAGACGGAAAGTTTTCTTTAGAGGAAACTTAGAATCTAAGAGTGGATTGTATGTTCAATTTCCTGTAAGGATGATTTCGAATTTGTTTCATACTTTTGAGAGATCTACTCGTGGAAGTTACATTGGATAAATTATTTCACTTTTAAATAATTAATTTATGTATTCCAATAATCTATGATAAGAGCAAAACAAAAAGCTAGTTTGATTTAGTTGAGTGTCTACCTGTGAGTCATGCACAATACGAGTCTCTTGTCCTGTCAGTCACCGGTAACACGGCATTTGTGCATCTCATACATACATAATGCATATAGTGAAGTGAGTGGTGTGTTGGTAAGAGCTGCTCCAGGTTCCATTACAGTATTGTATGGCCACCGCAAAATGACAGCTTTCCAATATCCAATCTCTAATATGAATGCACTTGAGCATAATCGCCAGGGGCGCCTCATCATTATCGAAGCTGCTGCTGCTGCTGCTGCTAAAGTCTATCCAAGACAAGAAGACATTATGGCAAGATGGGAAATTTAATCTAGCTCTGTCAGTATTGGTTCAAAAATGATTAATTTGGTCTCATATTGTAGGAAATATTATAATCTACAATTGGAGACAATTTTTTTCAACTAATATTGACTAAGCTGGAGTCGTTTTCCCATTTTGGCAGAATGTCTTCTTTGCTTGAACAGACTATACTGAATCCCTTTTCAGCTCCCCTCCTAAAGCCTACTCTATAGGTACATTGTTATCTACTCTGCTACTTACTACCCCATCTGGTATGCTCAATTTTTATATTAATCTTACCACCCAATCTTCATATTCGAGTGCTAATTAGATAGACCATCAGATAGAGAAGTCTCCTAATCTCCGGATAGAGGTCATGAACTAGTATTGATTCAACACCTGCAATTGATTATTCTTTTAGTTGCACTTTAGATCAGTCTCTAAATGAAGTTGAAATAAATTAATCATTTGACAATGAAAATTTGAGTTGTCAGTGGACTAGATTTTTTATGTTATTGTTACATTTCAAAAATCATTTTCCTAGTTGTAAGTCCTCTCTAGAGATTAATCATTGTTAGAATTTATTGGAAACAGAAATTAAATCATACGTCACTTCCAGGAGAGAAGAACATATTCTACTTGGATGTTGGAGGTATCCCAAATTCATCAACCTCAATGGCTGAGAAATAGTTTGAATTTTGTACTGAACTCTTTCCTCATTCTGCATAAATTGAGTTATTCAGTAAATCAACGACAATTATAAAGATTTTTTATTGATATTTATGTATAGAGTTTGCTGGAAGACTGAAATACTGTCCATCAGGGGTGCCCATCCCCCCCATGGCTGATGGCGCAAAATCCCCCCCAAAATTCATTGCTTGTCCAATAGTCCCACAAAAAAACCCACTCATGAACTTTATTGATTGAAAGTATTGAAATAATGTAATGAAAGTTGATTTCAGCAACTACACTCCATTTGATGTAAAACTTTAAAAATAAATAATACAATTTAACTTATTAAAAAGACAGATATTTATATAGGCTATTCATTCCATAATATGGAGTATAACTTACAAAACACTTGAATGCTTCTTCTAATTTCCCTCTTTCAGGAGCATTGAACTGGGGGGTGTACCATCGCAGCTAAGCGGGGGGGTCCGGGAAATTTTGTAAAAATTATGATAACTCTTTTTTATCTCAGGGTTTTTGTAGAGTTGATGAGATCCAAACAATATCAGTTGTAATTGAATTACTTTAAATTTAGCAATGATCAGAATAAACCTTTTCGAAATGGAAATTCTATTATACAGGCAACTAGTTGGCTCTCTCAAATTGTTTAAGAGTGGACATCGGCCACGCATAATTGGCAACTCCAAATATAAAAATCCTTCATCTACCAAATATTAATTAGACAATTCAGTGGAATGCAGAATGTAACAAATCTATACTTGTCGGAACATGTATTTATCCTAGGATGTTCGGCAAGCATAAATATGGCTCTCACTGATAATTTTAAGGACTGATCTCGGTCGACGAACTGGCTTCAGTTTGACACGAGCTATAATTCAGTATATTGTCTAATTATATTAGCAGGGTATGAGCAGCTCCAATCCAAGGTATATTTGGTCGAAATGTTTCGAACACAAGAGAGCCTGGGCCTAGATAGAATCTCAATCTCTATGGTATTCATTCATGAACAAATATTATATTGTATAATTTACAAATCCCGACGAGGCATGTCTCACACTTAGTAAGTTAATAAATAACTTAAGAAGAAGGTGTACATTACCCATCCAGATCTGACAAGCATGAACAAGACCTAGCAAGCTCAGATCATGTGATGCTTAAAAGAAGTATAATTAATTAATCAATCCATAAGGGGTGAAAAAATCACTTCAGAAAATATAATAAACCAAAGATGAATCCGTGAAGCGTTAAAATAGATTTAACTCTCCATGAATTAGCCAGGAGGTGAATGGAATAATCCAGACAAATTTAAATATATAACTGTATCATATATTCCCGCCAAAATTTCCCACAGAACAAATTTAGCAATTTATCAATATTTTTCAAGTTAAATAGTATTCAATCAAATGTACTTAATGGTTAACAAGTTAGCAGATTTTGTTGGACCTCAATATGGGTTCGGCCTCTTAGGAAAATTATGACTATTGGATTTAATACATCATATAATGCTTAAAACTAAATGCGCATATCGACGGGTGGACATTTCAATATTATTTTCGGTCGCACCACTCGCAGACCAGAGCTCTGGGGAATCGAAGCACTAGTGTAAAATTTTAATTTTCGGTTTCACTCACATGTGTATCCCTGTATGGCGAAGTGTCGATTTGCTACCCCCCAGTAGCGACTAAGGCGTTGTCGTCTTTCGGCGTCGGCTATGGTCAGCGATTAGCTCGTGATGGCGATATAACTTTGGGGCATTTAGTTTAAAAATTTGAGACAATTAATAATTTAAAGGCGACTAATGCCATTCAATTTTTTAGGTCAGGTCAACGTGTCATCCCGGGCCGTCCTGCTGCAGAGTGTCTTGTCAACCCTACTTCCGGATCGTCCTCGTTGAAAAAATAGACTTGAACCCAAATCAAATAATTGTGAAGTGAAAAAACATTGGTGGGAGATTTAAATTGGACATATCAAACAATGTCGACAATATCTGTTACAGTGAGTGAATTACCCTGTTTTTATGTATTCAATGTGGTAACAATAATTTATGACCTAATAAATATAATTATGATAAATTTAGTAAAATAATTTTCCTTACAGCCTACAAATTAACATAGTATTAACGAATGTTGAGCTTCTAAGAGCTGACAAGTTTGCTCCAATAATAGCAATTACGAAATAACTTCAAGATTACTTGATACAATCATAACACATAGAGAATATTACACATACTATATATAACAATTTAATATTAAGTGAGGAACGTAATTATTGTCAAAATGAGCTCTCTGCATACTGGCACAGTCTTGAATATGAGGTATAATAAGATCATAAATTAGGCAAATAGGTACAGTGCATTCCAAGAAAACAATTATTAAAGCACATAGGTGATAAAAAATCACAGATTGCAGGAGATAGCGTAAAAAATATTAGTTTCGACAGAGTTAATTATGCCTTCAATAAGTGGGCAAATGATTATTCATGAACGTGCCGGTAAACAACAGCTGACTTTGACAGTTCAAAGAATTAGGTTATGGTCTTCAAATAAATAGATCTATCTAGTAGAAACTATGAAATAAATTAGCCCGTTCAAATACCAAAATGAGGAATTTGGCAATCAAGAGTTGGATAAATTGATTATCGCTAGATAGTAGCGTTAAAGATAAGCCACAGTACCGTTAAGGTGAGTAAAAATAGAGTCAATTTAATAATCGTACACAGGTTTGATTTTAGATGTGACATAAAACCCCCTAAGCTTTTAAATACGAACAGAATAAGTGCAAACGCAATGAATCTGCTGAGTGTTTACAAAGATTATAAGTGACAATCACTAAAAGCAAACAAATCTGGTCTTACATACAGCGAAAAAACGTACAATGTACAACAAGAAAACATGTCTAGCCTAGCTCAGACAATATACAAATAATCCCTAACAAGGCCTAAGCCTAACAAATAATTGTACAACAATTCAAATCAACCCCGGTGCAAAGGATCAACAGAAAAAAGAGCGAACACGGTTTTGCTGTCTCATACAGTTCAAAATCCGGCGCCAAATAAAGGTTGTCCAGTCCCCAGTGAATGTGTTGCCAACCTTACAATAAAAAATAGTCCCTAACAATGCTGAATGCCAGTATACACAACAATAAAAGTTAATGCAAACACGTAAACACTCGCTGGTAACAAAGATTCAATACAAAAATACAAATAAGGTAACTGTGCTATCAAAGAATTGCAAATGGTTTGTCTAAGACTAGATTACAAAGACATAGTACTTCTATCTCCCCAACAACGTACCAAAGTACCCCCTAGACTAATGACCTGTGTACGCAGAGACGGACCCCAGAGGTCGTTCCTCAGACTATAAACGTTTCAATAAATCAACAAATTTTAAATTCCATAACCGTTCATTTTTTTTTTTTTTTTTTTCATTAAGTAGATGACTAAATTCAATAAGAAACAGGCATGCTATGCAAATGCTTAAACATTTATGATAAAAAATAAAAATACATTTAGATACAAAGTGGCATGCTTTAAGCAAAAAAGGTATAAATAATGACAGTGTAGTGGCATTAATGCCTGTGCTGCATCCACAGCCTTCGAGTTTATCTCGATCAGCTGACGCCTAGCGGCTGCACACAATCCTTCTGTTCTTATCAAAATTGAAACATAAACAAACAATTGTACACCGAATGGTACATCGCCACAAAAGAAATCAAGTAGCAAAGACAAAACGTCAAATCAAAGTTTTGACGATCAGTAAACTTTTAAATTCAAAGTTCAGTGTGTGTTATGTGTGATAATGTATGGTTGGTAGTGCTGGAGAGTCCTGAGTTTCCTTACGGATTCCACGTTCCAGACTTCCAGTTCCAGGCATAAATTTCGATTGTGCCACATGTGTAATTTTAAATGTCGAACGAGTGTTTGTACAAAATTGTAGATATGTTCTGTGAAATATATAGTACTGTCCCAGTGGAGATTGAGTCTCCAGTATATCATGTAAATACATCCAACTATCCAGTCCCTCATATAGGTTGGCTAGGAAACAAGGCTGGTAAACAACAAAAAAGAGGTTATGTAAACACGAGGCTGGTAGAAAGAAGAGGTAAACAAATTTATATTACAAGTTTATAAGTTTATAGAGTAAGAGAATTTGTCGATGGTCGAATATCATGACACAGATTTAACATCTGTCTGGCCTAGTAAGACTCTAACTGGACATCTGTGTGGCGGAAATATTATGTTTCCTGCTTGTATGTACCTATGTGAGCAATACAGGTCCGGCAAATGTACTTTATGTTGGGCTTCTGCAAGGTAATATGTATTGCATGAGCCACACAAATTCGAGTTTCATACATTCGACAGTCGACCAATAAATTTTAGAAAAAGGACTAATTAGGGTCCCTACCCATAAGGTTGAAGATTCAAAATGCAGTTTGAGTAGGTTAGAACATATAATTAACTTCAAAAGTGATTTGGTTTATGTACTAGAGAGTACTAGAACTTGTGTAGGTTATGTTTTAAACCCATATGTAACTATACCCCCCATTTATTTGACTGGTTCAACGAGCTAGAGTAAGATACTCCCTGGTTCCTCCGATATTATGTCACTCATATGTTGCTCGCATGATCCATACTGACTCTAACTGGTCATCTGTGTGGCAGAAATGACTTTCTTGCTTGTATGTACCTTGAGAGCACGCGTTTGGGTCTAGTAAGCACGTACCTTGTTGGCTTTCCAGAGTGCAGTCAGCATTATAGAAACCAACTCAAATGAGTAACATAAATCCACGGACCACAAGAGTGGTAAAAAAAAGATGATATTAGGGTTCCCTAAAATACGGTCGGACGTTTGCTACATTTTCCCCACCATTCCATACCAGGGTTGGTAGGGTCCCTCAACTTTAGTATTATTCCCTGACACCTTAATAATAGAAAATGGGCCGGTGAAGAGGTGAAAGAACTTTCTAGTTACTTTACTCAATGCATCCGAAAGACGATGTGTACGTACTAACACTTCCTGCCCTTCAATGTAGTTTATACTCTTGCACTTTGCATCATGGTGTTTTTTCCGTCTAGTAGTGCTTTGTAGGAGTTTGTTTCTAACCATATGTATCCAAGTTAGGTTGGGTTTTTTCACTAACCGGGAAAGACACTAACTCCTTTATGAAACTTGCATCCTTACTCCCAAACATGACCTCCTGTGGTGTATAGTTGGTGCTTTCACTTAGACTATTGTTCAGACAGAATTCTAAAAATGGTAGGTATCTAGGCCAACGTTGATGAGCATTAGGGCAGTAGGCTCTCATGAATCTAGAGATCTCTCCCATCTTTCGTTCTACTGGGTTTTTGAATTGGGATGATAAACCGAGGTCCTGGATAGTTTTATATCGGCATCGGTTAGTGTTTTCACCCAATCTCTGCCACAAAAATAACTAGCATTATCGGATAGTATGCGTATCGGTTTACCAATCTGAGGAACCCAGTTTTTCATAATGCAATCGGCGAGTTCTACCAGTGAGTTTACTAATGGGGTAAAGCCGGATAAATTTAGTGAATACGCAGGTCACAGCAAAAATATATTTATAGCTATATTGTGCTCGTGGCAGGGGCCGTATATATCAGTAGACAATAGATCAAGTGGTTTCTCAGGAATAATAGGTTTCATTTCCCTCTCGCTCTATATCTCAGGTGCTTAGTTCTCTGACATATATCGCAGGTTCGGATGATTTTAGCTACATGGTTTTTTAAATTTTTAAAATAACAACTTTCTTTTAAAGTACACGCTGTTTTGAAGATGCCAAAATGACCTATACGTTCATGAGCTTCCTTTATGACTTCATTCACTATGTGATCCGGTATTATAAGGCGCCACTGTTGTATATCAGCTGCGGTTCGGTAGAAAAGATAGCCATTAAACAAACGATATTGACGTAAATGGACGTGGGACGCCCGTTATTTGAATTGGTTAGTTGGACACGAAGTTGAGACAGTTTCTTGTCATTTAGTTGCGCGGCTAGGATATCAGATGCAGTAATTTTTCCATGATAGACCAAAGGATGAATGTGAGGCGGATAAGGCACAGTTTGGTCATCCGATAGAACATAACAGTGATAGGTAGTATTGCTACTATAACTGGTGTCAATTTCTCTAGACAAAAAGTCGGCGGTGGGTTTTCTTTGCCTGGTAGGAAGGTTAGGTTTAAATTGTATTCTTGTAAAGCTAGAAACCAACGTGATAGTCTATTATGACTCAGCTTGGCAGTTTAAAGAAGGTAAGAGCCTTATGGTCTGTATTCACAAATATCTTTTGGCCCAAGAAGAGTACAATATTTAGTACATACTTTGAGGATGCTAAGCAACTCTTTTTCGGTGATGGAATATCGTTGTTGTGCCGTATTCAAACTCTTACTAAAAACGCAATGATACCTTCTCCCTGTTGTCACCTTCCTGGTAGATTTCTGCTCCTAGTGCAATATCACTGGCGTCAGTATTTATAAAGAATGGACGCGTGAAGTCAGGATGTGTCAACATCACGGCTTGGAGAAATTCTTCCTTTAGTTTCACAAATATTTCTTCCTCGTGTTTTCCCCATCTCCATGGTTTATTAGCCGATAATACGTGACTCCAGTTGTGAGGTGTAATAGGACATTCGAGCATTAAACCATCTATAAAACTGTAGGAACCCAATAAATTTTGGAGTTGTTTCCTATTAGATGGAGATGAAATCGTTTGATAGCCTCAACTTGTCCACTTCCTGTATGATACCCCGGTCGGATACAATGTGTCCAAGGTATTTAACTTCTATTGAAAAAGTGACACTTGGATAATTTAAGCTTTAGCCGCAGCTTCTCAGGCAAGTAAAGATAGTATCAAGGTGGTGACAATGTTCCAAAATATTTGTGGATGAGATAATGGCATCATCGACATACAGGATGCAAAAACCGTCTACATTCCCTAACGATTGTCGGGAGACACTTCACAAAAACTGCCATTGAATTTCGGAGGCCGAAAAGGGAGCCTAGTATACCGTGGGTTACGTCCGTTTATGGTGAATGATAGATAATCCCGCGACTTCGGGAGTGAGTCCACTTGCCAATATCCGACACTAAGGTCAAGTGTTGAGAAAATTTTCTTTCCGTGGAAACTTTGCATCACTTCCTCTATTTTCTCTGGAGTCTCACGGTCATCATCAATAACCAGATTTAGTTGACGAGCATCAAGGCATAAACGGACTGATCCATCCTTCTTGGCTACACACACAATTGGTAGACTGTAGTGTGATGTTGAAGGTTCCACTATTCCTAATCTTTCCATTCTCTCGATTTCGGCGGCGACAGCTGGTCGATCACGCAAAAGGTATAGGGTAAGATTTACGAAAGGGCGTGCTTGACTTAACCTCTAACTTACACTGAAAATGGGTAGCCAGTCCTGGTTGTTCTGAAAAAACATCCTTGTTTTTAACAAATATACGGCACACCTCCTCTCTAGTATCTTTTTCCCAATCAGTACGTGTTTGAATCTCTTCAAGTAATTGCTGAAACAATTGAACAGTATTATCCTCCAAAAGTTTATTTCCGTCTCGGTCATAATATTCATCACCGTCAATTGATCAATAGAATCCTCCATATTACGCACATCCCATATGTGAGGGGTGTCATCTTCCATCCGGATACAGTTTATTTTGGGCTCTCTACTTGCACGCGGTTTTTTAATGACATCAGTAGTGATATGTCCCTCTTGTTCTTTGGGTTTTAGATATAATCTTGATGGGCTCGAATCCATGCGGAAATGGAAATGTTCTAAGAAGTCATTTCCTAATATTATCTGAGGGCAATTTGCGGGTAATATCAAGAAAGAATGGTGAAAATAAGCATCTTCGTAGTTCCAACAAGCATTGAGTGGAGATATGGATTCTACGGCCAGGTATAATGCCAGTAACAAAAGTAGTAGACAGAGGTAATATGGGGTACCTTCTTCTCTCTATCAATGTCGTGATATACGTCTTGATGCACCATACTGCACTCAGCTCCGGTGTCTACCATAGCTAACAGCTGCCGATGACCTAGATTCACTTTTATATACCTAAGGAATGAATTGCGAGTTGTTTTGATAGTAGTGTCATCCTCTTCTAATAAGGTTTGACGCAAGTCATCGTTAAAAATCGCGAGACACTTCTGAGTTTTTGTCCCTATAGGTGTATGTTTGTTGAAACGGCGAACATGTACTTGACGGTATGCTGGTTTACATTTATATTTACAATACCGACGTTTCTTTGGGCACCTAGCAATAGGAGGCGGTATATCATCATGGTTGAGCGGTGTTGTATCCACGTGAACAGTCATCACAGTGTGTTCCGTGTCCCCCTTCAGTCATGGTCGCGGTGGTCCTTTATTCCTACTGTAGGCCGATGTCTCGTTCCCTCGGATAGGTGTAATCGTGGCTACTCCATTAGGGATAGGCTCATCAGATAGGTTCAATTTGCCATGTTACTCGTCTGACTTCGATCAGTGTCTCTCTGTGATGTGGGTCTTGGTTCGTTCGGCAGCACGATCCCTACCGTCATAATAAAAATTCTGTTGTTGAGGTCGACCCTGTCGGTTGTTATTGTTATAGTTATTGTTGTTGTGAGCTTGATGTTGATTATTTTTTCTATAGTTATTACGGTTGTTTCTGTCACTGTATGGCGTATTTTGGTGGTGGTTGGTTGTAGCGGGTATTGGTTTCTCTGGTGCAGGTGTTATTTGTGGATTTCCCTGGTATACATTGGTTGCATGCATGGGTGGTGTTGTCGGTATGCTATTGCCGTACATATTGAGTGTATGAGTAGGGATATACGGCGATGGGTTGACCCGCATGGTAGGTTGCTTCATGATGGCATGCACTATACTCACCCCCCGTGACTGCTTGTACACTAGATATATATTTCTCTAATTCCTTATACGTGGTAATAGGAGATGTGGCCATAGCTAATTGCATGTTGTATGGTAATTTTCTCATAACCATTTTCGCCAGCGTAAAGTCATCGATAGGGTTATCCAATAGAGAATTGAGATAGCGTAGATGAGACACAAATGCGGTACACGTTGTCCCTCTATTATACTCGTATTGGCAGGAAATAATCTTGGTTAGCAGGTTCTGTTGTTTGTCCATGCCCCAGAAGTGGTCCAGAAACACTTTAAAGAAATCTTTAATATTGTTCAACTCTGGTAATCTGGCTCTAAAAAATATCAGTGCTTCCCCCGCTAGTAAGGAAGGTAAGCGAAATTGCCATATGTTCCACAATATATTCGAGAGGGCATCAATTGCTTTAAGCTGCTCTATGAAAATCTTGGGATGTATTCCATCCGTGCGATTTGCAAAAATATCCACATTTTGGAAAAGTGATATGTGATGTTGCGAATCGTTTACTACTATTGGGTTGGCGCTGTGTCGAGCCAAGTCAAATCGGGTTTCTAGCTGTGCAATCTTAGCGTTAGCTATACGGAGTTGCTCCTCAACCTCTCCTTTACTAGTGGTAGTTATATTAGTCAGCTGGTCGATTCGCCCATTGTGTATTCCAACTGCGTGCGATATTTGTGCGCATGTTTGTTGTAGTGTAGTGCACCGTCCATCGATAACGCTCACCATACTTTGTAGGGCCACGGTGTTTCCCTCAATCTCCTCCATTCTCCGTGTTCCGGCATTAACAGAGGTGGTGATTGATGCCAATGACTCCTCTACTAATCTCTTACTATTCTCCAATAGTTGTTGATATTGAGCCTCCTGCAGGGTAAGTGTAGCCCGGTGATTGCTCAATATTTTCTCCTCCTGCAGCTTCACAGTGTTAGTGGTAGTTAATAATTTTTCTTCTATACAGCCCAACAGTTGGGTGGAAGCCTCAGCGAATCATGTCTCGATTTTTTGACTCAAAATATCATTCTCAGCGCGCCATTCCTCTCGAGGAGTCATCTCATCTATACGCCGGTTCAAATTAATAGTTTGCATATCTAGTGACTGCTCTATTTGGTTAACACGCTTGACCGTAGCTGCCTGTTCTGTGTCCACCCTCTGTATATCCACAGCATGTTGTGTAGCATTCTGATCTACTTGCTCTTGTGTTTTGTGCACTTTAATGGCTAGCTGGGTGGCGGCTTCACTGGTAGCCTTATAGATCTCAGCCCAGCGCCTATCCATTTGTGCAGTCCTCTCCTCCATCCTGGCCAATAACTTCGTTAATAACGTCTCCTGAGATGTGGGACTACCCAAAAGCATACTCCTCATAAGGTCCGCGGATGAATCCAGCTCTACCAAATCGGGTGACTTGTCTGCCTCAGCAGTGGGGTTGGGTGTGATAGGGGTTTCCTGATCTATACTTTCCCTATGAGTGGATGAAAAGGGTGGGTGGTCGCCCTCAAAAATATTCTCCCCCTTGGGGGCTCTACTCTAATTGTTTGTGAAGACCCGGCTGCTGTAGGATCTATATTTTGTAAGGTAGCCATGTCCCTAGTAAAATTATCTGCGGTGGGGTCTCCCTCGACATTAGACAAGTCATTACTAAACCCAGGATAAGATACACAGGAATCAGTAGGGTGCGCCATGATAGTGATGAGTGCGAGTGTATGTTCAGTGTAGTGTTGTGAAGTGCTGAACCAAGCTGAAAGAAAGGACCACACAAGTCAACCACAACAACTGATGATTCGAACAGACAGGATTGCGTCCACCCGCCAAGCTGAAAACACCTATAAAAATACACAAAACACAGGCCAGTACCTTACCTTTACGTTCTCACTTTACTACTAACACATAAAATGTACATATAAGTTACTCTGCATAGACAGCAATGTATGACCTAACCCTAAAAAATCAACTTCAAAGACATCAATTGTCAGAATGAAAAATTCGATATTCGTGATGAAGTATTCCAGTACTAAATTATTCAATGATTTCATACGAAATAATTATTGTTATCCGACACAAAGATAACACTTATAGGAACTATGAATTTAAAGCTATACTAAAGAAAGCAACTTTCTTTTTTTTTTTTTTAAAACTGGAATATCTTCTAAAATTCGAGTATTTGAGGCATAAAGTCACCTTGGCTATTTCATGGTATATTAATTTTTTAATAGTGCTAACTATGCACAATTTTACTAAATTATCAATTTGACTCAACAATCTTATTTGTATAAAATTCTAGTCTTCTTCTAAGCCTCACGCTCTGGGTGCCATATCATATGATAACTCTTTTTTATCTCAGGGTTTTTGTAGAGTTGATGAGATCCAAACAATATCAGTTGTAATTGAATTACTTTAAATTTAGCAATGATCAGAATAAACCCTTTTCAAATGGAAATTCTATTATACAGGCAACTAGTTGGCTCTCTCAAATTGTTTAAGAGTGGACATCGGCCACCATAATGGCAACTCCAAATATAAAAATCCTTCATCTACCAAATATTAATTAGACAATTCAGTGGAATGCAGAATGTAACAAATCTATACTTGTCGGAACATGTATTTATCCTAGGATGTTCGGCAAGCATAAATATGGCTCTCACTGATAATTTTAAGGACTGATCTCGGTCGACGAACTGGCTTCAGTTTGACACGAGCTATAATTCAGTATATTGTCTAATTATATTAGCAGGGTATGAGCAGCTCCAATCCAAGGTATATTTGGTCGAAATGTTTCGAACACAAGAGAGCCTGGGCCTAGATAGAATCTCAATCTCTATGGTATTCATTCATGAACAAATATTATATTGTATAATTTACAAATCCCGATGAGGCATGTCTCACACTTAGTAAGTTAATAAATAACTTAAGAAGGGTGTACATTACCCATCAGATCTGACAAGCATGAACAAGACCTAGCAAGCTCAGATCATGTGATGCTTAAAAGAAGTATAATTAATTAATCAATCCATAAGGGGTGAAAAAATCACTTCAGAAAATATAATAAACCAAAGATGAATCCGTGAAGCGTTAAATAAAGATTTAACTCTCCATGAATTAGCCAGGAGGTGAATGGAATAATCCAGACAAATTTAAATATATAACTGTATCATATATTCTCCCACCAAATTCTGGCCACAGAACAAATTTAGCAATTTATCAATATTTTCAAGTTAAATAGTATTCAATCAAATGTACTTAATGGTTAACAAGTTAGCAGATTTTGTTGGACCTCAATATGGGTTCGGCCTCTTAGGAAAATTATGACTATTGGATTTAATACATCATATAATGCTTAAAACTAAATGCGCATATCGACGGGTGGACATTTCAATATTATTTTCGGTCGCACCACTCGCAGACCAGAGCTCTGGGGAATCGAAGCACTAGTGTAAAATTTTAATTTTCGGTTTCACTCACATGTGTATCCCTGTATGGCAAAGTGTCGATTTGCTACCCCCCAGTAGCGACTAAGGCGTTGTCGTCTTTAAGGTCGGCTATGGTCAGCAATTAGCTCGTGATGGCGATATAACTTTGGGGCATTTAGTTTAAAAATTTGAGACAATTAATAATTTAAAGGCGACTAATGCCATTCGAATTTTTACTAGGTCAGGTCAACGTGTCATCCCCGGGCCGTCCTGCTGCAGAGTGTCTTGTCAACCCTACTTCCGGATCGTCCTTGTTGAAAAAATAGACTTGAACCCAAATCAAATAATTGTGAAGTGAAAAAACATTGGTGGGAGATTTAAATTGGACATATCAAACAATGTCGACAATATCTGTTACAGTGAGTGAATTACCCTGTTTTTATGTATTCAATGTGGTAACAATAATTTATGACCTAATAAATATAATTATGATAAATTTAGTAAAATAATTTTCCTTACAGCCTACAAATTAACATAGTATTAACGAATGTTGAGCTTCTAAGAGCTGACAAGTTTGCTCCAATAATAGCAATTACGAAATAACTTCAAGATTACTTGATACAATCATAACACATAGAGAATATTACACATACTATATATAACAATTTAATATTAAGTGAGGAACGTAATTATTGTCAAAATGAGCTCTCTGCATACTGGCACAGTCTTGAATATGAGGTATAATAAGATCATAAATTAGGCAAATAGGTACAGTGCATTCCAAGAAAACAATTATTAAAGCACATAGGTGATAAAAAATCACAGATTGCAGGAGATAGCGTAAAAAATATTAGTTTCGACAGAGTTAATTATGCCTTCAATAAGTTGGCAAAATGATTATTCATGAACGTGCCGGTAAACAACAGCTGACTTTGACAGTTCAAAGAATTAGGTTATGGTCTTCAAATAAATAGATCTATCTAGTAGAAACTATGAAATAAATTAGCCCGTTCAAATACCAAAATGAGGAATTTGGCAATCAAGAGTTGGATAAATTGATTATCGCTAGATAGTAGCGTTAAAGATAAGCCACAGTACCGTTAAGGTGAGTAAAAATAGAGTCAATTTAATAATCGTACACAGGTTTGATTTTAGATGTGACAAAATTCACTCCAAAATTGTGTTTGAGAAGGCCATTTTATAGTCTATTAAATAAGGGAATCCCTATTTTTTGAGCATGAAATATTGATAATGATTGCCTATAGTGTAGCATTGGTAGGTAGTTCACGAACTCTGTGTATTCAATGTTCAAAATATTGTTACAGAATTCAACAGTGTCTGATGGCCTTGAGACTGTGAGACGCCAAGTGATGGGCAGGCGGGGGGATGGGAGGCTTTGTGTCAACAAGTGGTTGCATTGTTTTGTAAATAAACAACTGTCTGGAAGCCTCTGGAAGTAATTATGGGCCTGCCAGTATTTACTAGAACTCTCTATTCATTTCTGGCACTCTCTAGCAAGTTCATACCCCTTTTATAAAGAGACAGGAATGTTTGCAGAGAGTCAGTCTGACTTGAGCATTGAATCTAATTGTGACAGTTATACTGTGTGACAGACCAGCCATTGTATAGACACTCTATAGTTATATTCGTATTTCTTCTTAGTGTACCGTAGCTTAAAGACTGTTCTCATTTCTTATTTAGTGCAGTGTTAATTTTTAGTGAAATTTGTAAAAATTTGTATTTGGAGAGTGAAGGAATCATTGAATCATCAAATAGCCCTTGGACATCACCAGTGGTGCTTTTGAAGAAGAAGGATGACACACTTTGGTTTTGTGTGGACTACCGTCTTCTGAATGATGTCACCAAGAAGGACAGTTACCCTCTACCCCACATTGATGACACACTGGATAGCCTGGAAGGTTGCAAGTTGTTTTCAACTCTGGATTTGAAAAGTGGATACTGGCAAGTTGGACTGGAAGATTAAGCAAAGGAGAAGACAGCATTTTCAATTGGGGAAGAACTCTGGCAGTTTACTGTGATGCCTTTTGGTTTGTGTAATGCTCCAGCCACTTTTGAGAGACTAATGGAAAGTGTGTTGAGGGGACTCTCATAGTAAACATGTTTGGTTTACCTGGATGACATTATTGTTTTGGGCAAGTCTTTCCAAAATCACATGAAGAACCTGATGGGAGTATTTCAGAGGCTGAGGCAGGCAAACTTGAAACTGAATCCTAAGAAGTGCAATCTGTTCAAAAGACAAGTGAATTACCTGGGACATGTGGTTTCTGACAAGGGAGTGTCCATGGATCCTGAGAAAGTATCAGCTATTACAAACTGGCCTGTGCCTAAGGACAAATCGGAAGTACGAAGTTTTCTTGGCCTTTGTGCATATTATCGGTGATTTGTGATGGGTTTCTCTGGGATAGCCAAGCCACTAACAAATTTGACAGAAGAGAGGCGCACCTTCATCTGGGATAAAGACTGTCAGCAGGCATTTGACACACTGAAGGAGGTGCTCAGCCAAGCACCTATTCTGGTTTATCCCAAATCAGAAGGCAAGTTCATCCTGGATACTGATGCCAGCAACACAGCTATTGGTGGAGTACTCTCACAGGAACAAGATGGAGAGGAGAAGGTTATTGGATACTTTAGCAAAGTCCTGTCAAAACCTGAGTGCAACTACTGTGTCACAAGGAGAGAACTGTTGGCGGTAATGAAGTCAATCAGCCACTTCCATAAGTACCTGTATGGACGTCACTTCCTATTACAAACTGATCATGCATCCCTGACATGGCTTCTACGATTCAAATCTCCAGAGGGACAAGTTGCCAGATGGATTCAACACCTGCAAGAATATGACTTCAAATCCATCCACCGAGCTGGAAAAAGTCATCAGAATGCTGATGCTCTCTCAAGAAGACCCTGTGACCAGGACTGCAAGCACTGCTCATGCCAGGAAGGGAAGGAAGCAGTTGCTAACAGGACAACTGTAGCTACAGACTACTGGGGAGGAGATGAAATGCTGAAGGACCAGGAAGAGGATCCTGATTTGAAACACCTGTGGGCTTGGAAGCGTTCTACTGAAGGAAAACCTAGCTGGCAGGAAGTGGCACCATTGTCACCACATGTTAAGACCCTCTGGGCACAATGGGAGTCAATTGTGGAAGATGGGGGAATCTTGAAGAGGGTGGTGGAGAATGCTGCTGGTGATCAGAAAAGATTGCAAATCATTGTACCAAGGAAAAGAGTTCCTGAAGCATTAAAACAGCTACATGATGGAGTCTCTGGTAGGCATTTTGGAGTGCATGAGACCCTGGAAAAGGTACAAGAGAGGTTTTACTGGCCAAATTCAAAAAAGGATGTCAAGAACTAGTGCCGGAATTGTGCAATATGTGCATCTGCCAATGGCCCTATGCCTAGAAAGAGAGCCCCTATGCAGAAATACAATGTAGGTGCTCTATTTGAACGCATAGCCATTGACATAGCTGGGCCATTCCCAATTACTGATGGTGGGAATAAATACATTCTGGGTGCTATGGATTACTTCAGCAAATGGGCAGCCTATGCCTTGCCAAATCAAGAGGCAGTTACTGTAGCTGATGTATTGGTGAAGGAGTTCTTCAGTCATTTTGGCATACCATTAGAGTTACATTCAGACCAAGGAAGAAACTTTGAATCTGCTGTATTTTCTTGAAGTATGAAGTGTTGGGAATCAACAAGACTAGGACAACACCACTGCACCCCCAATCAGATGGAATGGTTGAGCGAATGAACAGGACTATGGGAAAATACCTATCAAAGGTGGTATCCGAACATCAACGGGACTGGGATCAACACCTGCATTTCTTCCTGATGGCATACCAAAGTGCAGTCAATGAGACTACAAGGATGACTCCAGCAAGAATAGTGTTTGGGCAAGATATGCGACTACCCTGTGACTTTGAGTGTGGATGCAAACCTGGGGAGGACTTGGAACAAGAAGATTACACCAGCAAGCTCTGGAAGCAGATGGATGAGATTCATGCAACTGTCCGCACCAACATCCAGGAAACCAGTGACATGACAAAGCAGCGCTATGACATCAAGGCCAACCATGGAGGTTACCAGGCTGGTGACATGGTATGGTTGTACAATCCTCAACGACGTTGTGGATACTCTCCCAAGTTGCAAACCTCCTGGGATAGACCTTACAAAGTGGTCACAAGGATCAACGATGTGGTCTACAGGATCAAGAAACCAAGAGGTACTCTACGCATTGTTCACTTCAACCAACTGGCGCCTTATCATGGAGACAATGCTGCAAGGGGAGTTCAAGAAGTCAAGGCTCTTCATTCTGCCATCTCTGATTTTGAAGGATTCATGGCTAACCTAGGGATGTCACTTGAAAAAGGAAATGTCATCATCAGTCACCAGGACTTATTCACCCTACCAAAGAGCTATGCCTTGGCACATTGCATTGCTAGGAATGTGGGAGCTTCAAGAGGAATTGCTACAGTATTCAGGACAAAGTTTGGAAGATTGGATGAATTGAATCTCCAGAATCTGGCTGTGGGGAAAGCACTTCATCTTCAGGATCAGAACCAACATCTGTTCTATTTGGTGACAAAAGACCAACCCCAGCAGAAGCCAACATATCAGGCTTTGTGGCAAAGTCTGATGCATCTACAAACTCATCTTCAATTCCTGGGAGTGAAGCAGCTTGGAATCCCAAGACTGGGCTGTGGCTATGACGGATTGGACTGGAAGATTGTGAGACCAATGATTGGAAGGATTTTCAAGGACACTGGAATCAACGTCACCTGTTGTGTCTTCAACCCATGGGCGGTTACACAAGTTGATCCATTGGTGCCGGCTTCTACTGTTTGCACTTCCAGGATGGATCTGGACTGTTCTGGGACAGAACAGTTTTAAGGAGGGGGCAGTGTTACGGAATTCAACAGTGTCTGATGGCCTTGAGACTGTGAGATGCCAAGTGATGGGCAGGCGGGGGGATGGAAGGCTTTGTGTCAACAAGTGGTTGCATAGTTTTGTAAATAAACAACTGTCTGGAAGCCTCTGGAAGTAATTATGGGCCTGCCAACATTTACTAGAACTCCCTATTCATTTCTGGCACTCTCTAGCAAGTTCATACCCCTTTTATAAAGAGACAGGAATGTTTGCAGAGAGTCAGTCTGACTTGAGCATTGAATCTAATTGTGTCAGTTATACTGTGTGACAGACCAGCCATTGTTTAGACACTCTATAGTTATATTTGTATTTCTTCTTAGTGTACCATAGCTTAAAGACTGTTCTCATTTCTTATTTAGTGCAGTGTTAATTTTTAGTGAAATTTGTATTGTGAAACGTTATAAACTCTTGTGCTATCTTCTGATCTGTTATAGTTTATCTTTTTCTAGTGTGTTATAGCAGTGTAAGTAATAAAGTTAATCAGTATAAATTGCCTCAAGTCTTTTATTATAGTGGAAACCCGTAACAATATCATAAGACAATAACATTCAAAAACACAAAACAGAGAAAGAATAGACAATTTTCAAAGATTTCCTCAAAGAAGGTAACAAGATAATAATAATTTTATCATGTATTAATTAAGCAGTAGATTGATTCAATATGAGAGTGGGTTTGATAACTCTTTTTCTTCTAAATCTTGTTTTTCAATTTTTCATCACTTGAACCCTCTTCCCCATTTTTTTAAATTCAGGTCACCTGATATGTATATGATATAGTAGCTAGTGTTCAGTGTGTAACTGGAAAAATTAATCAGTGTTATATCCACGCAGTTCGTCATGGATCAAGAAATGTGTTAGAAAGTGAGAAAGAAATATTGCCAAGTCAGTAAAACATATATACAGGGTGTTTCAGGAGGAATGTGCAATACTTCTTAGGCTGATTCCTTACACCAAGTAGACAAAAAAGTACCATGGGACCAACCCCCTAAAACGCTTTGTTACCGAGATAACAATAGCGGAAAATTGAGATTTTTCAAAATATATTAATTTTTCTAATTTTTTAGAGCCTTTATTGAGCTTCTAAAATAATCAATTCTTATGTAAAATTAGCTCAGGAATTCAATTAAACCAGTTTCAAGTTTGTAACTTTAACGGTGATTGAGATAATTGGAAAAGTATGCTAGAAAACGCATTTTTTTCAACAATAAGGGTTATAACTGTATAGGGAATCATAAATTTCTATTTTTTATTAATGGAAGTTGAAGAGAATGGGATTATGAAGAAAAAGTTGAATGGCGGCGATTGTGTAAATCTTACCCAAATCCCAGAAATAGCGATCGAAAAAAAGCAAAATCGCTACTTATACACAAATTTATCACTTTTGCTATGTTTTGTCAATTTTTCGATTTTCGATAGCTATTTCTGAGATTTGGGTAAGATTTACAGAATCACCGCCATTTAACTTTTTCTTTAGAATCCGACTCTCTTCAACTTCGATTAATAAAAAATACAATTTTATGGCTCCATATCTAGTTATAACCCTTATTGTTGAAAAATGGCGTTTTTCAGCATATTTTCCCAATTATCTCAATAACCGTTGAAGTTACAAACTTGGAACTGGTTTCATTGAATTCCTCAGCCAATTTTACATAGGAATTCATTATTTTAGAAGTCCACTAAAGCCTCTAAAAAATTAATATAATTTGAAAAATCTCAATTTTCCGTCATTGTTATCTCGGTAACAAAGCTTTTTGGGGGTTGGTCCCATGGAACTTTTTTGTCTACTTGGTGTAAGGAATGAGCCTGAGAAGTATTCCTCCTGAGAAGTATTCCTGAGCACATTCCTCCTGAAACACCCTGTATAAGTATCCTTTTTCCATTTCATAGCATAACATTCTAAAAACTACTAGTTCCGTTACGCAATAATACTGTACTTTAATTGAAATGGAAATAAGTACAACAATCTACTTTTCAATATAACATCCAATTTCAAATCAGAAAGCTCAAATATCCTGATTTTAAAAAAGTTGGAAAACTTGTCAAGTTGAAGGCCTTTTTATCTATTTCCAGATTTTTCACTATTTTCTTTCAGCCGTGCGTCCCCTGGGATCTTGTGCCCAGGCAGCAGGCACTGTATTCTATACAACTCATGCAAAGCAGAAATTAGTCTACCGCTTGATACTTGAGGAATAATGTTTTCATTTTACCTTTCCTCGACCGACGAAGTTTTCGGTTGAAGCTTCTATCCTTCTTCAGCTTGTTTTTTCCACATAAGGTTTTGATGAACCGTCCTTCTTTCACTACGTTTATTTTATATTTCACCGGAACATTGTTTTTCACCTTATAGCCTAGAAGAGTTTTCTCTTATAGTTCTCTAGCCACTTGTCATCCCTATGTACCGTATATTTAACAAAAAGCTCTGCACATTTGTATTTGAAAGATTTTTCTAACATTTAAGACATAAAAAATATAGTACGTGTACATTAAAGTTGGAAGAAAAAATATAAAACCCTACAAACTGCGAAAATTACAAATAACACTACAGTACCAAAATCCTCAAAACCACGTAGTACCACGTACACCGAAAACAACCGCTCAATTCCACACTCGAACAACGACTGAATATGACTTTTGTGTAAAATTAAAGAACCAACTATTCTTATGTCAAGTCGTCAACTATATTCTATATACTAAGAAGGAATAATTACAGATTGCAGGAACCGATTAAAATCGATTTTGTTTGTTTAGGTCAGAATTCTATTGAAAGTTTTGCGTGCATTCTGAGAAATGATCTGGCAAATATTGCTGAAGCATGGCGCCGTTAAGCTTGGCAGACGTGATTTTTATTTTGTGAACAGAAATAATCGTTAGACAATTTTAATCCATAATAAGAATGGTTTTATAGGCCTACAACTGTCATATATTATTCTATTATACAGTTATTCGATAGATATTAGTTAGATTATTCAAATGTAGAACACGTTTACATTCAAGTGAAACATCAAAAATAATAACTCCATTTTACTGATAGTAAATTAATTTACCGATTCCCCCCCAAAATTTTCAATAATATAACAATAATCCCCCCAAATTTCGGGCTGAAGGCGCAAGTTGCGCCATCGATCCCCCCCGTGGGCGGCCCTGCTGTCCATTTCTAATTATAATAATTAGGTAACGTAAATTAATTTTCCAATTTTTCAATGACTGAAAAAATACATTATGTTTTCTGTTAAGGCAGTATTCAGTTTGAGTTACCTCTGGATTCAGAGAACTGTCAAATCGATCAATCCTTTTTATCTATTAGGTAGAAAAGTACCATGAGGCTTTGTTTGTTTCGAATAAGATCACACTTGAATAATAATGGTTGGATCACACTAATAATAGATCACATTAATAATAATAATAATAATAATATAGGCTAATATTGGTTGGTTGATTTTATATGGAATGATTATTAAATTAACGTGAGACCATATTTGTCGAAAGGAAGGCTCTGCATGTGCAAATGGGTGATTCCACAATCACAACTGTAGCTGAAAATGTCAGCCAGAGGGCTGCCGCGATGTCAGATGACAAAGTCAGGTGGTTGTTGGATTATTTTGAAATGTTTTGACATTGTCACTTGTAATGACATTATGCTGTTCTTTGATATTTTCCAGTGAGAGCTTCTTGTGTGTATTTTACAATTTTGTTATCAAAGTTGGAATAATTCTAAATGCATACCATATCATTATAAAGATTGGATTTATTATATTGTCAGTTAGTAATATAATTATTAGAGTTATGTAGTTATAATTAAATAGAGTTATTTCAAAGGTTAGGGATTTATGGGAATACTCGCTACATTTCACATCTCATAAATCAGCGTTAGAATTTTATTGAAAATGTAAATAATTCAAAATTATTACTGAAAATGTTTGAGACATACTTCTGGGCGATATCCGTTGACTACGATATCTATGTGGATGAAAATAATTTGCCATCTCAAAAATCAAATCCAAATGATTCCCTCCACAACGAATACTCCGAAGTTCAGAATTCAAGGGTTTTTGAGAGATGCTAATATTCTGAATGAGGAAACTTGAAAACTAAAAACAGCTTTGAAGATTTGAGTTGCACTGAGATTTCTCCTGCATCTTTACTAGGGGGAAACACACCTGCGTAGATGCTGGAAGGAAGGAGGCATACAGAGTTCTCTCTAGCCTAGTGCATACTGGGCAGATGGCAATCGTAGCAGCTGCTGTCACCTGCAGATGAACAGTGCTTGTTGCGGGGGTTGGCCCTAAATAAGGGTGTATGCCTTCTAACTCATTCCGTCAGTTTCCCATCGCAATCTCCCCAGTCAAATCCTTTTTCCCTCCCTTCCTGTTCTACGCTTCACAATGCACCGTTGTTTAGGTGCTTCATCACACCTATTCTAATCAGAGTTTCCTAGCCGAATAAAACAGATGGTGTTCTACCTCAGAACAATACTGATCCTTTCTCTCTTTCATCTACCAATTTTCTTCCCAATCTCTTATTCCCCCTTCCTCTTGGGAAATGTTTTCTTGAACGGTATCCTACATTATTGTTCGTGGTGTGTTATAATGTTAGTAGAACTATAAATTCAAATAAACTGTAAATAAAATACTACAGGGCTTATAACAAAATGATTGTAACGTAACCATGTGCTTAGTTAAAATCGGCTAGAACAGAAAAGATAATTTTTGTATGAGTATATTAATTACAGGCAGGGTTGCCAACCGTCCCGATTTCGTCGGGAAAGTCCCGATTTTTGCTGTTTTGTCCCGCGTCCCGACGTATTGTATGTCGGGACGCTAAATGTCCCGATTTTTTTAGAAAAAATCAACAAAGCAACTTCTTTTGGTTCAAGTTCTTGAGATTGACAAATTATGACTGATACAAGTAACAAAGAAGGTTGACCATTGCAACTGTAAATGTATGTTTATAATTGTAAATATTCTGTATAATTAAAACTGCAGAACTGCACCATTAATGTTGAGTTGGCGCCTAGGGGCCCGCACCACAAAAATATAGAAAAACTTTTTCCTTAGAACTTTTCAACCTGCATTTTAGCAAATTAATATCAATAAATGGGCACATTAACTGTGATATACAATCTGTATCTGTTGAATTTAATGTATCTGTTTAATAATAATACAATTAGAACTTATTTAAAACCCTCTTGAACAAAATAACTGTCTTTGGTGATAGAGATGCGATTAGCTGTTCACCTGCCTGGTTAAAGAATGAAATTCAGATGAATTTTATTTGTTAAAAATCTACAATCCCATATTACACAGCTTACTTAATGAACGAGAAATTAATAAAGTATGTTTACAAAAAATTAACCTAATAATAACGCTTAAAACTCTTGAAATATATAGTTTTAGAGTACTCAAAAAATTTATCCCTGACTGGAGAAATACTTCTTCGGTTCACCATCATGGATAGCTATTTTTGTTTTCTTCCGCGGCAGGAAGTATGAAATTGTAGATATTCCTAAGCGGTTCTGATAGTGAATAATACATTTTTGTAATAAGTTATAATGCTATGGCTGTTCGCACTACCAAACTACCGTACCAAAATTTGTAGTTTGGCACTTGATTTAATGGAAGTTGAACTTAACTTTGAATGAATAAAATGGAAACTTAATAAAAACTTCAGCTTGAAAATCGAAAGATTGGGATCAATTTCAAAGTAAGCTAGTCAAGATTTGGTGGTAAAAACTGCAGCATTGAAAGAATGAGTTTTATAATTTCAAATTGTATCCCAAAATCTCAAATTGAACGAGTTTTCAATAACTCATGAATCTTTCTTGAATTTTCATTTATTTTTGAGTTTTAAACGAGTTTTTATCGAATTGGTCTTATATAGGCTATCATTATCAATATTCCATCCCCAAAAATAGGGATTTCCTCATTTAATAGACAATAAAAAGGCCTTCTAAAGCGCAATTTTGAAGAAAATTTTCACAAAATTTCCCGGGAGAGGGCCCCCGTTACAGGTGCTTGGATTGCTTTTAGATTCTTCGGAAATTGGTTTATGTCATGAGACAAATAAACTAATCACGGTCTAGATTGAAGCTCTAGACTCAATTGAGTGAGAAAAATATTATTTCTATTAGTCTGATATTATTTTTACTAAAATCTTATTCTTACTTTGATCTGACCAAAATGAGGCCTAAAAACATCTATTGGCAACTGTTATTTTCATCTCCATCGACTCCATCCTATAATATCGAAAAATATTCAACTTTATCCGTTATTCATTCTAATCATTCAACACATTCCTCTCAATCCTTCATGCAATCTTTGCTTGCTTATACTGCACTTTCACTGTTTGGGAAGCAGCTCCTTCTCAAAATCTACTATATTGATTGACTAGTTGATTGTTTCACTTGAATAGTTGTCAAGTATTAAAAGATATGGTCCTCTAGTTAAATATAATGTGTTTTGTATTCGTAATCTTCCTTCATCCCCATTCAAAATCTAATTAGCGATAATGCTATTGTATCCATGATAATGCGATATGGGTAATGTTGGCTGGATATTGAATTACTTCATAAATACTGTTGTAGTAAAAATGCTATTGTATCCATGATATGGATATAGTAATAATGGCAGGATATTAAATTACTTTATAAATAGAATTGAATATGAGAGGCAGAAGGGTTGTTCGATTTTTGAAGGTTGTGTTGTTGCAACCCTTTTTGTGTGGCACTCCTCCCTAATCGAGGACAAAAGATATGGATCGGACACGTCTTGCCTCGTTCCCGTACTCTTTGCTAGGAACAAACAGAGCCATTGGCCACGGAATGGATAAGAAGGACCCTCTTGGAAGATTCACTTGCATTCTCCAGCTGTTCTGCTCTGCTCCCCCGTTGTCACGCACCGTGCTCTCTGATTTAAATGCAAATCGCGTTTAAAAATGTATATATATACCCTCATCAAAGCGACGACAATAACATCTTTGTGCTCTTCGATTAAATGCGCTCCGTTTTTTACCGTCTGAAGAAAGAGCCAAGAATAAAACACTCTTGAAATGAATGCTGTTCATATTGGTGGCTGGCATGGATCAGATCGTTGTTTAGCATATGGATAGTGTTGGTCTTTTGTTTGTGTCACATCTTGCCTGTTGAGTTATCCGAAATAGGATGTGCCAACTTGATCAGATCTCAGCGCTGTTGGAAGGATTACGACTGACAAATTAATGGTCTTTGTATCCGTGATTTGAAATGGAAATCTAAATAACAGTAATGCATTGTTGCGAAGTGCTTCAAAGTGTGCGTGAAATTATATGAAGTGGGAATCTGTGAGGAAACTTGATAAGAAAGAACCGTATAGGGAAAAAGGAAAATTTGTGCTCCCAGCTATCTAATTTTGATAGTTCGACATATTTAAGTCGCAGTCCCTTTAAATTATCTGTATTGTGAATCGTGTTGTGTATTCAACATAATGGATTCCGGGAATTCTAGACAACTTATTCTAGACAATATTATTTAGTTTCTATCTCTGTATGTAGTTTTTCATTAGTATATTATAAGAATTTCTCTAAAAACTACATCTAATCAAGAATATTGAAAATATCGGAATGATTTGAATGATCAACTTTCAAACTATACAATTATGCTTATCAAGACAATCTTCTTCGCTATTTTTCTCCCAATATTCTTATTTTTCAAATAATTATGATGTTTTCCTTATAAAGAGCTTGTAAGGTAAAAAAATTACCAAAAAACCCCAAATAGTATGGATTACATAGTGTCTCGACTGTAGTGTTCTTGAAATGTTTCCTTGTGATTTGTCAGGTTGGACGATCGTGTTGTGCAAATAATCTACCCAGCCCCTGCCTCTAACCTGTCTTCTGTGCAGTGCTAAACCAAGTTGCTTTTCGCACGCACCCCACCACTTGAGACTGAAGCCGTTAGCGAGCTGTGAGACAAACAGCGTTGTCGCCTGAAATTCGATGAAGTGCAGAACAAGCTCGTTTAACTTTTGTTCTTGTTAGCTGACTGAGTACGTTCTTATCCCCGCTGTTGAAGTGAGGTGTTGCTTGCTTGATTGCATCTCGAGTGGTTCCTTTTAGTCTCTAATTTGTTACAGGTTGTGCTTTATTCAAACACCTCCATTTAATTATTATCACTTTTTCTCAGATTATCTATGACATTTGTATGATTGAAAGTTTCGTCTATAGGATTCACACATTGAAAAGAGTACAAGTAACTTGAAAAAACATAGTCAAAACACCTTTTATTTCTTTTTTCGACAATATTTTTCAGCAATTATTCTGATGAAAATGGAAAATAAATTTCACTCCCTAAGTTGAATGGAAATAAGTTACTTCGAACGAAGATATACTAGGAAATTATATTTCGTGTTTAACATTACATTCAACGAAATGCTCCTTTCATCGTCTTCAATAGAACTGAGTATCAATTTTCAAACCTTGAAGCTCATTAAAGACTCAGTATCATAATGCCAGGACATTATCTGTTTTGAAAACTGCCGCTTACTGAGAAAATTATGAATGAGTGACTGAGTAGGCTACATTCCCACTTTCCAGAAATCTTGATGATACTTTCTCAAAAGTATAATCTACCTCATTCTGCTTATCAGGTAAATTTTTGTTAATCAAGTCACATACTGAATGAAATGGCACGAGATCGGTGGTTGTCGCAGAAGATGCGTTTCCCCCTTATTTCAGCATTGTTGGTGAGGAATGCGATGCGACACACATTGTAATTCAGATGGCCGGTCGTAAATGGATGCAGAGGGCCGTGAAATATTTATGAAACCAAAGTCTGAAGCAGGGGACGATAACGGTGAGGGGTGAGGGGTGAGAGGTCCGACAACCGGATGGGGTTGTTGAATCAGCCCGAGAGAGCAATCGACTCTGGAGCTGGCTAGACCTGATGTTTTCCTCTTCTGAATACATCTTTGGATGAATTCGAAGAAGAATCAGAATGAGTAGTGAAAGGTGGAGAGAGGCCTTGAAGAGGGGAGCAGCTCCTTCCCTCCGCTCCGTCTCGCTTCATGCGTCTGGGTTGAAAAAATAATAAGAAAGGGATGCTGGGATGACGATGTGAGCCCCACCTGTAGAACTGTAGTGGGTTCAGCCACCTAACTAGTCGCTGTTGCCATCTGTGATGTGCTCTATAGATTTTGAATCAGAAGGTTAACCTATTTTCCAGAAATATTTAAAAAAAATCCATTTAGGTAATTAGATAATTTGTATTTATTTTCAAACATGTCTAATTTATATTTTACTAATTGTTGATTTTCTATTGCCAATTTGTCATCCCTTTCTCTGTGATCTAATAGTGCTAGGACATGTAAGGTTGATAGTGTAGGCGTAGACATAGTCTTGTAATGTCTATTTTCTTCTCTGTTTTCTTGTAATGTCTCTTATTTAATCAGAATCTGCAAATGTCTTTCCTAATGGCGTTTGTTTAGCATATTTTTCCAATTATCTAAATAATCGTTGAAGTTACACACTTGAAATTGGTTCCATTGAATTCCTCAGCTAATTTTACATAGGAATTGATTATTTTAGAACCCAAGTAAAGAATTAGAAAAGTTGATATGTTTTGAAAAATCTCTATTTTCCGCCATTGTTATCTCAATGACAAAGCGTTTTTGAGGGTTGGTCCCATGGAACTTTTTTGTCTACTTGGTGTAAGGAATCAGCCTCAGAAGTATTGCACATTCCTCCTGAAACATCCTGTATATTATCTATCATTATTTATATACTATCTCCTGTATATCTGAATACTATGCTGTGCATTGTATACTTCAAGTTTCAAACTTTGTGTGTATCGTTAAGGATAAATAAATTTTGAATTTGAATAGTAGTTATTGTGTATACTTATTAAGTATACCATGTAGCCGTAGCCTTTACTTGGTCTATGATGTAGGCTAGCGTATTCTCTCGTCTGCCTGTCAGTGCGTATTTCACTGCTCGCGTTCTATTTCCTACCAGTCTTATGTCTATCTGCTTGCTTTTACGTGACGCATCAATTTTATTAAAGATTTTCAATTTAATATTGGAATAGTAGTGACATTAAAGAAATAAGGAAAAAATTCTAATCAGATTCCCATTTTTTGTAGAGATGGATTGATGTCCCTAATGGTTGTGGTGGGAGGGTCCGACCAAGTGCTAGTCTCACATCAACAACATCAGCTTTTTCCATTGTCAATCTGCTATTTCCGTTTTTCATACGTTTGATGGTGGGCAAACACTGTTATCGCCGTGGTCGTTTTCAGTAAATAATCCATTTCCATTGTCTTGTGGACAAATCCCAGCGCGGCACGCCATAAATCACAGAGAGGAAAGATGCCTTGTTGGAAGGTGCAGAGTGCAGTTCATCCCTTCGGAGAGCAATCGCTCAATCGTATCCATGGCGAGGGTGGGAGCGGGACCCAGCCTCACTTAATTAGAAAAGTCTTCTGCTATATCTCCATCAATAGCCTACCAAACTCTTTCAAATGTTTATTTCTTATCTTTCATCATAGACAGCATGCCCAAGATCTTGCTTCAAACACAAAATACAATTCAATATTTCAATAAATCTGTAATCTATATAGATATATAAGCGAAATGGCACTGACTGACTGACTGATTCATTCATTCATCACCAGAACTAAAAATCCACTGAACCGAATGCGTTCAAATTTGTCAGGCATGTTCAGTTGGACGTTTAGACACGCGCTAAGAAAGGATTTTAAAAACTTTTCAAGGATACGCCAAATATTTTAGTTTTTCTAGAGTTTTTTGGCGTTTTCCTCATTTTTTCGAGAACCAATCAGTAGAAATGTTGATATTTGGTGGGTAGGTTCAGATAAGGTCTATAAATGTTGTGTTAAAATATTTTTGCAATCCGTTCAAGATTACGCCAGTAATAAGGTTTTCAAAATTGTAGATGTGTTGCGGGTTGCATTTCTTCCGCCTTGATACGACCAATCCTAACTGTAAATTGAATGGTTCAGCGAGATTATAGATGAATTGATTTGGAAGATATTGAATCAAGTTTCAAACTATGTCCGATATACTTCACAAGGTTACGCTTAATTTTAGCGTTTTACTATTTTTTTTTTAATTTTCGGAGTTTTTCTTAGATTTTTCTAGAACAAATTGGCAGAAAATGTTGAAATTAGGTAAACAGGTCCAGATTAGGTATAGAAATGCTGTGCTCAATAAATTTCAAATCCCTATTGAACGGAATTTTCAGGCGAGCCTGTTAGTCTCACCTGACACTGACAGAGGTTTTGTAGGCGAGCGAAGCGAGCCTGTTTGACTCACTTATACTGCCTATACTGTCGGGGGTCCAGGGGGCGGAGCCCCCTGGCTAGGCGGAGAAGGCGAGCGAAGCGAGCCTGCCGGCTAGTCTGTAATATAGATATTTCTTTTAAGCTTAATAAATTACTGGTTTGATCACATTATAATTAATACGAATCATTTTTAGGCAATGACTAATAGTTCCAAACGGATATCTGTTTATGATGATCACAATCGATTATTAAAATCTTGCTAAAATTGAGGAAGACCTATTCCGCACAAGCTAAAATTACCCGTAATCTTGAATATCTACTGGGACTAACTGAAACCGAATCCATATCAATAAAATTTCCACATTCGTAGACCATTTTTATCTAACTGTTCTATTCTGTCCTTCAGTATGAATTCTGTCCTTTTATCTGGTACCGAGCTTTGCTCTGAAGCTGCGGCTGAACTATTGAATTAGATAAATATTTTATTGTAAAAAATGAATTCAAAATTGGTATGATCACCTCTCACAATTTTTTTACATGAACATGTGTTATAGATTTGAATGTAACTCCATTTACTCCAGCTGGGACAGCGTTGGTCAGATAACGATAACAGCCATTATAAGCAGTACTTGGGATTATTCCTGAAAGAATATTCAATTCTCTTATTAATCCTGCCAGAGAGTTTTCCCGGACATGAGACCTGGTGCAATGTTATTTTTCCATCACGGTTATATTACATTTCAAATTTCGAGGAAATTTTTAGAGCCGTTTTCTAGATCCATGTACATACATACAAACTACATACATACATACTATAACATACAGAAATTACTCGCTTAATATAATAGGATTGGGAAATTTGATAGGTTGTAGATTGGAAAACTCAAGTATGATTGGAAAATTTGGTAGGTTGTAGATTGGAAAACTAAGGATAGCCTAATTTTAAATCATCTTATAAATAAGAAATTTTCTACTTGTACAGTATCACGTACTTACCTTTGTAATTACTTATCTGTATAACACTTTTTCACATTATTCAGGTTATTTCATTTTCAAAGCTCATATTTTATTCACCCGAAGGGTGTCTTCATATTTTCATCGAGTACGAACCAACCTGTGTTCTATTTTCGAAATCCTAAGCTCTCACATTCACAAGTTATCTCAGTAGATCTCAAATTTTCAGCAATATAGTTTGCTCATGGCAGACATGCGAAATTGATTTTGCCGTGCTGCAAATGTCGAATTTCCTCGCCGAGCGTCCACTTGACGCAAACGTTGCTGAGAAACTCGCGCTCAGCCTGCAGAGTATCATTACACAATAAACAACACGGAGGCGGGTCGTCATGACAACGCTGGGACGCTACCTCGCCGGTCGTCACGTCGATATAACGTGCTATATCGATATAGATTCAACAACTTCGATGTAGATAGATTGCGGATATATATATAGGGGGCGCCTACCTGCCGCTGAATACCGTCGATAACCTGCTCCACCTAGATGTGTTCCATTTCAAAAACAATTTTGCCAGCTGAATGATAAATTGGAAGAAGCACAATTGCCGGGATACCTTACAACAATTGCGAAATTTCATCGTCGCTGTCGGTCGTCGACATTATTTTTCTGTTTGTTCCTGCTTTGCTGCCACATTTTCGCGCATAAATGTTGTGAATCTACTGTTTGCAGATCATCGAATGCTTTCAATTTTGTCATTTTGCTTCTTCTTTTCCTTCACCTCTACAAACCCACGGATTTTTCTGGCATTACTATGGTTTCCACCAATCCGAATCTCATCACTTTTTGTTCTGAGTTGAAGACAGTGAACCTAGGTTACATGAATTTAGATTGCTGCAGATGTTGGACTCATTCCAATCAATATAAGAAAGAGTAATATGATCATAGCTGGAATAAACTACTCAAACATTAATTAATTTCGTTTGAAAGCGTTATTTCATGCTATTAATAATACATTATGGAAGTTTTTCACAAATGTTTTCTAAATTTTGTCTCCTCTCTTATTTTGGGTCCTTATATTTTTTTTAAGGAGAAAAAATCAGCTCGATATCATTATATCAATGATCAGCCTACCTTCTCTGATCCAAGAATTGCGTTTTGATTATCTCTTTTGCTAGATTTCTTCAGTTGTGCCATTCGAAGAAAGCGACCCAATTCAATCAGGCAGCACTTGTTTTAGTGGAAATTGTGTTGGCAGTGCGTTGGGTTGCCGGAACAACGGGAGCCTGGCCTTGGCCCTGATCCGGCCGCGTCCGGATACTAGAACCCTGTCCGTTGAGGAGGGGAAGGGGTTGCGGGTGCGATACGGTCGATAATCCGACGACTTTGGCGCCCATGAGGCGGCCCAGCTGGCCCAGAGCCCTGAACCCCAAAATCCTCCGCTGCACCTAGCTCACCAATTTCGTTCCACCCTTTGCAATCCTGCAACTCTGTTGATGCTTGGCTCTTACTACAATAACTACATCATTAAATTGTAACCTATCTTCCCATTCTACTTGAAGATCAAAGAAATGAAGTTAGCTTTATTGGTCTTTATTTTAATTAACTTCTTTGTAGTTGTTTCCAACTTTAGAAACTGGAATTGTTTGCTTGATGATTCAACTTTCATGTAAACTTTTCAGTGTTTTTCTCATTGAGTGAAGCAATTTTACTGTAAATTTATTTTTTTCTTATAAATAAAACAATTATAATAATTATATAGTTTTCAGAAACTTTAAAACTAATGATAATACATTATTCATATTATTGTAGATTCAGATTTGTATTCTTTGTAGATTCCTCCTTTTTCTTTTTTCATTCATACACTGTTGTGTTCATCATTCAACTGGAGAATAGCAATGCTTTTATGGGAATAAAACTATTTCATCTTGTTTTCCTAATTTTGTTACACTTGACTTATGCAATACCAATTGAGAAGACCTCATATTGGGCTATATGCTTTTGCACTGCTTTGCAAAATGTATTATAATAGATTTTTGTTTGGAAACGTGGACGAAACGTCCAATATAGACGTATGAAATAGGTATTGAGCTTGAGGGGGGTACCGGGGACCTGAGCACTGGGCCACTCTACTAGCCTTCTAGAAACTGAATAGCTTGACTCTGATAGACACGTTGATAGAGATTGATTGGTTTTCGTTAGACATACATTTTCGATAGATAGGCTATCACTGGCTTGATAATAATAACAATAATTTACTTTCTCTTACAGAGCAACAAAAGCTGCTGGGGTTAATTGTCGATTGCGTGCCGAAACCGAACAATATTCAAAGTGTGGCTGAGCCATTGTCAGTCAGCTGATAACAATCACGATTGTCAGTGAGCCTATTTGCGCACTCCTCTCCTCTTTTCTCTCTCATCATCTCTTTCTTCTCTATCTCTCTCACTTCTCACTGATGTGAGGTTGTCACCAACGATAATAGAATATGAGATATTCTATATATATTATATATATTCTATATTCTATTCTCTCTGGTTGTCACCGTTATCTGGACACTCGCTCCTGCCGTCGACGTTTGGCGTAGGTGTTCACAAAATGATATCTCGTGTTCGTTTATTTGAAGTTGATAGATATGATAATTGAAATAAATTTAGGATGAATATCAATAGATATTGACACAACACATATTATAAATTCTTTAGCATTCTTTAGCATTCCTAGTGAAATGATACTATCTTTCATTTATTTCACTGATAATGCCATCAAATTGAATGATTGATTTGTGATTGCCTTGATATGGTAACTGATTGACAATATTTTTCTTCATGATAATTTCAGATGAATCGATAAGTCAAATCTTATTCATTGACAAATCGAATCATGTTCAATCTAATTCATTGTAAAACTAATCGAATTGATTAAAAAGCCAATGGAATTAAATCTAAATCCATAAAAATTTAAAAAATCAACATTTTTTGTAAAATTAGTTGATTTTTTTAAATTTAAGGTTCCTGATATTACAGATGATTTGCGAAACCAAAAAATTGTAGTTTTTCAATAATACTAGTTCATCTTAAGCAATATAATAAAGATGGGAAATTTATAACTAGTTTCCATTCCCAGTGAAATATAAGCCAGGAAGTTGTATTGGTTTGCGAGCAGTATAAATGCAATGCTCATTGTCATTGCCTTCATCATCCCTTTCTTAGTATAGGTGACGGTGCAGGGAAATGTGGTATCGTATCGTTATTTTCCCGAGATGCCGGAAAAGCAGCCGCTGATTGGATAAGCTCGTCACCGGCGACTGGAAATCTTACCTTTCTCTCTTTCATCCATTCATCATCGGTTGTCTCTCATTATACCGCATGAATCCACGAAGGTTACAACTTCTGATTGGCATGTGTCACTGATGCGAAAATTGATGTTTCATTATCATCGATGCCCTATTACACACAAACCAGATTTGTTCAATCCAGTAAGCGTGATTGGCGAATGAGAGCTTGTTCACCTGTACTTGAACAAGTATGAGTTGTGGTTGTCAGGAATACCTGTCCTTGTCACTAGTAATGATATTGTAATGTTTGATCACTTTGGTTATACGTCAATGTGTATGGGTATACGATCAACTATAAGTTGTAGCCGTTATATGGATGTAGGGAATACTGTACCTAGAAATCCTGTTTCAATAGATACACTATTACAAAACTTTGGATATTATTATCATGGATTGCAATTTGTAAATATCAACATAAATATTGGAAAATTATTCCCGATGATTCAAAAGATTTGAAACTGGATGTCAATAATAATTACTCTGATTAGATGTCAATATCAAATGTTGAATCTACTATACAAACCATTCATCGTAATATTCTATGAATAAAATTGAACAAATTCCATGCAATTAATGCTCTTCTAAGGTTCAAAAAATTTCATAGTAGGAATAAGAAGAAGGATATCCCAATCTCATTTAGTAACAAATTGAAGCATTTATTTTTATTCTCTTGGCAAGTCGTAAAATTCTCGCCTATTTTGATTTCGTAATAAAACTTTCGTATTTGAATTTGATGAACTTCGTATGATGTGATTTGAGTGCAACATCCAACCCACTTTCTCATTGAATGTTGAGATCGATGAGCCAAGCTATTGATAGAGGGTTGAGCGAACAACCCTTGCAATGAATGGTTGGTTGTTCGCTCTCTTCATTTAGAATACTCACGCATTAACACATTGATGCCCGAAGTGGAATTCAGTTCTCAGAAGTGGTCTCCGATTGCAGGCTGGTAGATAGGAGCCAGTTCTTGGAAATAGTAATTATTTAATTTGAATGGAGTAATTGGAAGCCGGTGGGTTGGAATAGGGATCAGGAGGCGAGTAGGAATCGACCGCGATCGGTTCGATTGCACTGCCATGCCATTACATGTCTTCCCTCATCCCTTCTTGCCTTCCGCCCGGCCTTTATCCTCCACCCCTTGGATTTCTATCTGTTTGCGCACCTGGTCCTCCTGACAGGTGCTTCTTACAAATCTTTCCCATACTCTTTTCCATTCACATTCCTCCTACCTTCTCTTCTATTCATCGTTTCCCCACCATCCACCTACCCACCATTAATCCCTCTGATCCTTTACTAGTGAATGTTGTGATTCAACTTGTAGTCTCTCGTTTGGTCGTTTTATTGCTTATCGGATTTTGATACCTGCATACCAGGGTTTCAGCTTTCTCATTTTTGTGATAAATTCGTTTGATAATAGCCAGTAATCAAATATTTTTATCTTATCCAAGAGAAGTATGGCGAGTTGGTCGAACGTCAATCATTGTTTCATTGTTTGAAATTTGAATAAATTCCACAAGTTATCTTTGATCAAACTTTAATCGACGCTTGTGCAACTGTCAGCTTGAGTGATTTAGAAATGAAAGTTCTTTAGACAATACAATTCTTCTTCTTCTTCTTCTTCTTCTTCTTCTTCTTCTTCTTCTTCTTCTTCTTCTTCTTCTTCTTCTTCTTCTTCTTCTTCTTCTTCTTCTTCTTCTTCTTCTTCTTCTTCTTCTTCTTCTTCTTCTTCTTCTTCTTCTTCTTCTTCTTCTTCTTCTTCTTCTTCTTCTTCTTCTTCTTCTTCTTCTTCTTCTTCTTCTTCTTCTTCTTCTTCTTCTTCTTCTTCTTCTTCTTCTTCTTCTTCTTCTTCTTCTTCTTCTTCTTCTTCTTCTTCTTCTTCTTCTTCTTCTTCTTCTTCTTCTTCTTCTTCTTCTTCTTCTTCTTCTTCTTCTTCTTCTTCTTCTTCTTCTTCTTCTTCTTCTTCTTCTTCTTCTTCTTCTTCTTCTTCTTCTTCTTCTTCTTCTTCTTCTTCTTCTTCTTCTTCTTCTTCTTCTTCTTCTTCTTCTTCTTCTTGAATTGGATAGAGGACAAATAAACCTTCAAAATGAGGTATTGACTGTAACCTTCCTATAAAAATTGAAGGAGTTATTTGGGTTCAAGTTTAACATTGCGCTTATGGGGATAAAAATCCATCATGGCGTCTCTACACCCGACCCTTAATATTTTGGCTATACGAGAAGACTGTAATGAGATTTCTCTTGAAAAATTCTCTTTTTTATCTCGAATTTAATTCAATATGAATGAAATTTTTATAGTTCCATAACATGGAAAAGATTATGCAAATGAAACGATGATATGTGTGATCATATTAATATTTTTTCATAATTCTTAGTATTTCACTTCAAGCATTCTATCAATTAGAAAAGGCGAATTAGGTGACTCGTAAATTACAAGCAAGCAAGTAACTGCTGTTGCTGTGTGCTGTACAAGGATAACAAAAACAAAGATCAACGCCCGCATTGTACATCAAGTTATTACGATTGTCATAGATGTCACTTGATTGCCATTGCTGCTCTTCATTTCCACACTTCATAGCTCAGTGAATCTATTTTTTCAACTTGTTACATCCCCTTTCCACTTGTAACCCCTCCGTTAATTAACACTCGTTCTCTCACTTCTCACTGCTTGTTTTCAAATTGAACGTACTACCGAAAATCACTTGAAATTTTGAAATTACACCCTTGGTTTTTCAACAAGGGCTGAGACAATTACAAACCCAGTTTATAATGACGTCAAGCTATAGCCGATATTGACCAAATAAATATGGCAAGCTTCATTCCACTTCGATTATTGCTCTATTTGTATCTTTTTTACTTGTTTTATTAATCTCTAAGCAGTCAATTTTCTCTAGATAAATTTTCAGTTACATCCTGTATTATACAGGCTAAACCTTTTCGTTCATAACGTCTCAAAAAGTTACAATAAACATTATAAACCCCAATTTTTCTCTTGTTCGAGAGTGAGGAGTATCTGAGCTCCAACTGAATTGGATATCAATTTCTTCCTTTGTGTGTCGTTTATTCTGGGCGTCCAATTTTTCCCAATTTTTGTTTGCTCTGCTGATTTGATCAGTTTTCACCTTTTTTCACGTTAGTTGCAATAGTGAGTTCATTGACGTCAATCATTGTATCACATTCGTGCTACCCCTCTGAATGTTATTTAGCTGTGAAATTACCTATACTCTCCTTTGTAAACAGTAATCTCAATTTGAAAATACAAATAAGTGACAGCACTGAATCGCCTTGTCCGTTTCTTCATTCGACAAATATTTTTGTATGAAGAGTGAGTCGAGGAAAAAATGTGTTATTTTTAGTTGAAAGATGCTGGTTCTCATTGTTTTGATTTTCATATTTCATCCAGTATTGAGCTTGTATCTTTTTCTCTCTTCTTTTTCCTCCCTCTTTCTTTATTCACAGCAATTCATTCATCACTAATATCAATCAATAATTATTAATGTGATAGATATGGAAATAGATTAATATAATCTATTATTTTCGTCTTCATTTTCTGATCATTCTCTCATTTTAGACTAGATTTTCTCTTTTTAATAGATTTTACTACCCTTTTTGTACACATCCGTAACTCTCCTAAACACTTTTCATATTATACTAATACTATTGATAGTGATATTCTTTTAAGGCGTATGTTTCTGCTTTTATTGCATATCTCACCTTGAAGTTGAAACTGTATAATTCAGTTACATATTTCCCGTCCCATCACATAATAGAGATATCTTTTTCAAGAATTGATTTTACTTCTCAGCTTGTATTGGTAGTTAATGAAATTTTAGGACTCTATTTTCTGAGAAGTCGAATTTTTAATCATAGATCTCTTAAAACTTTCCTTTTAGAGTTGAAAAGTTCCCTAACCAATATCAATTTTTTACTAAAGTTTTTAATAAATTCAAATTTCGAGGAGAATAATGAGATGAAAATTGAGTACGATGAATAAGTGCAACTTATCCGTTCACTGAGTGCCATCTCAGAATTCACTAGTTCTCACAATTTTATGGTGCGTGAGTTTTTGTTTCGATTTCATACTCTAATAGAAGTCAACAATATTTTATAAATTCTAAGCTAATAATATTATCTTGAGCCTTCTCATCTCTAAAATCCTATAACCAACTTCAATACTTGGATTTTCTGATTCATTTGGAGTATTTCTACTAAATAAGACACATACAGAGTGGCGCAAAGAAACGGGAAATTTTGAAATAACCATAATAAACCAACAAAAATTTTACAAAATATTTCTAATGCTAAAAATAGGTTCGTCAAGAGTGAAATTTTTAGAAAATCACTTGGAAAAACTTCTTTGTTAAGAGATGTCCATTGCACCTAACACATTCATTCAAACGATTTTGAAGACTAAAAAGTAACATTCCCAAGCGGCTCGAGCTGCCCGGCTCTAAATTCGCTGCTCGAGCTGCCCGGCTGTAGCTGCTCTGCTCTAGCCCACGTAACTCTATTCACATAACTATATTATGAATGTTCACTATGTTATTAGGGCTACAAATGTGCAATAATTCAATAAAATAGTGAAATTCACCCTTTTTCAAGTAATTTTAAAGTGATTTTCAATATTTCTTGATTAATTAAACATTTGTAGCCCTTATAACATAGTGAACACTTGAAATATAGTTATGTGAATAGTGTTGAGATGGCTAGAGCAGCGCAGCTACAGCCGGGCAGCTCGAGCAGCGAATTTAGAGCCGGGCAGCTCGAGCCGCTTGGGAATGTTACTTTTTAGTCTTCAAAATCGATTGAATGAATGTGTTAGGCGCAATGGACCACTCTTTCAAGCAAAAAATTAGCAAAAGGCCTGTACCTGCTGAGAAGGTTGAAATTCACTGTAAACATCAATGTACTATTAAATGTGTATTTCTCTCATATACAGAGTTTATTGTGCTATGGTATTTTATTATGGGGCTCTAGTACACATGTTTCTCAAATATTTATACTTCAAATAGTCCAGTCAAATTAAGCAAAAAAAGTAAAAGTCGGAGGACCCAGCTGAAAATTTGCAGATATGATCAGAAAAGGGCGCTGAATAACATACTAAAAGTCCCCAACAGTCCCCTGTGAGCTTCGGCCGCCATCTTGAAAAAACCGTAAAATTTACCTAAGTGAAAAGTCCCGGAATTCTGATACCAACCATCTGAAAGAGGAAAATTTCCTCTACATTTCATCATAAGTTGTAGATTTTTGCGCCTACAGGTTCCCGATTGGGAGTCACTTAAATGTAAAAATGGTGTGTTTTCAACGAGGAGGTATTATTACACACAGTACCATTATAACATAAAATTTGAAGATTTCAATCAAATTTGACATATAATATATGAATTTATACCGCCACAATGAGCTGAAAACGATGAGCTATCACACGATGAAATCCGACGTACCGTTCAAAAGTTATGAATAAATATATATAATTCAAAATATAGGGGATGCTTTTGACCCACCCCCCAAGAATCCTACGATACTTTTGGTCGGATGAACATTGCTAATGACAGCCTAGGGTCCCAGGAACAGTATTCAAGAAGTATAAGCAAATTCCAACTTTTTTAGTAAGATTTTTGTGTTAAAATAAGCAATTTTTTGGGTTTTTGGGGGTGTAAGGATTTTTGAAAATCGCTGTAGCACAAAAAATATTGAACATAGAAGTGTGGAATTGGTCTCAAATCAAAGAGAAATGAATTTCGCCGAGAGGGATTTTGAAATACGGATGTACGAGTGCTCAATTTATAGTAACAAACTTCTTAAGTAAGAAAAATTTCAAATTCTCGATCCTATGAAAAAATTGTATCTCAAAAACGGTTAATGATACAGAGTTGCAATTGGTCTTATTCTTTTCCAAATTTTATTGTCTACAAAAAAGGTCCTGTAAAATTTTCTCGTCCGACGCTTGGTTCGACCACAATTCACGAAAAACCAATTACTAGAAGGTAAATTTTACGGTTTTTTCAAGATGGCGGCCGAAGCTCACAGGGGACTGTTGGGGACTTTTAGTATGTTATTCAGCGCCCTTTTCTGATCATATCTGCAAATTTTCAGCTGGGTCCTCCGACTTTTACTTTTTTTGCTTAATTTGACTGGACTAAAAAGAAGGCAGTTAGATTGATTTGTGATGTTGATACGAGATCCCACTGTAAACCTTTTTTTTAAAATCTAGGAATCTTGACCGTGTATTCTTTGAATACACGAGAATTGTTCAAATTAAATAGTGATTATCATCAATATGAAACGAGAAATAGAAGCAATATCCAACAGCTCAGGTTTACTAGTTCTCAGAAAAATCTTGTGTACATGTCTGTGAAACTTTACAACTCTTTACCTATAGAAGTCAAGTCATTACCCCTTATGTATTTCAAAAGAAAATTGAAAGATGTAATAAAAGCTGGGAGTTTGTATAATGTACAAGAATTTTATGATATTGACTGGACCAAATATCTGTAGGCTAACTACTTAGTCTATTACGTATAATTTAGTATTAGTGACGTTTATCAATGCATTGTTAACATTGTCTGTGATAATAAAGATTCTCATTCTTAATAAATAAGTTTTTTCAAGTGATTTAAAAAAAATTCCACTCTTGACGAACATATTTTTAGTATTAAAAATATTTTGTAAAATTTCGTTGGTTTATTATGGTTATTTCAAAATTTCCCGTTTCTCTGCTCCACGCTGTATATCCAAATATATACAAAAATACATTATACAGAAATAAAATAGATAATATAAAAATTTCTTACAAATATTTAAGACTAGGAAATTCTTTGAAAATGAGAATCTCGTTCAAAAATCTCAGAAAATCGTTGAAAAATCTTTGTATAACTTCTTTTCCAGCAATCAATTCATTCTAATAGTCGGCCATGAAAATACTGAAAGAATTGTCCCCGGAATTTGTAGCACATTGCACGAACAACTAAATATTTAGTTTAATTGCTGTAAAACTAGTTTTCGCCACACTGGTATGAAATGGACTGTTTTACATGCTTTATACGGAGGCCGAAAACGCTCGTTTTCAGGCGTGGTCGCCAGCAACTCGCCGGGAAAATGCGTTTTTCGGCCCTAGGGCGGTAAAATAACCTTGAATGTCAGCTGACTGAAGATTGTTGTCAATTTAAGGGTTAGTCGATCAATAGGTAGCATTCCGGTTTGATTGCATTAAATGTCAGCTGTTTTGGGAGTCAATGTCGACTTATTGGTATTTCAAAGTAAAGGTAGTCTCTCATCTGTTATTTTGATTGTCAAGATCCCATGTCAAGAGAACTGAACGTTGAAAGTTTTCAAATTAATCAGTAGTTGAATAATAAAGGAAAACTGCTTCAATAACTAATACTTCAACTTTGATAAGATTAAAAATGTTTGTATTGATTAACTGTTGAATAATGATGAACGTGAAATCCATGTTTGAACAAAATTATTGTTGTCAGACTCTGTGTTACTTCGTCTAGCAGGTAAGCCAGCGCCATCTAGCAGCTGATAATGCAACTAGACAAAGCTTCTCTGTTAGCCAATATCTGTCGAAAATCAACAACTTTGAATTGATATTGTACAATTTAGGATGATCGTACAAAAATTATCTTGGGCTTAAACGTTTCTGAACTAATAAAATCGAATACACTGATAGTTATAAAGTAATATTCAGTCACTAAATCAATAAACTTTTGACGCGAAGTTCCAATAGCAAGCAGATGGCACCTACTCCAAATTCAGCATAGGGGAAGATAGCATAATAAGGCTACTGGTCTAGCTGTTCATGGAAATGATTAACTGATAATTTTGTTTTGTTTTCATTGATGTTGTGTGCCGAAAAATAAAGTTCGACACCACGGGTCGAAAATGTAATATTCCGTCTCTCAATCTTTTCTAGTCCTCGGCCTACGGCCTCGGACTTGAAAACCGATTTCGAGCCGGAAAACGCACATTTTCGGCCCTAGGTACGAAATATACTATTTCGAATAACAATTTTTTTCCTTACTAAATTGAGAGTTATTAACTTATGGGTTATTAGCATTATAATACGAGTATAACGTGTTATTTGCTCTACTTATCAAAATATGAAATTTCGTGCAAAATCTTGAAAATTGTACGATGGCTGATGTTATTTTTTCTTTTTTCAGGTTTGTGCTCTCACCTATGATTCTCAGAAGTTCTTTTTCTCGTAACAATGAAGGGTGAGTCGAGCTAAACTGCTGTGTGATAGAAACTAATTCATAACACTCGTAACTTACTCGAATTTGAGTAACACATCTATAAAGTTGAGGCTTTCCATGTGTATGATAGATAGTAGTTGGCAGGAATAATACTGTTCAGTTTTGTAGAATGAAATTAACTATACGTTTGTTGTTAATTCATTGAACTAGCGTTTAATGAATGGCAATATCACGTTCATTTAAAGTATAGCTGACGCCCAAAGAGTTGAGCGGTTTCGTCTGCTCAAGATTCCAAAAGTTGATTTTTTCAGAGTTGACATTACTAAGCCTTGATGATGTTTTTGAAATCATAGAGAAATCGATGCTGTACATCAGCAATACTGTTAGTAGGTTACAATGTACTTTATGTCATAATAAAGTACAAGAGACAAACGATATTTTTTGGGCTTCATATATTTACTAAATAAAAAGTGATTGAGAGGATCTTAAAAGTTATAATATTACAATAGTTGTTAGTAAACTTTTTAAATTCAGTTTTAGGACTGTGTGTGATTAGTTCTACTGATATTTTTTTTTTAGAATTGGGTTTCAGCAGTGGGTGTACATCAATATAGGCAGACAGGCAGGCCTATCTATGATGTCGATCGGTGATCGATCGATGCCAGAAAGGACAAAGTGGTGTCAGTCGGTGCACAACAAGCACAAGGCCGTTACGCGGCTCGGCTCACTCATTGCATTGGCCATTGCCATTGTTCTTTCTCATATCAGCATCAAGCATCATGTTCTGAAGTTCAGTCAGTCTCTACTTTGCTTCAAAATCCAATGTATGACTTTTTAATGCTGGGAGCTTTCTTGTGTCCATAGAGTCCATCTCGAGCCTGCTTAGAGTACGGAAAAATTCCAAGTATATGAGAACACCATGAGAACTATACATCTGAAGTGGTCTTATTCCCTAGAAATCATGATAGAAGACCTTTCCCTAGAAATTGGAATAGGGCAATAGCTGAATCCTGTAATCCTGATATTATGAGTATGTGTGAATTTTTATCGTTGATTTTCTAATTTTCAGTTTCGCATCATGATATTTTTTTAAATAATTTAATTACAGTATCATGCAATAGGACCCTGAGTTTGTATTGGACTATGAATACAACTATTTAATTTCGGAATCATTTATGCAAGATTCATTATTATTGTAATAGATTTAACAGTTGGAAAATGTTTTGTGTTCAGAAAATGATTGATTTGTCAACTAATTAATTGAAGATAATTGAATAGGCCTAAACAACGGTATTTTTAAAAAATACCTTAGCCACTCCTTGTAAATACAGTAATTCATTACGAAACCTGTTGATGGAAGTAAGCCTCTGATTCATTCGACTTGTTTGTAATTTTGGTTCTCGAGTTTTTTGGAAGTGAATGAGCATAGAACATTGATTTGTAGACTACTTTAGTGACAAGTTGTCATTGTAGATAAGACAGACAGCATTGCTGGAATTATGCGATGAGGTGGCCTACCATCGAGTACTGCACATCTAGACGTGAGACGTGTGCGATAAGGACGCATGGCATCAGGCATGACAGCGTTTGTGGTGCGGGGGGCGGGTGTCTAGTCTACGCAATCGCAATGGCAGCGCTCGATCGGCAGTGCGGCGCGCCGAGTCGCCCGCCGAGCATCCTCGCCAGTGCTGCCGCCTGCCGGAGCTGGTGTGTGACACGCAATTCACGTTCAGCACACAGCGCGCTCGCACTCACGAGGAGACTCCACGCTACAGTCTGACAGTCTTGTTCTCGCTGTCGCTGTCGACTCGTTGCGTCGTGCTGACAACTCGAACTTTGCCCAACTACGATTGACACTTCGACTGTCAAAGTGATACTGTTTTCAAATACTGTGTTGTGAGGATACTTGTGTTCTAAACTAGTCGTGTCTCTGCTCTCACCTTGGGATTAATATTGGTGTGCAATTATGTGGATATTGTGTGCTTTGTGAGAGGATGATGCTGGTGCCAGAAACTAGTTGGTTGGCTGGTGGTAATAGTGGTGTACTTGAGTGCCGGCGGCTATTGTGCCGTTGAGTGTGTGTGAGTGTGAAGTGTCAAAGTGGAGGAGTTTCTGCAGCAGTTGGGTGCAGTTGGAGGCGGAGGCGGAGCCGGAGGCAACGAGGACGAGGACGACGACGATTACACCACCGATGATCAGCACATGTCAGCCGCCGTCGCCACAGCCCTACTCGCCGACAATGCTGGGTAAGACACTAAAACTATTGATGAAAATAACGCCAGAATACATTGAATTCCGAGTACTTTCATTGTTTCTTGACCGTGTAACGAAGTAAGCACTAGATGCCACACAGTATTGACAAATGAGGTCGAATTCCATTGAATTCTGAGCACCTCCATTGTTTGATGTCTGTCATTTTCAAATACCGTAATCAAATAGACTCCAATATCCAGTTGGCGAATGAACTATAAACATCAGTGTTTGACATTTAGCTATCCCAATCCCATGTTGCATGGTTGGCCTGCTTAATTTGAAAAGTGCTACCCTTTAGCTTAGTGTAGACACTGTAAAACGAAACAAGCACCAGTTTTCACAAAACGATTGATAAAAATGGTCTAAGTAACTTGAATGACATTGAAATGAACTGTGTTAGGTATTTCAAGATGGAAAAGTTTGTAATGTCTATTGTATCGACTCCAGTGAAAACATGAGTTGAAAAAATGCAATACCGGCAATTGAAAGTAATGGAGTCAGTTGCCTAATTTACCCTGCATTATGTATTTGGTCTAAGTTGAGATTGAAAATTATTGTTTTTTTTTTCATTACTTACCTCAGATGTAATTTCCCTTGAATTATAATAATGGGCAGATAACGCTGAAGTTGTCAACATCTACTGGAAACAAATTTCTGTTTTTGATGCGGGCTTCAAAACAACATTTCTGTGTCCCACCTGCCAATTTCCCCCTGAGTTGCTTGCTTGCCAAGGACATTTCAATTGTATGTGGGTTTCACCTCCAAAACTGTCAAATATGTGAAAATTGTCATCAATATTGATTTTCTGGTTGGAAATCAATACGAAAAAGCTTCCCTTGATTGTCTAAAACTAACAATGATTTCAAAGCATTAATTTGTTTATCATTTTGTTGAAAAAATGTCCTAGAACAAAATCACAAATGTCCTAGATCTCAAAAACAGTAGTATTGTTGAGATTTGCTAGTCACGTTAGGTTATTAGCGAATGGCAATAATCAGTAAAGGAATAGTTTTTCAAATCTTGAGAAGTTTATAATTATTTCGGTAATATAGTATGAAGAACACAAAGAGTGGGAAATTAAATATGAGTTTGGTGAGAATAAAAATTTTAGCTGAGCAATAGTAAAATAAGATGCGGAAGAGATGTTTGTCGCTCTCACAACAATTTTTATTAATCAGCTGAATTGATTGCGTTCAATCTACTTATAATCTAGGCTATTTTTTATTATGAAACGAAGGAACAAATTGATTACAAGAGAATGTATGGTCTATTAGAACCAGCGAGAATAGAATATATTATTATTCTATTCTCGCTGATTAGACTTGAACGACTTGACTGCCATTTAATTTATAAGAAGAAATAATTTCTCACTCCCTCTCTCAAATATGTATGGTTCCATGATATCTTCAAACTAACTTTCTTCTTTACGTCTTGATTGACTTTTGCGGTACTGTATTTACTGAAAACATTGAATATTTTGCGTTCCTAGAGGCCATTATGGCCTTAAACAAGCTTGAACCGGAGATCAATTGTTTTTGAAAGAACAGAAGAGTTGACATTTTCAGAATACAATGCTTTTAAAAAGACTAATGAACGCCGTGGAATTAATTCTTACTTTGTAACGCCTTGAGAAGTGCTTGAAAACTGTTACAAAAGTATTGAGTGAATAGCCTCAGAAATTTCAAGCCTGAAACATTGAATCTGATGTTCACATTACTAACTCCAAGAACACTTGTATACTAAATAATCGTTACTCAATGAGAACGTTTGTGAATTTCCTGGTTTAATTTTGATTGAGTACCTACTGAATGTAGAAAAATGTAGGAAACTTGTTCCAACCGCTTCTAATATTGAGCTCTATCCAACTCAATGGAATCAAAAAAGCGAATTCCTGCTCAATATTCTTCTCTTCTCAAAATATTAACTTTTATTAATGGCGTAGGACTTGATACAGAAATATGTTATTTGTATTATTTAATGATAAATCTAAAACTTCAACCTTTAATGAATTGAAAATATTTTCCAATGAAAAGTACTGTAAAATTTTATGTTCTCAATTACAAACAATTTTTATTACATGTTCAAAACATTCAAGTTCATTATGAGTTTTTCAGCTCATTTAATAACATCCCAATAGAACGTGTTGTGAATTAGCATTTATGTCACGTCTCTGGCTGTATATCCCAATTATCTGTGTATGATCTCACTAACAACAATGATGTAATTTCAAAGTGTTGCACTCCCAGTAAACTTCTCAGCAATTCTTAAAACGAAATGGTGAACTCACTCTAGTCCCGATTTACTTAACCATTATCCAATTTTGTTATTATCGAGCGAAATGATTCTAGAATCTGAAGCATTAAACAATTTTATACTTTCGATTATTCTGACTTGGGCTTCAACTTTCAATTGCAAACACTTTTTCGCCAATCTAGTTTTGTTTAGTCAATCTTTCTAAATCATTGTGAAAGATCATGAGAATACGATTCAATTCATAGAATAAAAATATTTCAACATTATGAAAATATCAATTGAAATGGTTCTATAGCCTAATAGTTTCACAAATGAATTCGATGATCGTTGCTCCTTTTAGAATGATATATATCCAACTTTTTTCAATACGTATGATCGATTGATTTTTCTATCAAATTGAAAGTATGTTAGTGTTGTGTGTGTGAAAAGCATAGTGACCATGTCACTAGTGAAAATAGCTCAGCGTAAAGACGATTGGTAGTTGTGACTGGTTGGAAGGGGCAAGTTGCCAGTGACAGCCGAAAACTGGCACTCGCTCTTCAAAGAATTTTCTTAAGTCACTGATATGCCTGTCTTGATCATGTCCTACCATCCATCACTTCTCTTGAAACACTTGTCTCATCTTTTGTAGGTGCGTTTGTTATTCATTCTTAATTGTTTGAAGTTGTTTATACAAAATTATGTCTATTATATTCAGGCTTTGAAACAATGTGTTTTCTTTCAAATACTTTTTAGTCCTCATTTGTCCGTGTTTTGATAACTTGAATAGCTTAAAATTGTCTATTGACTTATCCACATCCCTCAATACTTGTACCTTTAATTTTTGTCATAACCATATTTACTAGTTGATTTTCTAAGATAGTAATCTTAATTTTTAATTGAGAAAATCATTACTGATTTGGTGATGGGTACCAAATGAGTATTTGAAACTTGAAGCTGCGTTGTATACCGCTTCTTTCTACTATAGTCTGTCCAAGCAAAGAAGACCCTCTTGCAAGATGGGAAAATGACTTGGTCAATATTTGTTCAAGAATTATTATAAATGTGGTTTTGATAGTAGATCAAATTGTTTCCTATAATTTGTGATAAATTCGATAATTTTTGATCTAATATTGACCGAGCTTGAGTCATTCTCCAGCCCATCTTGACAGAGGGTCTTCTTTGCTTGAACAGACCATATCAGCCCACTTCGCATACTGAAATATTTACGGTTATATTAACATTGTTGGAAATAATTATTAGTAGGGCTGGTTCCAGCTTTGATACACAGCAAGTGCTTTCAATTGCAACATGCCTGTGTGTGTGTGTAACCCCAACGGACACTGTAAATTAGTTTTGTGAGGCGGCCACCCGTTATTAGAATAATTCCAATTATTGAAGCAGATCGATTACACCGCAGCTGAGGGTGGTCGACTTATACACAGGTGCAGAAACACACCCTTGTCGTATTGGACACCTCACCACCCCTTTCACTCACACCCGATTCAAAATGACACATGCCAGGCCTCGTGCTTAGCTTTGCAACACAACCGATGGAATTTCGTCGGAAAATCCGTGGAGAAATGTGTGAGAGAGGAGGATGAGGAAGAGAAGGAGAGTTAATTAATGCCAAAAGGTATCCGGAAACTGTTGACAAAGCTCTCGAAAAACAAAACTCACATTGATTGCATTGTTTGTGACTGATTTTATGTGTTCCGGTTCTCGATATCCAGCTAGTGAGGGCTTGTGTTAGAAGCCCTTGTGTTAGAGAAGTATACATGGAATTGAGTTGGTGTGAAGTATGGAAGCTATTATCCAATTCTAAGTACTTGGTATTGGCCACTTGAGTATACTTGGTGGTCGCTTCATGAAGTCAAGTCACTAACACTGGGAATTGCTATTGGATGGGTGACCAGTAATTGGCCAAGTATATTTTGGCAAGGTAGAACTTACCCTTAAGGGTCCTCCAATAATAATAATAATCGAATTCTTAGATCAGTACAGTTGCTTATGTTGACTCTTAATTTGTGAGGCTTAATTAAATGACATATTGAAATGGTTATTATATGGTATCTGGTGTAATCGTGGAATCCTTGGTTACCTACTTCATTCCACGATTTATTACTTAGTACCTGGCTCGCTCTTGCAAGTATGTATTATGTTAAAAGTGTGAGACTGCCCAAAATTTCTATACGAATTACTTCTTGAGAACTGGAACGGAATTGCTGTGAATGTAGTAACTGGAAATGTTATACACAGCGACAAAGTTCTGTGACTTTATCTGTTCCTGCTGAATGGTGACGGCTTGAATGCCCACATCCACAAGTGATGGTGAGGCGTGTCACACTATAGGCTAGGTTAGTGCAGTGTTGGAACTGGCATTGGGGGACTGACTGTAGGTATTGCGTAAACTCGGCTTATTGGCTGGCAAACGCAGCTGTCGTGTGGCCCAATTTATATTCGCAGATGGATTTTGTGCGAGTGAGAGAGCGTGCGTGCAAGCTATCCCGCATCACTGTTCAGCCAAACAGCTGATTCTGCATAGGAGTGAACCACAAGCGAATTGAATTCAAGGCTCTGATGACATGCGAAGTTGGTTCAATTAATAAGTTGTTTCAAGCAAATAATAAGGGCAAACTTGTGGTTAAATTGAGGTAAAACCAAGAATCCCTAACCTGAGTACTCCTTTAGTCCCGAGGAACCCAAGTTTAGCCTAAAATCGTGTTTTTGAGTCCAAGTAATGAGCAAGGCAATCAATCATTAATTACAATCAAGGCAGAAGACTGATTACCTCCACGACGGAAGCTGAATTCTAGAAAAAGGGAATAACGCTAGACCAAATAAAATGAAGTAATAGTAAATATTTACGAACTCAGTAAATGCACAGTAAATGAGTTGTAGATGCAAAGCAATAATCGAAGTAGGCTTCGAAACAATAAACTTGGAAATCTATCCAACTAGTAAATTTGTCAATTTGTTTTCAACTGGATCATAGTTTCAGAATTATTCAAACTCTATTGGAATTTCTAATTTAACATGATATCATTCTAGAAAAACCAATAATATTGGTGTCTTTGGCATTACTGACAAACAGTGTATGATTATTTATTAGATTTGAAACCAATTATCCAAAATAGTATTTGTACTGAGAAATAGTTAACACTGTCATCATTGACAACGTTTTCTTTCAATGATGTTGATCGGCCCAGATTGGTCCCAGCTGTGCACCGAGCACTAGTGATGGAATAAAAACAATTGTTCGATTCTCCTCCTCCTACTTGTTCCAAATTAGCAAGCAGCGTCGAGTTGGCCTTCGTTCAACGCGTCGTTTTGGGCGTAACAGCTGGGATTATTACTTTCGCTGCTTGGCAGCTCAAATAAAGAGAATGTACATTTAGATTTGAAGGAAGCTTTTTGCTGTTGTAACGAGCTAAGAAATGGGTAACGGGCGAGTCGAACGTCCCGCCAACCGAAGGTGAGAGTGAACCCACCCACACATACATGTACATGGGCCAGAGTAGATTATGTATAATAATTCCACCACTGGAAGGAGACAAGGTTGTCATTGCCATAGTCCTCATACCCGGCTAATTCCTTTGGAATCCAGCAAACTCACTTCAAAGACGACCGGTTAATTTGCGATTATTACAAGAGGCAGACGAAACTGCAGCTGCTATGATTAATGCCCTCTTCCTCACAAAAGCGAAATCATGATGAACGTTATAGGGAAAAGTGGTTGCATGATGTAAATCGTAATTTATAATTATGCCCTCCTTCATCATTTCTATTGGTTTATTTTGTACAAAGTTGGGAATGCTTGATTTATGGGTAATGCCAGCATATCGGACGCAATCCTAAAATTATCTTTTTCGTTTTCTATTTGAAGTTACCCAAGCAATTGCCAAGATGAGGTTAATCTCTCTTAGTGGAAATTTATTATGAAGCTGTTGAAGGTGTGACCAGTTTTCCGTACTGGAATAGAATTGAATTTTGTATATGGGTCTTTTATTCAGAATTCATACTCGATCTACCGATTTGTCTTCGATTTTAAATTATTACCTCCAATGGTGTAGGTAGCCTATTTGCAGTCCTTAAATCCAATAATCCCAGGAAAAAATCTGATTCTTCTCCAGCAATATCCTCGTACAAAGATATATTTTTGATGACTTGACCTATCTGAATTCCCTACATCTTGCTCTCATGGATTGGAATTTCAAGTAAAAATTTTCTTTATTTTCCTTTCATCTCAATCTTAGATTGTATTCCTGTATCTCTAAATTTGAATTAAATTTTGCATGAACTCTTTCAACCATGCAGTTTTAAATCTTGAATTTTTCCAATTAGTTGCTTGAAATGGAAACCAAAACCAAATCAAGTTAAGGTTGCAATTTGCTAATTTCCTCCCCAATCTCAGCGATTTGATTAGCATATATCTAGATTTGCAATAGTGATTACGTCAATTTAATAATATTCGCAAACTGCCACTCACGGCCTAAATTTATCTTATGGCATCTTTCAACAATGCAATTTCAAAATCTTGACTTATCAATCAACATGTTAAATCCTTTTTGAAAAAAGTTGATTGCTGTGTCTGATTCAGCAAGTCTTTTTATAGTCAGGTTGTGTCATCCGTAACTGGATTGGCACTTCATTGCAAAAATAACAGTGTCATCACTGGTGGTGAAGACCTGCTAACTGTTGCTGAATTGGGGAGTGAGCAGGTGTGCAGAGAGGAGTGAGAGAGAGTGGGTGAGGTGGAAGTAATGAGCATGTGACAGTGTGACGTTGCTGATTATTGCGAAGGCTCTACTCACTCTTCAATCCTCGTCCTATGGAATAGCAACAACCACAACCACTATAGTTTGTCCAAGCAAAGAAGACCCTCTGACAAGATGAGAAAATGACTCCAGCTCAGTCAATATTGGTTCAAAAATTATTTATTTGGTCTCAATCGTAGGAAACATTCTGATCTACAATTTGAGACCAGATCAATATTTTTTGAACGAATATTTACCGAGCCGGAGTCATTTTCTCATCTTGCAAGAGTGTCTTCTTTGCTTGGACTTACTATACCAGAAACCGACGCAACTTGGATTCGCACGCACGCGCACTCACGCGCAGGCACACCGCCGAAAGAACTTTCACCGACATTGACCGCCTTCCGTCTTTATTGGTGCTGGCTGAGGCCTTCCAGCGTCACCAAATTTTTCATTACAGCACTGTTAGCATCTATCGGTGCAGCACTTTACTTCAATAGATGTAACTTCATCGCAAGGATGTTCGTGCTTCACCAATACTGTACTAAAGTTACATTTATTCAAGTGTAGACCAGTAGAAGTAGTTGACTTATTTGATTGAAAGTTAAATAAAGATAGTCCAGGCAGTGATGATAGAACAAGAGGTTCAGCTCGAGTTTTGTTAAGTGTCACACGAGTGTACAGTCTTCGTTTAATATAGGTTTTAGTATGGCTGTCTGAGAATATTAATTTGGTTTCCTTGTATATTCGTTCTATAGTCACTGGCGGCTCGTACCCACGAAACAAGTGAAGTGCCCATATCTTTTACTGTACAGTACTTCACATGTTTCGTAGGAACGAGCCGCCAGTGCCTATAGTATTAAATATACTAGGATTGCTCAATACCATTATAGGTGGAAGAACTACATGAAAATAAATATCAAATTTCACTTAAATTTCTAATCTGAAAATACTTTCAACCGAATCGAATACAACATTCTTACTACTAATGTAAAATTTTATTAGAATAACAAAAATGTTCATTCTCTTCTCTTGTGCTTTAAAAATATCATAGAGCTAAACGAAAAATATTCGGTTTCAAATTTCTGAGTTATTCAATCACAGGAAAATAGCCAAGTAAGGTAAATAAGAATAAATGAGATTGGAAATGGAAGTGATGTTGTTTATAAAGCTCCTGAAAATGAGAGATGATTGTTAAGGCTAAGTGGGAGAACTAGCTGCTAGCACAGGTAATTTCCTTCCGCAGAAAATCATTTTATATTTTCAAGAGAAAATTGGTTACGAAAACTCCTCTGCAAGCTGAGTAAATAATTTTTCTAAAATTACTCTTCAAATATACGGCCAGAGATTTTTTATTCAAACCAACATCTTGTGTTGAGTGTTCTTTTTCTGTTGAGATTGGAACTAGTAACTATCTGTGTTTAGATTAGGAAACACTGAACTACTGTACCAGCAAAATAAGCCATTGACAGGTGTCAATTGACTCTCAAATATCCGGAGTGTTCAGTCTATCTCGACCGAATAATTTTCTCTGATCAAGAACACTGGCAGATTCGAACTAGACGCCAAGGGGAATACCACGGAGAACATGAATCACATAAATCAGTGTTTTATATGAGAAAGAATAAGACTGAAAATTGATCAATCTAATGAAATGACAATAATTTTTAACAAACTATTACTAAATACATTGTTTGTCAATGGCGCAACAGCCCTATGAAGGGCCAAGGCCTACCAGCTGGTTGCCAGTTTCATATTCACTCCACTATACAGTCCGTCCAAGCAAAGAAGACATCCCGGCAAGCCGGGAAAACGACTCCAGCCCGGCCAATACCGGCACAAAAGCCATAAATTCTCAATCAGAATCCACAGCCCCCGAACCATCCACAGCCCCCACACTGAATACATTAGTGTGACCGTATTGGTTGTACTGATTCCATGCATTTATAATATTTTCAAAGTGCAATATTGCATAATTCGTGATTATTAAATAATGGAATACGAGCATAATAATTTTTCAATTATTCGAGTATGGATTACGAACTTGGAACAATATACATTACTTCAGCAATTTCAATATGATTTGAATTGTTATCAGTATATAATCCACATCTAGTCTAGTTCTTTAATGGATTTTATGTATCAGATTCGGGTGGTTCGCCTTGAGGAGAGACAAATGATAGCTTTTTGCTTTTGCTGTTGCAGTTTTGTGCTCAATGCTCATATACTGTAGCTACTTACTTCGTCCATGTTCCAAAGCAAAGTTTTTTCACCAGTGCATTTCATCCTTGCATGAATTCAGCAACTTATTTTTAGTAAAGTATGTTGAAAAAATAATGTTTTCAATTTGAGTATGCCATACTTATCTCAGTAACACACAGTTGATTTGAATAATTATTGTTGTCAACATAGCCTAATAATAATAAGCTGCAGTTACAATTTCATGGGAATATGTTCTACTGAATGTTTTTCCTGATTTATCGTAATTAAAATAATTTGCTCTGACTAACTGTTGTAAAGAATGCATTTTTGATCCATTCAGATTGAGGTCATGGTTGGGTTTTGGGTATATTACTATGTATTAATCTTGGTCTAATAAAATTCAATAAATTGAATGTCAAGATCATGATTGATTAAAAATTTCTACTATAGTGATTTAAATAGAAGGCTTGAATCGTTCCCATATTAAATTAATATTATTCCGAATCCTATCAGCGTTGGAACGTGTGATAAATTCATTCTCATCAGATTGGGATGGTAAACTATTAGCCAAGCCATGAGTAATTTTCAAATAAGCTCATAAAAATTACTACTGAAGGATCTTCAGTTTCAGAATCACCGTTAATGAAATGAATTTATTCATCTGAACGTGTAGTTGAATGGTGTTTTTGAGGTTGTTGCACTCTTCAAACTGTACCTGTTTTGCGCATTGAAAAATGTACTGCATATTAAATTAATGCACAATGCACGCTAGTTAGGCCTATTATTTTCAGATGCGGTATTCATGCCAACTGAATATAGTGCATTGGAATTCCTTTTGAATAGTTTCTGGCCATCTGCAGTACACAACTTGTTTGATGTGCTTTGAAACACACCTGGTAACTTTTGAGTCATTGTGCCAATTGCAGTGCAATGAAACTGCATCCACTTGCCGGGAGAAACATAGTTTCATTTGCATCAGTAGTTGATCTTTCTCACGACTGGTTCATTTGCTGCGATATGCATAATATTCAGGTTCCGGTTTTTTCTTAGTCAATCAGTGCATAATGAGAATGTATTCCAATTTTAGCAGTACATACATTACTGTATTTCAATTTTGTTTCCTGTCAGGAACTAGGGAAATTCCGTTGTCTCCTAAACTGCGGTGATGATTTCCGTGAGCTAATAAAAAACGTGTCAAATTTATCTAATTTTTTTTATCCAAGTATTGATTTTACTTTTTTACTGAACATTTATTCTAACCAAAATCTTCCCGTTTCTGAGTAAAAATTTCTATGTGTTTCATCTTTTTACCCCCAACACGTAGCAGACATTTATTATATATATATATTTTTTTTATTATGGTTACTTAGCCAACCTATTTTGGTGAAGTGGAAGACATGTATCTGGTGAATAGATTCATTTTTTGGTGTTTTTGTTGTACATGATTCATTATTATGTTTGATTTTTGTTCAAAGGTTGAGAGGGTTTTTAATTCTTTTCAAAGCTATTAAAAACTTATTTGTTCTTCATACATATGGTTAATGGTTCATATCATACTTTATGTTCGCTTTTGAGCTCTTACACAATTTAGCATAATCATAAAATTGTAATAGTAATATTGTATTGTTTGAGATGTTGGTGTAACTTGAATGCTTTTTAGCTTCGGGGTAACTTTTTTCACTTGCACGGATATTATTCACTTGTTTGGAATATCATTCCTTGAAATATTATATCCCATAAACCACACAGCTATTATCTCAATAGCAAATTAGGTTTTCTTTTTTTGGGACTAACAAATAAGGCAGGTATCATTTTTCAACGGAATTAATCTGAGCATCAGGTAGCGTATTAAATAAGCTTTTAATGAATACAATTACACAAGTAATGAATAATTGCGAGGAGATTGGGTTTTATTAAGCCTATTTATCAGAGATAAGTGTTTGCCAAGTTTTTCCCACCCGTTCTCAGGCTCTGTCATAAAGTATCAAAGCCCACTGAAACGGTGCCAAGTTTAATTATTCGTCAAGGCATTTTATTCAATTTCATTTTGTTGTATTGTGGCGTGTGTGAGTTTCGCGTGTGTGACTTCCTATATTGAAGTTGTATAGTGCATTTAGTGTGCGATAGCGTGCGTGCGCGCACCTTTGCTGGATGCGAGTGATAATTTATTAGCCTGTTCAGTGTAAATGGGACGCATAATATTCCATTACTCACTAAACACACACATACACACTCACATTCAAATACATTGGTAGTTGAGACCAAATTTACCAAATTATGTGTTACAAAGGAATTATGTATTTTGTGATATAATATTGTTACTTTAAAAACGGTTGTTAATAACTTTGGAAATTACAAAATTTTTTACTACATTTCAAAACTGTACTTGATTCACCGTAATAATATTGCATTTGAGAAGCAGTATGAATATGAAATTGAAATTGTTTTATTGGCAGAAAAAATATAACAATCTTAGAATACAAAATAAAATTAATAATATAATGACAAGTAAAATATTTGAACAACACAATACAATTAAAGGCCAATTAAGTATTTGCATCTCGAGGTACTAGACCTGTTTGAGATGGTAATATATATTACAAGTTAAGTACCTTCAAGTTTTCCCATTTCTTAGCACATTATATTCCATTTCAATTCATCATATCATTGATATAGGCCTAATACAAACAAGAAATCAATGCTTTGTTGGTAATAACTTACTCAACTATTTTATGCCAACTACTGTATCAGTTCAATTTAAGAATACTACTGTTTCATTCCAAAAAATTGATTTGATGACACCAAATAGAATAGAATGTAAAATTATGTTACTATTCTTATACCACACTTTTTTGATGGCACACATTAGTCACCGTATAAATCATCTATTTAACAGACCTACTTCAACTCTTGAATAGTCTAAAAATCTTCTTACGTAATTCAACCGTTAGGCCTTTAGAAACCATTTGAATTTGGAAATTATGAATTAGAATTTTCTTTTATGTAATAGATGAATGTAAGTTAGAATTGGCCATCATCGAAGTAGATAACAAACAGTCTTCTGTAATATTTTTTTATCAGCATATTCTACGTGCTTTCCTATTATGAAAGGAACATAATATATAAATGATCCGTTGGAAGATAAAACATGAAATCACAGAACTTTTTCAGTTATCAATGTTTTTGATTAAATTCGTTATTTATAATTTCACATTGTGTTATCATATTCATATCTTGGTCCTAGATCTATTGTTATGATTTTAAAACTTCCGTATGAGGAATTTTGTGTCTGTTTTCCGTTGGTCGTTTCCTTCTCCATAAAAAATGAAAATCATCACATTGAAGTCTTATTTTCCGAAATATCATTAGATGAAGATTTATATATATTTTTTTATACATCAAAGATGAAGATTTTAGAAATCACTTGTTGTTGGGGGAAATTCTGTTGTTTGTCAGGATTGTTGTGTGTGATGCAACGGTGAGTCGCGACGTGGTTGTGTTGTGGACTCTAATCTCTAGTCTCTAGCCTCAACCGGTTTGGAATTCCTTGTCGAATGCCAAGAGCCAAGAACCTCCTAGTCCTCGGATTGTTGCAGCTGACTGCTACAGAGTACAGACGAAGGGCCGGATTTTTCGAGCTAAGCCCAGCGGTCGGCCCATATAATAGGCCTATCTGGTAGTTGTCGGATTCTGGTCCTTTTTTGTCCTTTAACGCCGATTTATTTTGAATTATACGGATGAACACCGACATTCTACATGTCTACAGCCTCAGTAATACGTTATAACTCATACCGTAACTCACTAGTAAGCTACATTATGCATTTATTCTGTCAGTTTATAATTCAGTATTCTACGGTCTATACAGAATCAACTTTATTCCCGTAATTCGGTAGTCTTATCTCTTTAAAATATAAAGGTTTTCCTCAAGGTGTTACGACCAGACATTTCATATTCTTGAAAGAAAAAAGTAGACTATTATTCTTAAATCTCTCTGTTGAACGTTGTCAGAATTTAGCGGTGAATGGCCGTCAAACGGTGACTAGGTGTGTCATACGAAGAAAGGTTACTTGAAATCCAGCAAACAGTAAGAAATGAATAACAACTACAAATTGCTAATATATTGACTTTATTGCACTCGTTACTGATCATTCCATTTGACGTTTTGGTTGCTACGTCGTACGCCTCTCTTCAAAGTTCTCTAAACTTATTGAATATTCTCCTGAATATGATTACCATTTTGAAATTTTGGGGCCATGAAAAATGTTCTTGTTTGTACCGATTGAGTAACGGATTTGATTGCTGATTGTTTCTAATAAAAATGATAAATTTTAGAATGTTACGTGTATTTTTCCTTTTCCAGAAGAGAATCAAAATGTTACTGAAGTTGCTTTTATTATATTGGAATATTATATGAGGAATTTATTATATTGAAGTTTTTCGGTCCGGTATTCTCGGATATTCCGCAATAAACAACAGTTATCAATATGCCAGACTTGTATTACTGTTTCTGAAAATTGGATAACATCAACGCTGATGAGAGTTCTGGCGAAAACCAGTTTCTTGGTCGCATATGAAGAGATAAAAGGCTGTCTCTCATTTTACGAGACTTCTTGCAGAAATAAGCTTTTGACAACACATTTTATTTACAATTGGAAATCTGAGAACATTTTACATTTGCATTCGCTTATCGTGTTGCAAAAGTTGAAAACTTGTTTTCAAAGCGTGTAGGCATACGGATTGAAACAGAAAAACGCGGTGAAAGCGAAACAGACCTGTTGAAGTCTTCCTGTTCCTTGTCGCAAACTTTGAAATTCGAACTGCGATGGTTTGACAATAATGGTAGTGGTGGGTAGGTGAACGGTTGTCCACTGTCCACTGTGACACCAGCACAGTATTCAACATGCAGCTTCCGATTTAATTTAATTCGCGTTCGCCGGTTTACAACCGGTCTGGTCTGTTTCCACTTGTCGTTGTTACATCATACCTTTTCCTCTCGGACCAATATCTACCGGTTTCTTGATTTCGCTCACTCGATTTGCTAAAATGGTCGCTTACCGTAACCGAACATCACTCACACTCATTCTGCTGTACTCTCAGCACTCTCGTTATTTCTGAACACCACCTCTCCATGTATTTAGCTGACCTTTCCTTGTTGCCTCAATAATAAATACTGGATTGCTGTATTCACTCTCCCAAATATATTATTCTGTATTGATATGGTGTCATAGTAATTCAATGTGACCTTGCATGAGGAGTGAATTACTGTTTTTGTGTCTGCCAACTAATACCTTGAGGCTGTTGTAATTCAAAGTTGGTTACACGATATGGCATTGGGTTGAATACACTTCAGCTATAAAATTTTATTAATTTTGATATGCGGAATATTATAATTCATGCATGAATTTTTTTAGCATTCCATTGAAATTTTAGTTAGTTACTGCTGCCAATATTGTTTTCTTTGGTGCATAATTTATTCAATTCCGGACATCAACATTCCAAATTCTAAATTTCAGTGTTATTCCTGGATTGAAAATTATGTGTTTACTCAGTGCTATTATATCATAGCCTCATTTTGGAGAATGTTGACTTCACTATAAAGTTTTTGGGAGAGGAATAGCACAGGCTATGCCTATTTTTTCCTCCCAATTCAAGTAGTTGTATGGATGTATGAATAAAGAATAAAGAATTATTCATAATTATTCAATATTCATAATTATTTGTATTTATGGCGCTTAAATATGTGCCATTACATATCAAATTAATAAAAGGAAAGCATTGTAAAAGTAGAACGAATGAAGTGAAGTTAATTCTAGAAGAAAATTAATCACATTCCATAATTGATTTTCATTTTCGATGACATTGGAATGTATTGCTATTAAGTTAATGTTTAAGAAATTAGTAATATTGGTCAATTCTTTAAGGCTGAGTTTTACCAATTCTCGAAATATGTTGTTAGCTGTTACTGGAAAATGGATATAATTTGCCCATGTAAATAAATCGATTCTTGAAAATCCTAACTATATTCCAAAATTGTCTCTGATATATTAATCCATTCCATTTCCTGAGTGAAATTTATTCCATGAATGTGGAAGAAAGAATATGCGTCCACTATTCCCCCACAATTGAGATTATACTACAAAATAATGATGAATTCGTTGAGAAAACCTTCAGATTCACATAAAGACCATTTTATAGATGTTTGATTCATGGTGGGGTTACTTATTCAAAGTTCTCAAGAGTTTGAATATTCATGGAGATGTACATTGTGTATTATGAATCCGGTGAATAGATTTGAGATTTGAAGTGTGCTACAGTCTGATAGTAGTGGCATAGACTAAGTACTGTATTAATTGTATTAACTAGGTCTACTTTAATTAATTAATCCTGATTCACACATGTGAATATCTACTTTAATCTACTGTTGTAGTAGTCTTCATGACGTCTTTTATCTTCCAGCTATATAGTAGCTTAGTAGTATAAAATATCGCACCACTCAATATAAGAGCCAATATCAACATGATGCGATAATGTTTACAAGTGGTAAGTGTACTCGCAGAGCAAGATGAATTCTTTGTTAGCATTGGACATATTTTGATTTATATAGTAGTAGCGGTGCGAAGCTGGAGTAATACAGATACAGAGCTGGTTTAGTTGAGCTTGATCTGTGGTAAGCGAGTGAAGAGAGACCGGTTTCACTTGTACCTCCTGCCCTGCGACTGCCCCGGCACCGCTGCTTACAGTCTGAGTCTACCTGTTGTAACTCAGTATCAGTGAATGTAATAGTCACGTGACGTCACTATTATCAGACTGTCGTGTCGTAACACTTTTCTTCGCCTTGTGACGTCACTTAGAGATCACCGTCTCGCTCTTGAATACTCAGCTGTGGTGTTCTAGTGACAGTGAAGAGAACAAGCGAAGAGAAATCGCCTACTCCTTTATTCGTGTATTGGCTACCTCAATCTTTTTTGTCATCAGCTTTCACTGTTGCTCTGGGCTCAATTAAATTATCATTAAAGCCATGTTCTCTGCTATTATTTTTCTAGTTTTGTAATCGAACCTTATTGTCACTGTATGTCTATGTGTCAGGGAGCTATTTATCATGCTACTGAGGATATAATAATAATGATCATTAATACCTATTATTTGGTAAAGAAGATTGAAGTTAGGTAATAACTGCATCCAGGAATATCAAACTTGATCCGCTTTACTGAATACTTCCCTATACCTTTCTGTTCTTGATGGGTTTGAATTTTCTCATGAAGTCATCAGAAATACTAATTGATTTTGTATAATTGATACTTTTCTCGTTTAATCACCAAGGCTTGAAAACCTTTAGAAATCTTTGAGAAACTTTTGGAAACTTATTGTTAATAAGAGAACATATTTCACATTGCTTCCGGACCAGTATGTTTTCAGTTTGATTTCCATATTCTACCACATCTCTTCTCAAACTTTTATCGTTGGCTAGACTTGACAATAGTAAAGAATTGGGTCTTTTGTTCTTCCAGTATTCAGATGAATTCCTATTTGAATGATTGAAAGCCGTCGATAAGATGGAGTTTGAAGTTTGAACGGTAAAGCAGTGACACGCTATTGAAGTTGAATAAATCAGAATCGCATTGGCCTCATTTCGGAACTAGTGTAAGGCAGGCAGGCCTAGTGTAATGCTACTGGCCTATTCAGTTAGGGCCACAGATGTGGCAACCAAGCCTTTCGACCTATACATGTCACAATTGATGTTATAATCTATCATATACCTGAGTAATATGTTTCTGAAAGGACTTGATTGGTCCTCAATTATTTATGTCCATGGGCAATTTCGCAGAATAAATATTCTGTAATCAGTCGTTACACTGAAACTTCAAAATTGTTTTCTTGTATGGATGAATATAATTTTCGAATTGTTCTTCAAGAAATACATTCAATGAGAATACCAGAACGTTATCTACATTTAATACAGAGCACACATCGATTTGAAAGATAAGACTGCTTTTTAATTTATGGTAGACGATAAAATTGAAGATCTGATAAAATCTATCACCTGCTCAATCTTTTCAATTCAGTAGAATAATCATGAATAATAGACCTCTAGGATAATAGTATTCCTAGGATTCTCTTTGGTAGAATGATGGTGTACTCTACCCATTGAATCCCTTCAAAATGTAATCGGACCACATTCTCCTGTAATCTGCCTGATTCTGTAAAGTGTAAGTAATTCAGCAGATTTTATAACGCCCCATTGATCACTTGAAATCGCCGGACAACATAAACTGAGTGTTGGTAGTTGGGTGAAACTTGAGGCAGCGCGGTGTGTGAGTGTGCATAGATGGGTGAAATTTGGCAACACTGTGAACTAAACCGCAAAAACGTCGTAACGATTGTCGAATTCGTAATGATAATTATTATCCAGGCGTAGTGAGGAACCGGAAAGTAGCGAGTATCCTCGTCGCGGCCCACTACTATCACTATACACAACGTTCTATCTATGATAGTGTCCTGAGATATATCTGTATATAGTATTCTGTCCATTGTATTGTCCACTTGATGATTGTGACGTGTTAAGCTTTTGCAATTCAGAGGTCCTCGTGTGTCTTGCCTTGCTTAAATAGTAAAAGAAGAGTCGAAGACGGGTGTCATTAGCAAGTAGCCACTGCCGGAAACCAACTGAAAACAATTTACACTCACTTTTTCAACTGACAATGAATTAATGCTCTGCTGTTAATTATGCACTACCTGAAGTTGCCTCTCAACCCATGTGAATTGGAGAACAAGTTCACTGCTATTCAATCACTTGTAATGTTTCATTTTTTAGTTAGGTTTTCTCATTTCATCCACCAATCGATGAACTCTGTTTTGAAAATATGTGAATAAAATCTGCTTTCATTATGTAAATGAAATTTTTCGATAAAGTTTACCAATGAAAAACCTCACAATTCTCTTATATCTTAAAACAGATTTTTGGAACTACTTTTACTCTGAAGGTTTCAAGATAGATGGTATTGTGAATCATGAGGAAAAGAGATCTCACGTTAGTCATCCTGAGATCTGACTTACGTGAATGAAACCCACTAGAAACAGTTAGAGAAACTTTGTCTAGAAAAACAGTCTAGAAACCCATTAGAAACTTTGTGTAAAGTAGTGGTATGTGTTTCTCATGACATTTTGATTCGGCTTCACTAGATTTTTTTCATCAAACCTAGAAATGTACCTAGAAATGCTTCATTTACATTTACGTTTAAAAATCTTGAAACGAATACAGTTGGATTAGAATGATGTTTGCTGCAAAGAGCTGAAAACATTATTGAGACTGAAACCCTGAAGAGTGAATAGGCCAGTTTTTATAGTGAATGGTGATCTCTGCGCGCCTGACTGTGACTGGATGAAAACTTCCTTCCAGATTCACAGTCGGAAATGGCGCATCAAACGAAGACACACATCCCTCATCTGTCCTCTTCTTGCTCTTTGCTTCCTCCTTATTCCATCCATCTCTGTTGCACAGTGATCCTATTTGCTTTTCTCGTCTTCTAGCTTTGTTGCTAGCTCTGACTCGTGTCACGGCTGATGACAGATGTGAACCGGTCGTGTCACTGCATCATCATGTCACTACAGCTGTACCCCTCTCATCCCTCACCAGGGCGCCTTCCTTATATTCCCTCAACAAATAGCGACTTCAAAAATGTTATTCGGCATGTTTTCTGTTTTCTCTATCTTTTGTTCCTTAGGCACCAAACACCGAATATGTCTGCAACATGATTTCCATGTTTGTACACCCTGGAGTACATGTTTAATGTCTTCTCAAATATCACCACATTATGTATATTATTTCAGTATGATTATTATTGCTCACCACTTGAATATATTTAATACACTGAAATATATTTGCATTTTTTCATATTTCTTTACACTGGAGGTTTCATGCATCAAGATAAGTTCTCCTGAATCTATGCTTCTAACTTGATTGCTGAAGTTTCACGTTGAGTAATGATGATTGAATCATCATAAATTGAATAGGTGAAATCACAATTACTGAAATTACTAATGATGACATTGCATGTAAAACTATTACGCCCCTAAAATGTATTTTAAAAAAAGTGTCTAGTACAAAATATTCTGATGCGAAATTTCTACTGATTAAATATGAAAGCATTTGTTGTAGGATTGAATATTATTAAATTCATGTTATTAATGAAGTGCAATTTGGTATTGATGCCAATAAATTCAATAATTAATTTAAAGGCTGGGAATTTGTTGTAATGTAAACGGTATAACTGATCGTGAAGGATATAACTGATATTGAATTGCGCAAATATCAAACTCTAATATTGTCACTCCAAGAAATTAATTATTAAATATGATGAATTTTCATTTTCTAATCGTAAAATTTGGATTGACTCACATTCAAACCATATCTCTTGACAAAGCGTTTTATATATTCAGTACTATTGTATTTTCGTAATCCATTAAATTAAATTATTAATAATGAGATTTGTAACTAGGTTATCTTATCTACACGCTCTGATTCAAATAAAAAAATATGTCCGTCTGATCAATAATAATACTTCACTTATACTAACCAGATAAGATGATCCTATAGAATTCTAACGTCTCCATTCTTTTAATTTGAAAATCTCACAGTTTTCTCTTTGTGAACGTTTCTGATGAAAACAAATTCAGCTAGCTTATCATCACTATAATAATATTGTACAATATTGTGTTTAATTAATCATCAAACTAACTGAACCAGTTGAACTAGTAAACAAACGAGACAAGTTGAAATCTTTCTTGCTTGATGATCAATGTTTTATATCAGGTCCAGACAACTCATGCTATGTAAACTAATAAACTAAACAGTAATATTTATTCAAATAGAAATAAGATACGCATTTTGTTTTATACTTTGTGGTCTATTGAATGAATAATTATTTCTATGATTGACAACTTTCAATTAATGGCGCGACCATCCGTTTTTGGGTCAAATCGACTTGATCAAGAAGATACTTGGCGTTGAGTAGAGTGTCAAGTAGAAAAAAATTTATTTAGTCGGAATGTGAGCCACGAATCTCACCTAATACTCGTACATTGGTACAGTACTGAATATTAATAATGAATCATACTAATGATAAATTTTAAGAACAAATAATTCCTTTTTGAACGGCTATTTTAGTCTATAGTTTTTATCAAAGTTCGATAGTGAATTTCCTATCTTCTCGATCTGATGAATATTTTTTATCCAGTCGACTCGAAAAAGACCTAGTAGATAGAATTAACACCATTAGATAGAATTGAATAGAAGTACAAATTTTACATAGCATTTTACTATCAATCGATAAGTGGAAACAGTAAATTCTAGTTATTTCTATGCTCATTCAGCTACAGTATTTAAATTATCCTCTTTTTAAACATTTACCGAAGTTTCGATCCTCATCATTCTATTCTTCATTCTGACAATTCAAGGTGGAGTGGTTGGTTACTAGATTCACGAAGATGGAACAGGGTGTAAGCGGCCTCGCTAAATTATTGTAACACGATTAATATGTAAATACAGGTGGAAGCGAGTATTTTTATGAATAGTCGCTATGAGTATTGTTAATCTAATGTTGATTAAGTGGAGGCACTTGAGGAAGAGAGGCAAAGAGTGAGTGAATGGGTGAGAGAGGACCTCCACGCCCTAACTTCGATCGGATCGCGTGCTGCCCGCTGCCGGCTCATCTGTATACAAGGCATGGCCATTATGTCAGCGCAGCCCTATTATCTTATTATACAACCGCTAAACAACTGGGTTGGTGGAGTCTCTTCGGCCAATCGAGTATGACCTGCTTGCCAGAGGATCAATGCTGTGTGTCAGCTGACCGCTAGCTCACGATTTGTGATAGTCCTTGGTGGAGTCTATAAGTTTGCTCAGTTCTATGAGCTATAACTCTTCAACGGTAGCTTCCTTTATAGGGAGGAATTTAATATTAGAAACCTATACCAATGTAGATATAGCTTAAGTTTCTAAAAGCTTTCAAATCTTCACCTTATTGTTTCAAATCAATCAGATCAAATTTTATTGCCACAAAAATGTTTTACAATAACAACACATAACATAATATAATTCACTTGAAAAACTATGAAATGAGATTGAAAGTGAATGAAACTATGAAACTATGAAAGTGAATTCATTTCACTTTTGAGTTTCCAAAAAGTATTCCTAATCCATGTCATAAATCATGTTGGTTGAATTATTTGAAAAATAAACTATTTTTCGTAGATATGATCCGATATTATAATATATTCTAGATGAAAACATACTACAGTATCTTTTGGTGGTTTTGCCGGTCATTGAAAATTTAGAAGGAAGATTAGTGAGGAGATTCAATATTCCTAATGAATAGCCTGCATAAATCTCTCGAACTTATCTTCAAGAATAATCATATACAGTGAATTGAACAGCACATGTTCAGTTCCAGGATCATTTTTGTTTCATATTGTTTTTGAATCTTGTAATTCGGATCGGATTAATCAAGCTCTGAATTTAATTTGATTTTCCAACAAAATACTTATAATTGCACGAACAGGAAGAACTGCGTTTAAATAGCTGTATGAGGCACTAGGCTATGTCCCTAAAAGAAAAACTTGATTAAGCTTCAGCTTGTGGCCTACGTGATCACACATGAAATCAACAAAGAACAAATCTCGTGAGCCACCTTTTTAAATACTGCACCTGATTACTTTTGAAGCCAGCTAACCTTCCCCCTTCCCTAATTTTTGTTCCAGTGTGCGCATGCACATTACTTCACTTTTAATTAACACACGCATCAGCCCGGGGCCGCTTTTTGATGCTAATTGACAGTATTATGCACGCACACACCTCCAGTCCAGTCCTCTCAATTTCCTTTTGTGCTTTTTACACAGCACGACCCTCCCTTCCTCCCTCAAACACTGCACCATTAAACCTCTGATTCCTCCCACCTCCCATCAATCTCACCATATACCTGTAAATTATTCCGGAACGAATTAACCAAACGCTCCGTCTGTTCTGGCCTTTGTGTGCAGCGTCGAAATTTTCCATCTCTCCTTTCATCACAATTCCCTGCTTCTCATTAGTAATGAACTCTATCAATGCTAATTATATTGAGAGAATAATTGATGGAAATTGCTTGTTGAATGGAGTCGAAGGTGGTATGTTGGTTAGTAATATGTCGAATGTTGCTCAAATTATTGGAATCTAGATTTATTGGTTCAAAAGAATGATACTGTAGTACTTTGAATAGCTGATGGACATATAATTAAAAATTCGATGAAATGGATTTAAATTGTATTTACTGGAGTATTCTATGAATGATTCATTAAGTTATGAAATGATCCAATAATTTCTTTACTGATTTGATGTTCTTTCTTTTCCAGGTGAGTGGAGGTGTCATGCATGGAATACAATTAATTTGGATTACTGCTCGAATTCTAGGTTAATCTTGGCAGTAAGTAGACAACATTATTGTTAATTTAGTCACAAGATGATCAATTCTTTTCAGTGATCACGTCATGATAATCTGAATGATAAATTTTGAGGTGAAAAACTCATCTTGATTTCTCTCATTATCCATTATTTTGATGTGAAAAAAACCTTTTTTACTCGATTACGATTCTTCAATTTTCATTTCGCTTAGAACAATCACAATAGCTTCAACAAAAATTATTATATCTGTACTGTAATATTATATAATCTACCTTCTCACGTAATATATCTCTGAAGACTATTGTCCGAATAAAAATAGCAAAAACATTTCCAAGTTCAGCAGTTGTGTAGTATTGGTAGCTAATAATGTTGTTGATCGTCGATGGGCGATGGCTATAAAAGGAACAGAGTTGTTTGTTTTGTCGGATTTGGTTTTTGCGATCAGCTGGATTGAGAGGCGAGCGCTATGCCGAAAAAGTTTGATTCTTTCCTCTGTGGGCCTCTCAGACTGAAGAGTAGTACTCTTACCCGCTCCCGCTCAGTTGCCTTGCCTGGCCTATCGCGCTTGTTTAGTGAGCCGTTTCGAAACTAGGACACCGCGACCTTGTGCCCTTTTCGGCTACCCTCTCTTTCTCTTACTCACCATTCCACCACTTTCGCTTTGCTGCTCTCTGTCTCTCTCACACGCTCGTTCGCTTTCGTTTGACTTGTGGCCTTACACGGTACAGCGGTCCCCCCTCCCCCCTATTATCGCCTCAGAAATCTCTGTTAATATTTCATCCACTATTACATATTATTAACGATAAGAGCCTCAATTTTCGAGAATTTCCTACCAACAGTTCGTAGGAAATTTGTCAAATTTAATTGTTTCAACCTAAATTCGTTACAATAAGCGTGTTGCTTTTCTTTGGCTGTAGGATACTCATATTCATATTGAAAGTTTCTCATGTTTTGAATGTTCATGAATTCATCATAATTATTCATTTACTGAGATCTGTGAATAATTTTACAATGCATAATCATCAAATGATTTGGGAGTGAAAAACAAACTTCAAAACTTACTACCCACTCTTGAATTCAGATTAGAAGGAATTAAAATTGAGATTCATTATCAAAGTTGATACCGTTATTCTACATATTTACAATACAAATTGTCATTCGTGTGTGGTGATTGTGTTTTAAGAATATAGAATTACACAAGCATGGTAGAATGTTCAATGTTTATTAAATGCAACTCCATTTTATGTATATATTGAAATGTTTTTATAATAATAATAATTTATATTATATAGGCCTAAACCATAATGTTTTTATCATTATTATTATTATTATTATTATTATTATTATTTTTATTATTATATTATTTATCATGTTCACTTTCTATATTTTGTTTGAGTGGTTCCAAGAATGATGTGAAGTTTATACCAGTAATTCTAATTATAATTAAAATATTAAAAATAATTATAATTATTGGAATAGAATGTAAAGATGATAAATGAAAGGCAATGTAGTCAATTCAAAATGCATCCACTCTCTCGATTTTATTAATGGAACTCTATTGCTCGTTAGATCCAAGAATAGTTTTCAACCGAACAAATCGCTATTGTATTTATAGAACGAGTATTTAATGAAATGCAAAATAGCACAACCCAACCCTGTGATTTCATTTCACAGAGGAAAGAGACTGAGCATCTTCTATTATTTTTGTCAATGCACATTTTTACTTTTCACACAGGTAAGGTTTTTGTGAAGGAAAATATTTTTTGAATTTAATAAAACGAAACATGTCAATAATATAACGAAACACGTGTATTATTGAAATTGTGAGAAATAATTATGGACAATAATCAAATTTGTCCTGGTTTAAAACTATTATTTTACGTTATGTAGATTACTTTCAAGGGACGTATAATCTTATTGGTAATTTTAAACATTTTGAAATTTATATAATTATTCATTTGTCAAATTGATTGGTGTAAAATTGTCGACTCCATAGAACCTAACCTAGTGATGTTGAAGTTTGTTCTGCGGTTCCCTACTCAAATATGCACAACTTTTCATTGTATGAATTATAGTATGCGCTATATATTTCGTTATTTGAAAAAATACCAAATAAAAATCGAATACGAACAAGACACTTCATTATTCCGGCTATTGGACGAAATGGAGCGATGTCGATTTAATGATGTATGCAAGAAAACTGAAGGAAATTTCAAAGGAACAGTTTCGATAATAGCGTACTTTACTACGAAAACATCAATTATCTTGTTCTCCAATAAACATTCAACTCATATCTGTGTTGAAAAACAACTTGTACGAGGTTGGCTGGTTTAATACAATGTAGAGGTGTAGACAGTGCCGCATTTAGCAATTCAGCGCCCATAGGCCTACAGACCAAAAAGCGCCCCCTCCCCCTACACCTGAACTCCTCCCTTTTCCCACGGACTATGACGACACCCCCATCCACAATACATGATTTTTCTCTAAACTTGAAATAAGTATTATTTTTCTCATAACTGTTTTAGATTGATGAAATATTTATAGGCTAACAACTTATTAAAACATACTAATTATTCTTGATGATATTGTACTGTAAAAAAGTTATTAGTATGGTGTGTAGAATAACTTAAAAAATGTGAGTTTTTAGTAACTTTTTTATCTCAACCCAAGAAAATACAACTTACGGTTCTGATGGACAACATTCACAAAGTATGAAAATAATTTTTCGCCACACTGGTATGAAATGGACTGTTTTACATGCTTTATACGGAGGCCGAAAACGCTCGTTTTCAGGCGAGGTCGCCAGCAACTCCGGTAAAATAACCTTGAATGTCAGCTGACTGAAGGTCGTTGTCGATTTAAGGATTAGTCGATCAATAGGTAGCATCCCGGTTTGATTGCATTAAATGTCAGCTGTTTTGGGAGTCAATGTCGACTTATTGGTATTTCGATGTAAAGGTAGTCTCTCATCTGTTATTTTGATTGGTAAGATCCCTTGTCAAGAGAACTGAACGTTGAAAGTTTTCACATTAATCAGTAGTTGAATAATAAAGGAAAACTGCTTCAATAACTAATATTTCAACTTTGATAAGATTAAAAATGTTTGTATTGATTAATTTTTTAATAATGATGAACATGAAATCCATGTTTGAACAATATTATTGTTGTCAGACTCTGTGTTACTTCGTCTAGCAGGTTAGCCAGCGCCATCTAGCAGGTGATAATGCAACTAGACTAAGCTTCTCTGCTAGCCAGTATCTGTCAAAAATCATCAACTTTGAATTGATATTGTACAATTTAGGATGATCGTACAAAAATTAACTTGGGCTTAAACGTTTCTGAACTAAGAAAATCGAATACACTGATAGTTATAAAGTATTATTCAGTCACTAAATCAATAAACTTTTGACGCGAAGTTCCAATAGCAAGCAAATGGCACCTACTCCAAATTCAGCATAGGCGAAGATAGCATAATAAGGTTACTGGTCTAGCTGTTCTTGGAACTGATTAACTAATTTTTTATTTTGTTTTCTTCGCATTGATGTTGTGTGCCGAAAAATAAAGTTCGACACCACGGGTCGAATAATATTCCGTCTCCCTCGGCCTACGGCCTCGGACTTGAAAACCGATTTCGAGCCGGTAAACGCACATTTTCGGCCCTAGGTACGAAATATTCTATTTCGCCACACTGGTATGAAATGATCTGTTTTACATGCATCATACGGAGGCCGAAAACGCTCGTTTTCAGGCGAGGTCGCCAGCAACTCGCCGGGAAAATGCGTTTTTCGGCCCTAGGGCGGTAAAATAACCTTGAATGTCAGCTGACTGAAGGTCGTTGTCGATGTAAGGGTTAGTCGATCAATAGGTAGCATCCCGGTTTGATTGCATTAAATGTCAGCTGTTTTGGGAGTCAATGTCGACATATCTGTATTTCAATGTAAAGGTAGTCTCTCATCTGTTATTTTGATTGGTAAGATCCCTTGTCAAGAGAACTGAACGTTGAAAGTTTTCACATTAATCAGTAGTTGAATTATAAAGGAAAATAATTGTTATTGCTGGATATTCAAAGTTTAGTTTGTATATTTTCCTTTGAAATTTCAAATTCAAAATCATTTATTTCCTCAAAATAAAACAAAAAATCAATGTACAGAATTAATAAGTAACTTATCACACAGAATTTATTACAGAATTTTCAAAGACTTGAATAATAAATTATAATTTCTTAAGTATAAATTTAATCATAAATTTAATTCAGTTACTTATTGATAATAGAAGGAAGAGCCTACATAGGCAAACATTGCTTGTGCGTAAGCTCGAGTTGAGTTTATTTTGATATTGTAATATCAACGAGAAAAAAGTAATTAAAGGTGTACAAGATTTTAGAGGCAGTACTGTACGAAAAAAAGTTCAAAAGGCATAAATAATAAAGGAGAGGCGAAGTAAAATAAAACCATTGAAAGATGAAAAGGAAAATAGCATTTTGATAGAGCCAAAAACCTGACGGGAAGAGACAAGGAGGGCAAGCCAACCAACTCAGCGGGTCTGACCCCCAATGGCATCGATGAGCGAGACGGCAAACTCCTCATTGATTTCAAACAGCCAATCCTTCAAACGTCTTTTAAAAATTGAAGGAGAAGCGACAGTGAAAATATTTTCTGGTTGGAAAAAAGTAGGAAATTACGAAGTAAAATATGTGAAATATAAAAGCAATTTGTATTTGGAAAGGATCTTGTTTTTTGAATTGTGTTAGAAGATGAATAAATAGATAAATAATAGATAAAATGAAGATAAATAAATATTTGCTGCTAGCTGCACAAGAATTTTTCGATCGCTTGTCCGATCATATCTCATCCACGCTCGTGTGTGCGCTTCTTAAAATTTTGCGCCTCCCGAAGTCTTGCGCCCTAGGCCTGGGCCTAGTAGGCGTAGTGGGAAATGCGGTATGAGATTTATTCAACAGTTACGATGTTAATTTATTATGATTTCTCACAACGTTATTTGCATAGGTCCGTTGCTTTGATGGAAACTAGTGTAATTTTCGTTATTCAAGTTGTTCACATTGATTACCTGGTTCTGAGAACAGCAACATCTTGTGTTTGAAAAAAATTACAAACAACTCGTGGCAATAATACTTATCAACAACTAACTTTTCCTCCTCCTTTTTTCTTCCTCATCTACCATCTCTTTTTTTCTTATTCGTCCTTATGCCCTTGTCTCTTTTCCCTTTCCTTCTATTACCATCTCTTTTTTTCTCATTCGATTACTGTATTCCCTCAGATAGTTTTTTCGTCCATTCCATCCCTGACCACATCTCTCCTATTATCTGAAACCACTTATTAAGGCGAAGAACTGTTATCTGTGCTCAACTCTGTTAGGACAGTCTACAGCTGTCTTAGTGCATCTTTGTAACTGGGGGCACTCTCGTTTTCATGTACTCATGCAGACAACTCGCCGACTGTCCTCACAGAGCTGAGAATCGATGAAAGCCATTCGCCAACCGCCTTAGGCCAGGAACACACGGTCCGGCGAAGTCGCCGTCCGGCGACGTCGCATTTGCGACTTTTGCCGTCCGGTTGTAGGAAGTACACAGGAAGGCATGGGGAAGAACACACGACGCCGGCCCGGCGAGTGGTTTGACAACATCATGTCTTTTAATTTATCATGGATAACTACCACAATATTAATTTCACAATTACTCAAAGAGATGTAAAATACCTGGGTATTTAAAAATCAAGGTAAATGTCCAGGGTATTGACCTGGTTTAATACACAAAATTCATAAATATACCCAAATGTATTGGGTATTCATGAATTCATCGATGCTTACATTCATGAATAGGTTATTATTGTCTTTGATGATATATTGGCATAGTCATAGTCGAGTTATAATATAATTATAAAAACCTAATTGCTATTTTTTCAATGACATTATTATTATTATTTTTCAATCTATTACTTGAAATTTGTGAATAAAAAGTATTCTTCATTAAAAGAAAACTTGGTAAATAAGAGTAACTTGAGCAAATTCTGCAGGAGTTTTATGCATACATTTATATTCCAAACTATACTAAAAATAATGAATTTGAATAAAATTGGAATCTTTTAATAAAGTAAAAAATCTTGTAAAGTATGTCAACTATTTATTGAAACCCCAAATAACAATTAACTCTTAGAAAACGTTTGAGTATTTTATGTAATTATGTAGCCTAAATATTTTATTTAATGAGTATTTTAATATGTTAAGAAGAACCTAAGTAGGCTAAATCATTGAAATCCTGCAGAAGCTCAATATGCATATTTTCATTTATTTACTTTGAATTATTATAATAAATATTGAATCATAAATTAGAATAGATGGAAGCCAATTCATGGTTTTATCCAGTTGAAAGTGCTGTGAACGTGTTGAACCAAGTTGAAAGTGTTTGAACCATAAAATGGTTCAAACTTGAACATGTAACTTGAAATAGAATTAATAAATTGAATTTAATATATCTCTAGAAACTTAATCTATATCTAAAAATTGTGTGACGAATCTAACAAAAATATTATAGCCTACTCGACACTGAACGAAAAAACGGCAACACAACCACATTGAGGGTTAAATCAGTGTTGCAAACTCTTCAGAAGCAAAATATTGTAGCAGCTTTCCTTACAACCCTTCCCACAACTTTACACATGTCAATAACTGGAGAAGTGGCATGGGTGGGGACATCGCCGTCTGTGTTCATCGCCATTTGTGCCAATGCTCTTCTACCACCGTCCGGCGGCAAAACCGGACGGCGAAGTAGAGAATATCCGGCGATGTCGCCGGATCAATTTCTCGCCGGGCCGGCGTCGTGTGTTCTTCCCCATGCCTTCCTGTGTACTTCCTACAACCGGACGGCAAAAGTTGCAAATGCGACGTCGCCGGACGGTGACTTCGCCGGACCGTGTGTTCCTGGCCATAGTTTTGTCGTCTGCTATACTAGGCCTAACAATTGAACTTCAATTATGTCACCCGCGTCTTCCTTCTTTTTTGTCTTTCTTCTATCCCAATGTTTTATTTATTTATTTTTTTAAATTTCTATTTCCTTCTGATATGATGTTGAAGTTGATTTTTTCCAGTTGAAGGTAAAAAGTACGAACACAAATTTGTGCCGTTTTTTCCTATCCTATCTTCCTATCTCCATTCTTCCTATCTATCTATCTTCCTATCTTCTTTCCCCATTATCCACTCCTCCGCCTTCTATTCAACACACTCACTCCTTATTCTTCCTATCTCGTTATCCTCCTCCACCCCCCTCATTTCATCTCTTTTCATCCTCTTCCACTTGATCTTCTCTCCTCCTCCTATAGATTGCTTTTAGACGATAATAGCAGCTGAGCGGTTATTGTTGCCGTTAATGGCGTATCTGTTTTTGGTAATTACTTGCTGGTTTGCATACTTACGTCTATCCGTAATTAGTGCACTTGTATTGACGAACAGTGCTAAGGCGAGTGGTGCTGTGAGTCTCCTCCCGGTTTTTCCGAATAGAAAACTTCAAGTTCAACAACCTCTCCCCAGCTTTTCTGTTTGTGTACATCGTTTTCCTGCTTCATGCGTCAGTTACAATCATCTATAACTATATTTATCGACTGTCTTGATAGGTTGTGAGTTTTGATACACATGGCAAGTCTATCCAGTTGGCACAAGACAAACTTGTTGACTCAGTTCTTCGATTTGTGAGCGGCACGCGACCTTTTTCAGCTCTATGCTTTTCCGAATTCTTCCCGTGGAAAAGTTTTCAAGGCGCTTGTAGCTTTGCTCTAGTATCTGTCGTGCTCAGCTAAATAGGAAAGTGCTTCCACTAATTTGATTGAGAATCAAGGCTGGCTAAACAGTTACACGCAATCGGGTTCAGACAACACTCGTTCACTTTCTTACTCAATCATTAAGCAGTTTAGTTGCACAATCATCCGATACACAAATCAATCACCTACCAAGCTAACTCTTCAAACAGAGCCGGACTGGCTAGGATTTGGGCCGTCGGCTATACTCGCTCAAGGGCCCCCCTAAAGAGGGATTGTGGGGGGGGGGGAGTTTTTCAAAACTATTTTCAATAGTGTGCGGGGTGGGGGGTGAGATGGAGTTGTTGCAATTTTTCTAATTAAACAGTTCATATACCATTATTGTATTAATTCATCTTTGTGTAATATTTACGTAGACTTTGGCAGTAGAGAAAAATACCACAAACCACAATAGGCTACCAGCAGCATAGGCCTAATTGCATTCACTTGTACTATTGTTATAATTGTGCTATCTATTCATTTTGTCAACTATTACTGATCGTTACCTACTTCTATAACACAGGTGATCTGCCTCTTCTCATTAAGGACGTCAATATTCAAAGGGCACGCGAAATACTGAGGGGTTTGGGGATATGGAATACTCTCCGCAAGCGGAATGTTATCCTTCACTGAAAACTTCGAATTTATTGTGCAAGTGATTCTCTATTATCGTATTCTCTATTATTCTATTATCGTATTGACGATGAATATTTAACAGTAGAATATTCTATGCTTTCTGAACTGAATTGCTGACCAAAAGCGTACCCAGCCTTTCAGGGTATTTTTTATATTTTTATACTTAAAAAGAGTAAGAAGAGCTATGAATATGAGAGGGTAGTTAACCTAATAGATGTCATTTAAAAACAGTTTTTTGGTATTTGAACTAAAATACTGTATATTGATAAAAAAAATGAAATTGAATTTATTTGGATAGTAGTGGATGTAGTTCCTCAAACAGATGAACTTATCCCCCTTATAAGATGTGGAATGTGAAACATTATATGTAAGCTGTGAAATGCATTTAATTGTAGAAACAAGTGAACTTTTCTTGATCGGTTGCCTTGATCACTTTTATAGGACTCTATTCATCATCCTGATATAGAAAAGAGGGCCCGGGAAATTTTAGTAAAATGAGGCCATTGGAAACAGCATTCAGAGTAGTTTAAGATCCTGCATTCTATTCAAATCACAAACGAGAGAAATTCTTTCTCACCACTTTTATTGAAACTAATTCTTATTTATTCCTTCAAACTGAGCTTATGCTGAGCTGTGAATATATTTAAAATACTTATTTTAATAGATATCTATACCCTATTCACGATCACTTGAGACGAAATAAAGAACCTTTTTCCATGTACAGGTAGCTATTTTTGTTTGAGCTTGAGGAAAAGCCAAGAATTGTGATTGACTAGAGCTGTTCGACTGCGGCCGACCGTCGTATGAAGTAATACCTCCCTTTACCCGCACACACGCGAAAAAAATTTGTTCATTTCGTCTCAAGTGATCGTGAATAGGGTATAGCATAATGGATATCTTACATCAGTTATATATTAGGGAAGTTGAATATGAATACACTATTCATACGGCACTCAAAAGGTGTTTATCATGAACAAAGATCGCCATGAGGACTCTAAATAAGTATTTCCCCAGTCAGGGGGGAACCTTTTTCCAAGAACAATGTAGGCGTACTCTGGGACTACATTTTTTATAGTTTTTAGCCTTATAAGATATTTAATTTGAATTGAAATTTCCATGATCAATCATTCTACCAATGCACTAGCTTAGTACAACATTTCTATCAGTAACTTACCTATTTATTCATTTTTTACAGTGATATAATGAAATCACTTTATTGAAAATTGAAAATAAGCTACGCTCCTTCTAGTTATCTCTCGAATTTTGGGAGAAGTTGATGTAGTCCAGATGTGATTATTGTATAACCTTTCTTAAATACATAATTTATGATCCAGGAATAATGATATTGAAAACTGAATTTAGAATGCTGAGAGTGATGGAGAGACAAATATGTATGTCTGGCTCAACAGCCCATGAAGGGCCTCTAGGCCTACCAGCTGGTTGCCAGTTTCAAACTCACACTACTATACAGCCCGTCCAAGCCAAGAAGACTCCCCGGCACGACGGGAAAACGGCCCCAGCCCGGCCAATTCCGGCCCAAAAGCCATAAAATCTCAATCAGAACTCACATTCCCCGAACCAACATTGGCCGAGCCGAAGCCGCCCCCCCCCCCCGGACAGACCATACAGCAAGCGAATAATCATCAACCAGGATAGAGTTAACGTGTGGTTAGCACGTTGATCCTCTCAACCATAAGCCAGTCTCCGCAACAGATTGGCGGCGCAGAACACCTCTGAATAACATGCAGTTAATCAGTTAGAGTGTAATGCAATAATTACTATTCCTTCAGAGCCGGGAAACGACTGACTATCTTTGTCATCAATTTATTATACATTAGTAGCCCTAATAACAGAGTGAACATTATTATAATTATAGTTATTTGAATCGAGTTGTGATATCTACTTTTACTAGTGGAGTCATAGAATTTTCTATTTTTATTGGCAATGCCATGTGAAACACAATGCTGCATAGGCCTATTTGAAAGAAATGAAGAGGTAGGTTTGCCTGTCATCCATTCGGGCCCTGGGGCCCAAAATTCATCGAAAGACATGTAGGAAGCACTGGCGGCTCGTGCCCACGAAATAGGTGAAGTGCTCGTATCTTTTACTGTACTGCACTTCACCTGTTTCGTGGGCATGAGCCGCCAGTGGTAGGAAGAAGGATAGGAAGAATTTAATGGAGATATCCCCCCACTCAAGATTTTGATGGAATCAAATTCATGTCAATTCGTTAGATGCGCTAAAATATTTTAAGTGATGGAGAGACAAATGGAATCGTTAAAAAAACAATAAGAACTTGAAGAATATAGAATTTGTTTGAAAAAAACAAGCCATGAAATCACTATAAGTCACATAGAAAAATATCAGTATAATTATAGTCTACACACTTCAAATGCTTTATTAATAACTATAGTTATAGTTATATAGTCACTTTGATATTCACAGCCCTATCGGCAGATTTTTGTGGGCCCAGTTAGTTTGTCGTAGATTAGAATGCAGGGCCCCCAGGGTCCCAGAGAATTATATAAGAAGAATATTTGGCCTTAGTTTCTGGACACAAAGCTCGATCTCGAGCACCTCACTATAGATTACGTGAAGAAAAGTCTCAGAATTTAAGGGGCCCCTTCAAGCTGACTTGGGATGAGGGGCCCTCTAGTCTAATCAGGGGCCCCCATGTCTAATCAGTGGCTATGAAAGTCTGGAAAAATTTGTAGTATTTATTAGAAAATGATTTACTTTTTATTAAATTGTTTAAATTCCAATAAAAGATTGTTCATTTCTTTGGAGCCGATTCATTTTTTTTTACTGAGTGAATCTTGGGCCCCCAGGGCCCAGGGCCGTCGGCGATCGCCGACTAGCCGACCTGGCCAGTCCGGCACTGTCTTCAAAAGTCGGTTTGATTTTCGTGGTCGATTAATTTCTTTCCTATTATAGATGTGGCTGGCTTTTCGAAGAGTTCTTCAGTTGAAATAATCATTCCTTGATGTGCAATAGTATTGCATATGATTTTCTCTACAAGTTGAGTTTTTCCAATGTTCGAATTTCTGGTACTGTACATGACGTGTATCTTCTTACCCAATAAAATTTCTGTGAGTTTGAGTCCTACAAGTTTGGTGGTTGAAAATTTTATTTCCATCATCAACGACTATCATTCCATATTGAATGAAATAACAATCTGTTCTAAAAATAGTCATTCTTCAATTTTTATAGCGATTATAGTTTCTAGAAGTCAACAATTTTCCCTATGGTCAGTTGATCTATAGAATTTCTTATCTAGTCTATTGATACTGTGTATTCAATTCTTTAATCAAGCAAATTAGATAATTATAATTATGAATGAATGGCGGTGAAAATCCTAGGTCAAATATTTCCCACAATAGCCTGACGGTAGATCAAAGTACAGCACCACCAAATTTTCGAATCTCCTATATTTATTAGAGATTAGAAGAAGCATGTTCATGTTGGCAGAGGTTGTATTACCGCTGGAGGTAGCCTTCCATGGTCTTTGCCATCCCCTCCCAACCATTTCCCCCTCTACTCTTCTCTATTCTTCTGTAGTCCTGTAATTGCATCTTTGCGAATCCAATTACCAACGTAATTAACTTTTTATTCCGCCCTGCCTCTCTGGGACTTCGTTATATCCTTTTTCCTCCACCACTGTCCCTCAGCTTCTGCTTTGGCTTCGTTCTCATTCCTTTTCCGCTCTCTCTCTCTCTCTCTCTCTCTCTCAGTCCTCCTCCCTTCATTCCCCTTTCCCGTCCGTCATTTCCGTTTTCACTTGTTAGACTTATGCCTGGTAATGATAGCCCTCAATATTTGCATGTCATTAAATCGGTGTGCTACCGCGAAGATACCGTTACTCTATTACTCATCTTCCATTTTAAAATGAAGTTCTTTTCTTGCCAAGTGTGTCGGTAGAATTTAGGATTGACTTGCTGGTTTCTATCCATACGTTGAAAATATGAACCGTGCGTTGAATGATACTAATGTTATTCCTTTTGCATGGATTTTCTATACGAAGAAAAACATTTAAAAAATACATTGAATTTATCATCCTAACGATTTCTTTCTCAGAAGATAGATGAAGGAGTAAAGGGTATTTTTTTAGATTCATACCCCTGTAAAAATCATAGAAAAATAACTTTCAAAGTTTTAAAGATCCTAGGTAATGGCAAAAGAGATTGCAAAATTATTGCTCAGAAACTGTATTCTCATCCCAATTTAGTGTAAACGAGTTAACGTTGCGAATTCACACATTCAGAATGAAAATGCATTCAGTTAAATGTCTCGAAACAGGTAAATGTTGTGTAACAGCCAGTCATTGCTTTTGAGCGTGATGAATCGTATGCACAAACAAGAGTTTCAGTTGGCTGATCATTGTGACTAGTTGATAAAATTCTGTAATGAACAAATAAAAATTGGACAACAATAATATGAAGTACAGTGAAACTTGAGAACTATTCCAATGAAATTGATAGGAGAAGAATAAGTTGGTTTGTAAAATATTTTTGTTTAGTTGTTTTTTCAATAAAGTCTAAGCAATCTAAGATGAGGAATACATATTCGTTTATAAAAATAAGGAAAAGTGAGATCACTTAAAACTTATCTTTCTATGCACTTGCATATTGTTTTCAATAGTTTTATATATTTTTTGGTGTTATTCTGACTTTAAATGAACCTCCAACCTCCATTCTAAATGATAGTTTTTAATTTTTGACAGTGAAAATTTGTGAATTGTGCTGATAGTGTTGTAAACATAACTCTTTTCAAATAATTATGTATCGAAATTTGGGAAAAGACGTTTTGGACTTTGTTGTCTGTGTTTTAACCCTTTATTGTAATTATTCATATACAGAATAAATAGATAACAATGCGAGTCAATGCCTTATATGCCTGTTTTTAGTCATGCCTGATATGAATATCATTATTGGCTAGTGGATGAATTGTATTGATTAAAATATAAATTGAATAAAAACGTGTATTACGATCGTTGAAATCTTGTATGCTTATTACTGTGATTTTATCATCACTCGCACTGGATCAAATTCTGTCTGATAAAAAACGTGAGTGGGCATCATCCGCAATTAAATAAATATATACTACCTTTATAAAAATAAAACAATCCCAAATTCAATATTGTAAATGTGAAGAAATATCTTTGATTAAGTTTGTCTTAACTTACTACTTTGTCTTAATTTCTTTGAGAAAATGATTTTCAGCTAAAACGATCGGGGATTTAGGCGCGCAACGTGCCAAAGTAGGAGGCAGTTTTTGAGAAGGGGGCGCGCAACATTGTCCCCTGAAGGGGCAGCGTACGGCCTTGAAGATTGTTCGGTTCCCATAGTGCGCCCTCTCAGTTGCTCCCATTCTTTGGCACCGATCGCTCTCTATTTAATCCAATGAATAGCGCAGAGGGCGTCGCGCGAACCTATCGATTGTCGCCATGCCCCCTCAACTCCCCTTGGGTACCCCCGTGCCCTGATTTTAGCGGGCGCCACCCCGCACCCCGCCAGCCCTGCCTCGTCATTTGCGTTGTTTATCGATTGCGTATTAGGGAGTAGTGTTGGTTTGGGGGCGGAATTACGGGGGCTGTTGTTGGGGGTGTAATGCTTGGGAAGTGGGGTGGTGTGGAGTGTGCGCGCGCAACCGGCCGTCGCCTGCGTAGGTCATGCGGACAGTGAATTCCATGCGGAGCCGTCGATCGATGTCCCTTGGCCTAGGCCTAATTAACACCGCTGCTGTGTTGAAAGACCGACCGACCCACTGTCTTCAACACCACACACCGCACCGCAAGCTGCCCCCATCAACATCATTTGCCGATCGGCTTTTCCTCTTCATCTGCTCTTCTCAGCTCTCAATTGCCTTCCTAATTTTCTTAACTACTGAACAGATCACCCCTTCTTGAAAAATCTTTTCCTTCGTTAAATCTCAATCGGTATGCTGTTTTGATGAAGTTAAAAACAGGAAAGCTTTACTAATATTATCGGTAGTTATCTCATGTAGTATGTTCTCCATAGTTATTATTTCAATTGATAAATTATTACATATTATTCCACGCCATAAACTCTATAATCTTTCAATAAAACATAAATTTAGAATATAGGATGACATCGTTCGCGTCCTTGAACATATTAACTTATTAGATTCGTTAATCTTTTAATAAATTCTCATAATTAAATTGATTTAATTTTTATTGACTTCAGTTGATTGATTGAATGTAATGTTTTGACCATCCATAGTTTTAATTGAAAGTGATAGGCCTTTCTCACTGTGCTAATACCTTATTGTTCAGCACATGAAAAGTGAGGAGTTTGATAACCTCTATTTTTATACTCCAACAATTTATGCATATAAATAAATTATTTTCAAATACATTGAGACGTCTTTCTTCAAAATCTAAGCTAGTTGAACTAAAACCGTAAAGGACGATACAATCCTTTGTGTGACGTCTTTCGTAAACTTTTGATGTTGAACTGTGGCATGAGCAGCTGGATGGTTCCATGCTAGTAGCGTGGTCATGTAGTGGTAAACGTGGCGGCATTGTGGAGGGGAAGGGGAGGTGTATCAGCGAGTCGCCGCTGCGTGAAGCGGCTCTGATCGATCCTGCACGCAGCGGTGGCAAGGTCTGCTCTGCTCTGCCTAATCCAAGGCTGCCTTTGCCACTGCCTGCCTGCTGCGGTCTTTGTCGAGCGGCCAATTTTCGACAATTGAACCAGCTGATTGCGTAATTCGAAGAATTGTGTTGAAGATTGCTGGTGAGGCTTTGCTGTGAAGGTAGAGTCGAATGTAATAGAAGAAGACTTGGGAAGTAGAAAGCGGTATTGGAAAATAGTTATCAGAAAACAGTACTGTATTTCATAATAAGCTTTTCTTTCATACCTGTTATTCCATTTAAGTGAATTGAAAATTGCTGTTTAGACTGTCAATTTCATCCTGCAACATATGACTATGTAACCTTATTGAAATGGCACGATTTCTTTGTTATCAAATCAGAGATTTTTCCAACTGGAGAGATTAATAAAATCACACACAATTAACTTCACTGTATTCCATTCTTGATTTATATAGTTGATCCATTATTTCCTTTGGAAAAAAATCGCCAAAATTTTGTTTATGTAGAAAAATATTACAGTATTCTTGTTTTGAATATACTTATTTACTATCATTCTCAAGCTGTCTTTAATGAAAGATGACTTCTTCCTTCACTTTTCTGAATTTTTCTCATTCTGGGATAGATTAGAGTCAGAAAAATGTCACCTTGAAATGCGGAGAGTGAAAAAATGAAATCATTCCTCGATTCCTCTATATTAATTATATTCCTGTAAATATAAGGTCATATGAAGAAAATATTGAGAACAAATCTATGGAATGTTGTAATGATAATTTTTATTTTACATGATGAGGTTCATCACTTATTGTTTGTTTCAAACGTTGAATATAATTCTATGTCTTATTCAATGTTTTAGTAATCGCAGTTGCAGTCTCGGAATAATGATAACATGAATAATAATTTTTGCAGGTCTTGAAAGAGTTATGTAACTAGCTTATTTTGATTCAATCTTGTTTCCATCTTGAATTTTTTATTCATGTTAACCTACAAATTACGAATACTCTTCGTCCAAAGTATCATCTCATTCATAATTGAAAAAACTCCTCAATTGAAATTCCAATTGAGTGTGAACCCATTATGTTCAAATGACTAATCCATCCAATAAGCTTCATTCAAGCAATTATTGTTTGTTTTAGCTATTGTATGTGAGCTTTATTCAAGAGATTATTAGTGCAATTAGATGAAAATGAGTGATTGAATTTATCCATTAGACTATTTGTTAATAAGGAAATGTACGTGAATATTATTATTTAGACCATGAAAAAATATTGTGTAGTTATTTGAAGTGTGACTTTATAATACTATTCATTGTATGTTTTTTTTAAATTTTGCGTTAGATATTCTTTTTTTCTGTGTTGCTGATAACTGTTTGTATAGAAACAGTTTTGGATCCAACCCCCCCCCCATAAGTGTTACAGCCTACCCTTATTTCATTATCTTCTCAATGTTAACAAAGGTTCAAAGTCAAAGTTAATTCTCTTATCAAGAAGACAAACCGAGACTTTTTCTTTTAGCTATAATGTTTCTACTGAGTAAGTTGATGTGACATTTATTTCGTACTTACAGTTAACATTCTTGCAAAATTATAACTTGTTAAATTCAATTCCATCTTTATTACCTGTGTTTTTGATGCTGAGTTTTTGAATTCGAGAATTACGCAATTTTTAGATTAGAAAGCTGTTTTTATTTTTTAGATTATTTTTTGTTTTTAAATTATTTTTACATTTTTCAAACAATTTTTAGATTATTTTATAGATTAGAAAGCTGTTGGTTGGAGAATTCCTTGAATGTGTATTGTAATTTTTTGTGCAACCAATTATTATCACTAATCATAATTTGATTTTAAGACCGATCAAATGTCAAGTTGAATTCATCCTTCCACTTCCTTCAAACTCAATCATCTCATCTCATCCACATAATTCTTCTGTTTGCTTCATACATGTGCGTGGGTAATGAGAGGGGGGATGATGAGAGACGCTGACTGATTTTTTTAGCAATCGGGACCGACGGCTTTACGTTTCCCCCTAAAGACGGGGTGACCGTACCAGCGATAAGACACCGCGGTGTTCAAAGAATGGTTCCCCGGTCAAGTATCGAACACGGATCCTTAGATTATCAGACCAGCGCGCTATCAATTACTCCGAGCCACTTGATTACATTCAAACGAATTTGAACTGATCTAAAACTGTTAGGCTGAGGCCGTTCTGCCGGTTGGTAGAGCCTGGAGGGTGGAAGGTAGTTGGTAAGTCTATAGAACATACACACCATCCACAGCAATACATCGTATGAATGGTATGTGTTCAGCCGCCATCTTCAAATTCTAAAATATGGGCACCATAACCTCAAAAATAGAATGACGTCATACCATTCATACGATGTATTACTGTGGATGATGTGTATGTTCTATAGATTTACCAACTACCCTCCACCCTCCAGGCTCTACCCACCGGCAGTGCGGTCTCAGCCATACTCCGTAGAAATAATTTTGAAATCTAGCTTAGTTCCTGATTCAATGAAATGAAACGTTCATTATTTTCACAACATTTTAAAAAGAGCATGACCCCGATTTATTAAAAAAATACACTGTATTTTTCAAACTCCAAGACACATTTTTAAGTCTCACTTCTGCTAAGATCAATAATGCTGTAATAAAATAGCTTCATTGACTTTGTGTTCATGGGCTTGCATTGACAATAGCTTCATAGGCTTTGCATATGTTGAACTGGGCTTTTTCATAATATAGAATATAATTAACTTGACGTTCTGATCTCAATGTGAAGTAGTTTGAGTATGGAGATTGTATTTCTCCATGTTGAAAATGTATTCTTCTTTCTACTTCACTCCGTAGATGTTGAAATCAGTGAACAAGTCTTTGTGCTTGAGAAAATTAGCTTTTAAAATTCAAAACTTATTTCAAGTTACACGGATTTCACTGATTGTAGTGGAAACATTGTATGAGATGAAAAATGCTATACAGTGACAACAGGAGACGTTTTTATAGTTTAATCTTAGCTAGAAGCAGGATTTGAAAATCGTGAGTGTTCTATGATGATGGAGCGACTATGACTGGGGGTGGGGGAAAGCAATTAGGGAGCCTTCCATAATAGCTTATGAACATTATTCCCCAGACTCGTTAGGAATGCATGAGAGAAGGTTGAACATTGAACAACGTTGTGATGATCACGATGATGAGAATTACTTTCTTGAGCGAAACTACTGGCGACTTCTATCGGTGACTTACGTTAACAACCCTTCCCATATCATTTTTTGTAGTGTTTTAATTATTATCACCCTGTAATTTTTGCTATAGAATTAGATTTTTTATAAAATAACTTGTTCCATCCAATATTTCAATTGGTTATAAATCCAGTCATCCATCATCTTCGAAGAATGTTGTTCACTTTCATGCTTATGTAGCTGATTTCAAACCTATAGAATCTATAGATAATACAGTCTTCACTTCAGTTCATTAATAGTGATTCTCGTTACTTGACTTCAAATTTTATTTGTCTCTAACTATTAGCCCATAACATATTCACTGTTCTTTGAATTCAGCTGCATGTCTACAATCCCACTAATTCTATTAAATGTCTTAAAGGATTGATGTCTCTCATAATTTTTCTGTAGAAAATGTACAATTCATCTAAATCATCTTCTACTTTGATTCACTATTGCATCTCATTAAGTCTATTATCGAATTTGTGTAATTCGTCTCCAATTAATGGTAAATTGATTTTATTATCCTGAGATGTTTTAGACATGCTTGGAAATGCTTGTAACAAGGGCTGAAAATGTCTTGATGTAATAATAGGTGGCATAGTGCCCCAGTAGAGAAAATTGCTGTCAGAAATATTATCAATCTGTAGTTCATTGACCATTGTTTCTAATTGGCTTTGTGGGAAAGATGCGGAGGGAATGTGATGCGAACAAGCACTGTCCAAGTGGAAAGAAGTGATCGATTTGTTGACTAGCAGGATGTCGTTTGGTGATTAATGGAAAGTTAATGGGAAAATTATCTTGTGCCGAGAAATAGAAGGAGAAGGAAAAGTGGCCAACGTCAACACGTCGATGGGAGCTATTTTTAAGTTCCCTCTCTTCTCTTTCTCCTATCTATTCTTTGCCCTTTGTTCCATCACACTCTCGTGGTCTCGAGTATGGGGTGAGGAGGTTGGATTTTTTTTTCGTCGACTTTTTTCCTCTTGGCTCTTATTGAATTTCCCTCTTTCATCGAGGATCACTGTATCAAACTTTGCAGTCTTATTAGAGTTGATGTGGTTACCTTGCAAACACTACAATTGTCTGGTTCTTGGGATTTTCCATTTGCCTTGTTTGATTCTTGTGTCTGAGTGGTGGTTTGGATTTCCCTTTGATGTTTCACATGTAGCGGACAGCTCAAAATGAAGGAGCGTATTAATTAGTGATGAAGCCTATCAAGTAGTATCTAATACTTTCTGATTAAGCTGAATTTCATGGTAACCCCTGAGAGTGAAATACTTGATCATGTAACAGTGATGCATCATTAATAAATTATTGTTACACTACCAAAAATGTCACAACTTGAAGTGTCTTGAAAAACATTCTTTGAATCTAGAACTACACAGTATAATATTATGAGACTGCTTGAATCAAATAGATTTATAATATCTATAGTAATTCAATGTTCGTGATAATCAGTTATTGTTATATTTTCCAATTGAGATGAAAAAGAAAACATTGTACCGTTTCTTCTTATAAAAGAATCTACGGTATCTGATAATCATAGATTACGCGAATGAATCTGAGAACCTCTCGAATATGGACTGTGAATGAGCTCTAGATACAAAAATGTGATTCCAATCAATTTCTCTTCAAACCTCTCCTCTGGTTTCTTAGTTCTGAGAATAAGATGAAAAGATTTGTTGGATCATTATTATTTATCGAAATAGAAAGTAAAGAATTTATGAATTTTCAGTGTATCATCAAATTGAATTCAGAATCAAAACAAAATACTATTTGTATATACTTAAAAAAACAAGAAAATCTCCAATTCTATTAACTCATTTTCATGATCTATTTTTTATCCAATTAGGTAATAAATTTTAACATTTGCAAGAGCTCAAAGTCTCTATCGTCAGTGCATCCATCACTGGGAACGGTGATGGTAGCATTTACAAATGTCACGCCTATCATCTATTTTATAAGTTACAGGTGTTTCGCCACTCGTTGCCGAACTCTTTCTCCTCCTCGTCCCACCTGGCTCTTTCTCCCCACTTCTGTTCTTTTTTCCAAGTTCACCCATCACCATCACTTCTCACTTCTTCCCGGACAGTCGGATTGAGGCGTGTAAATTGGTCTCGGTGATCCTGTTCTATTGTGTGTTGTACTCTTCCAAAGAGTGACGTGGCGCAGAGGCGAAAAAATGCCGTTGAAAAAGCGTTGATTTATCAAGAGCTGAAAGAACGAAGACAAGAAGTCGCGAACCACGCGATTCCCAACTGAAGGAATTTCTTGTCAATGTGCGTTCAGCTGCTTTGGAATGCGTCTAGAAAATCTGCCAACTTACGCAGTTTTTGTATTCTTTTGTCTTTATCCGATCCCTAATTCCAAGCTTTCCAAATTGTTCAACTGAATCGTCTTCAAATTGTGTAAATGCATTCTATTGTCTCACAGTTTAAGCAATTAGGAATCTGGTTTTAGAAAATTGTCAAACTCGCCTTTTTCAAGAGAAAGGTTTTACTTTCCACCACTTGAAATTCACAAATTCGGGTCTCAAAACCATCAATATTGGAAAAACAAAAAGCGGAGCCCACCATAGATCAATTACAAACGTGTAAAATTCCCGTTTTAATATAGATTCCATAGATAATTCTATTGATAGAGTGTTCTTAAACTCCATACTTCTCATTTTCTATACTAAATAGAAAAATTAATCGAAATGTTTATTTCGATGTATTATTATGATTATGTCCTTGTTCAACTCAAATAGTTGGCAACTAGTTTGCATTTCTCTCATAGTAAAATTACATATACTGAAAAACTACTCCTTACATACATTTTATTCAAATTTAATAGCACTTTTTTGTAGCGTCTATTCAAACTTTTCCTCTTATAGGATCTGTTCAAAGTTTTCCAATTTGTCAATTCCTTCTTTCCCCTGTAAAGAAATTGATGAAATGAACTTGGCTGACTGACTGGATTATTGGCATTGCTGTGATTTTGTGACAGTTGAAGCGAGAAATTGGGTAGAAAGGTGGTGTGGCGTTTGACTGGTGGCAGTTGGGAATCCAGTGCCGAGCAACAGCAGCAACTTGATTCCAGATCCAGTGCACTCAGTCTCAGTCGCCATATTCGCCGTCTGTTGCACACTTGCACTTCACTCTTCCCCTTTCCTATCCATCACCTTCCCATCTGTCTCACTCAATCCTTGGTTCGGTCTGTTTCTAATTATACAAATGGCGGCAACTCTTCTTCATCTTCTTCCCAGTTGCATGTCCTTTTCATCTTCTTTGTTCCCGTCTTCAAATTCCAGAAAAATCGCTCGAGCGAAACGCAGTCAGTGCAGTGCGCTTGAAATCAGTTTCGGTAACCTATTAAAGAGCACATAAATTAGTGCTGTAGAATTTATCGCGCTAATTATACCCGCTCAGATTTATTGCTGATTCCAGCTAATGGCTGTCATTCAAAAGATTTTATAATAGATATTACTCAAGTTTTTCAAATTATGAAAGATAGTTCAGAATCTACAATACCTCTTCTGTTGATAGAATAAATGTTTGTGAATTTTGGAACTTCATCACTGATTAAGTAGACAGTACTTCTGAATCATTCATCAACATTATTTGTAACAGTTATTCACTTAACTTCCATAAAAAGTTATTAAATCAACTCTACAGATAATTTCTTTCGTTATCCAAGTTATTCTCTTTCTTCTCCTTTGATCTTCCGCCCTCAACAGCAACCTCTTTATTTTTTTCTAATCGCACCGTTTACAATAATCATTCTTTCTTGTATACAAGCAGAATTAAACATTATGATTTATACTTTATAGAACAACATGTGATGCCGTGATGGAGGTGATGATATGGTCTAGCATAATTCATTCATTTACTCTTCCTACAGTATTCCACTAAAACCAATGCTCCCAATAGATTCCAACTATTTTTGAATCACTAATAGGAGATTTTCACTACTCTAAGTCTATACAGCTCTATAAGTTGATAGAGCAATGAAAAATTGGAGAAGAATAGTCTCATTTTATTCTCTGTGAAAATGACGTTGGCCTCATTTTTGCCCAACAATAACATCTCAAGATTCCGCTGAGTAGCGAAAAGTGCGGTGAAGCTGAGTGAAGATGAGTGCAACTGATACTGCCTGCATTCCTGAAGTCAGCGGAAATGCGATCAAGTGTGTGCAAATGATAAATATGCAAATGGATGGATACTGTGGATGTGGCCGCGGGAAACTCGCTGCTCAATTTCCCGGATTTCCGGCCAGTGGTTGTTGCGTTTCATTTTCTCATCCACGGCGATGACACTGGTGGAGCGAGATTGTTTATTGGCTGGAGTTTCCCACAATGTGCAATGGTTGTGATAGTTCGGTGATTTGTAAACAAACTGATTGAAGAACTAGATATTAGCAAGAAAATTATGGTAAGGTCTATTATATCATAAAATAGTCACAATAGTTGCAGTTACAGACTCGGTATTGTATTTTATTGTTTTGATACAATACTTTTTGTAACTTTTATCACAAATTGAATATTGTTCTTCATTCCTTTTCAAAATTTATCGTATTCCTGTTCTAATAAGAGCTTATGTTCCAGAGAATAGATCATTATTGCATATGCCATTTAAAGTTGAAGAAGGAAAATTTTAATGTTACCGTACCATATAAGTTGCAAATAATAATTAACGAACATAATTTTGTTAAAAAATTAACAGAAATAATGAGATGAATTATTCAAATTAATGAGATAATAATTGGGAAGAAGAGATAATTCTCAATGTTGTGAGTCCTTGAATGTTATAGGTATGCGAATATTGTCCTTATTTTCTATTGCTTGAAAATAGAGAATGAGAAGGCGCATCCTTTATACAATCATGGAATTTTAAGAATAATTTTGAAGAACTGAGTCATTCGACTTTCAATTATGGCAGTCAAACTATTGGATCATTTAAATTGTGTAGCTAGCGTTAGACTTCCTGTTATGAAATACCATTAAAGAAAGGAGGCAAACATCGTAGCAATTCAAGTAAAGACCAATTTACTGTTTCCTTGAAAAATTGTTGAAATATGGGTGCATTTGAAAAGTGTGTGATTTGAATAACCAATTACCGACTGCACTAATTTCCTCAAATGTCGTTGGCTGTTGCACGAGGCGAGTGCGACACGTGGGTATTCTTAACATCAAAAGAGCAGCTCCCAAAAGAGAAATGATGTTTCGAGCGCACTCACACACATCAGACCATAGTTAAAACCAAGTGCCCGCTCTTTTTTAATTAGTGTTTCCGGTCCCTGTGGATCTGAATCCATTGACGCGGTGGTATCGCTCATTCAAATCCCCCCTGCCCCTTATCATCGTATAACACCCTCCCTTCCCCTTGGGAGACCCCTACAATAATTACGAAATAATTGGGGAAAACGGACGCGTACTTCACTGGGGCCCCCTTCCTACCATTATTCCATTCACCGCGCTTGCTGTTTATCGTATTCGTTGTTTTATATCTTTTTGTGCTGAATTTCCATTCAAATTGTCAATTTCAAATAGCACATGATTCATTTTGAAGAGTTCCCTGCAGATTTGACGAAATAAATTGGCGAAATACTATTAAACGATGTGATTAGTTTTCTTGATTTGTATAAAATTTTAATGTATTTTACTGCATAACCAAGAATATTCTCGTTATTGGTAAACTCTTTTGTGTTTGTTGTCCATGACATTCATCTTAATCTATTAGATTCTTTACACCATCTCATAATTAAGTTGTCAGGTATCCCGGTTGTTACATATACATATAATTGCTGTCCATTTATACGATGACTAATAAAAAAAATTCCACTCCTTTGCTGGCTATAGCAAATTTCTTTTGACCTTGAGCTTACTAATTAGTGAACGGATGACGCTATTCGTGATCTGACCTCAACTCACAAGCTGTAATTCGTTGCCAAAAATTCTACTTAACTTGAGCAAATTACTTGAGATTTATGGTCCCTTATCATGGAAAAATCACATTGAATTTTATGTGAATTTCATGAATCCAAAAATATGTGTATAATTGAAAGGGCACCGGGAGAAAGAGAGAGAGCGTGAGTGAGAGAGTTAGAATCGTGGAAGTTGAAAAGCTCATCAGCTGAACTGTCAATACGTGTCTTGTCTGTCGGATTTGAGAGTATTGGCAGAGGTAGGCATTTGAGCGTGCCTCTCTCTTTGGCCTATCTTCATCATGATGGACAGAACCAGAACAAACATTCTATAACAGCTATCTATTATTGGATCAGAACTTTCGCAATATGACAAATCTATCCTATTCTTTTTGGGAAACGAATGCCTGTGTTGTTTACTTTCTGTAATTTAACTCGAAAAACGTTTTACTGAGTTGCATATTTTACATTTAGAAATTCAAAGTATATGTAATTTTTATTATCTCTACCTCTCAATTTCTGTGTTTTATTAGCTTCTTAGATTTGAATATCAGTTTCCAAAAACATTGAGTCTCACACTCACCTTTCCATCTCATAATATCAATATTTTTAAGGTTCAAACAAGGTGTATTCGTCGGGTACTTTGTAAGTGAGATATGGTTGTCGGTTGATGGACCCTCTTGGTTTCAAGTTTCAGATGGTATGAAAAATACCGCAATGTCCTTCCCAAATGCTCCAAAACTTAACCCCACCTCCAAATCAGCGTTACTCTATTCTTGTTCTATCCGTGAATCGTAAGCTTGGTAGCTTGTTCGAGAAGATCCGATTTCAAGTAATCGGAACCTTGTTGATGATTACTCCCTCTTTTTCCCCTTTCTTACTCTCCTTCGCCCTTCTCTCCAAACACTCCCTTCTCACCTGATCACCTTCAATTTATTTACTGGCAAGTATCTTGCTGAAACTTAGCACCAAGTCTCTCTTTCTTAACTCCATTATGCAGCAACATCTCTCCTCTTGTTTCGCAGCCCTTTCTATCCTTTATCTTCCTCTCATATTCCGCATTTCCCTCTTGCTCACTTCTCAATGGAAACTTGACGTTAGTTTGGTCAGGTGTGCAAAGTGACGCGTTTTAGCCGTTAACTGCGGTAGTTACTGGCAGACTAATTAGGACTCTGTCTCGGAAGGAAGCCCCTCAGGTAATAGTGTAACAGAATATTCGCACCATATGAATTATTATCGACACGTTCAATGTCGTTATCGCCGTCATAATCCCCAGCCTCCCAAAACACTGCAAAGAAGTTGAATTTTTACAACGCCTCATTCAAATCAGGAACTGTATAGGCTTCACGTTAAACACCTCCTCCCATCCATGCATCAAATCTCAGGAAATGTATAGGTTTCACGTTCAACATGTACAATCCAGCAATAATACAGGGTGAGCCAGAGAAACTTACTTATTTGAAAAGCAAAAGTACTTTGATTATTGTTTAAATTTTCATTTTATTTGAGAATTCAATATCCCAATTTTTGTTTTCATGCAGTCTTGAAAATGGTATCGGATAAATTGCGACCCCCATTGCACATATACTGATGAAGCTGATTTTTTTAATTCGTCTCCACTCTTTGCAGCATACAAATCGGTATGTTGACAATGGCGTCGCGAATGTTGTTCTTGAGGTGTGCTATGGTCCGTGGTCGATCGACATAAACTAGAGATTTCAAATAACTCACGCAGAGTCAAATCTGGAGAGCGTGCCGGCCATTGGAAATCGCCTCTGAGAGAGATAAGCCACATGAATTTTTATGAGCAATGAAATCGCTTTCAGTTAATTCTTGCACGGCAGCCAATTTATAGGGATGGAATTGAATGTCTTCATGGAGAATTCGTCGAACAGTGGTGTCAGAAATTCCCATAGCAGCTGCGTGTTTCTGACCCGAACGCCGGGGAGAACGCAAAAAGGACTGCCTCACTCTTTCGATATTTTCCGAAGTTCTGATGGTCCATTGAAGTCTATTTTTGGGTTCAGTGACAGTTCCAAAATGAGTTAACCCACAACAGTATCGAATTAAGGCCAGGAACGAGTCTGTGAGAAGGAATTTCAAAGCGAGCGCGGAAGGCACGTCGCGTAGTGATGGCCATTAGAAAAGAAGCTATCGACTGCGAAGGCCCGCTGCTCTCTAGACCAGAGCATGATGGCAACTGACTGTAAGGAGAAACAAACTTGGTAACTTCCCTCTTCAGTTGCACCCTCTTACGCCACTTTAACAGTCCAACTTACCGCGTGGGAATTTTTTCAAATAAGTAAGTTTCTCTGGCTCACCTTGTATATGTAATGGAAATCATCCGTTATTCAAGAATACTTGTATTTTCAGTAAAAAACATCAATGACCGGACTTCAACCTTAGTTATAAGTTGTTGTATTCTTTGATTTTTGCAATTTTTACTCAGTTTTTCACAAAATGACAACCCAATATTAAATCTGATTCCTATTTTTGACTTCTCAAAGTTTTTAATTAGTTTACTGACTATTTATTCAATCGTCTTCTGATCCCCATAAATATATTATATCCTCACTACCCTTTGATGAATAGAACGTTTTGGAATGATATTTTAGTTAACCTGCAGATTCCAATTTCCTATGAGTATTTGAAATTAATATTCCATCATGAAATTTTAACAAAACGTTTTTCATTATGCTTCTTTGAAAAATTCGGTTTCATATGTTGAAATAACCTCAGAAATATAATAATTGAATTACTACAATCACTCTTACATGGTGGAGGCGTACCAATTTGGTGGAATATGCTGTCAAACGGTACTTGCACTGCACGGTGACAAAGAGAGGCAACAGCTCACAATTTCGGTGTCAGTCAACCGAATTTGCTCACTTGATAATAATTACAAGAGCACAACGTTTCGGGATGGTGTTTGTTGTGGAGCGCCCTCCTCTCCACTTGTGTGTTCACTCCACTTCACCTTTGTGCCAATAATATGCCACCGACAGAAAGGGCTCCCTATGCTTTGCCTCCTGTGCTAGGCTGACAAATGCAGAGCGCTGCCTCTTGCCACTCGCTGCTTGCCTGTCGTGTCAGATTTGCTTTGGCGTGAGAGGCGTCGTTTTGTTGACTTGATTGGCGTCGAATAACAATTTTGGGGGGCTGATAAGGGGGTCGTGTTCGCACCACCCCCCTCCCGTGGCGTTCATCTTCATGACTGTCGATAAATAGTCAGCGACGGCGTTGTCGTCAGCTGGAGCGTGTCGTTTAATTAAAACTTTGCTGCTTTCGATCGATGTCATAGAACAAATTCAACGCAACTCTTTCTCTCCTACCCTCTGCCGCCATCACTATCTCTGAAATCTCTCTTCATTTATCAAGGTGGTGTAATTATAATATTTTTCATATTCCTTCTACAACATTGTTTTTATCTTTCTTTTACTCGTCACCGTTTGTAGATAAGAATTATCCTTCAACTTCACCAGTTTTTTGCTCTAGTTTTCCCCTCTTTTGCGTATTACTCGTTATCACCTTCATCACTTTCTTCCTTGTTAACTTTTCTGGACTCTCACTCTGCTGTTTTCTGACTTGGGAATATTCTCTATTCATTTCTACCTCTTTTTCCACTTTTTACCTTATCCTTCCTTCATAACTTATACCTTTCATATTCCCTCCCCCAAATTACCCCAACTCTCTCATATCATATCTTTGTGTCTGGATCCATAGTTGAAAAAATTTTCGTGATTCTTTTGCCTAAGATCATAACTTTGTTCTGATTGCTGTTCTCACTCTCCATTCACGTTCAAATTCTTCCATCAGAGAAATCTTCCAAATTAGTTCAAAGTTGAGATTGAATTTGAACTTTCCAGACTTGCCTGATATTCCATTCCGCGCGAAATATTCTGTTGTTGATTAAAATTGAATTTTGGAAATTCTGAGTTCTTTTGTTCATAATCAACTTTCTAATTAGATTTTCCTCTTGTTTTTCTGACTCTTAATTAAAATTTATCATATTTTGTTGTTGGTTTTTTAAAAAGTTGAAATCACTGTTGTCGATTGAATTTGAAGTGCAAGACTTAATTAAAATTTATTTTTAGTCAATTAAAGAAGTGAGTTGAATTATGTTTGAAACCTTAATCTTTAACTTCGACGACTTGTGAAGTTCATTCTCTCAGTTTCAGTATGAAAAAGTTTGAAATGCTTTAAAGTAGGCTATTAGCTTCTTTACCAATTTACACTCGTTCTTGAACATTTTACTTTCTCAGGTGATGGAATAAACTTGAACGTCGAATTTCAAGTGTAAATAATGTCCTGTAATGAACTTCACAGTAACTAGTGTAGTCATCTATTGATAACCTTCTAGCCTTGACCTCCTTACTTGACCCCCAATGGTTCAATAACCTACTCTAGGCGAGAAATCTTACTTCATTGTTCGTAACTTTGCTGCAGTTGCCGTAATAGTATTATGGGAAATTCCACAAATATTGTATTCCAATTTTTACAGCCTCAAATGAAATAGAGTGTGTATTTTTTGGGTAGTTACAAAAAATAAAGTTAAGATAAGATATAGTTTTTTTCCAAGTTTTCTACCATGTTTTTATTTGTCAGCATCTAATAAGTATTTTCTTTGCAGGTATGTTTTGAAATCCCCCTCATGAAATTCGCAGATCATAGAATTGAAACGAACGTGAGTTATGTTGAACAAATTTTACTGCGATATATTGATGTTTATTCTATATCTATTTTTGAAAATTTCCTTGCACGTTTATCAGTATTATGTGAATGAACAAAACGGAAGGCATTCATCATGACCACCATCAGACATTCACCATTCTAACCTAGAAAACAGTTACATTCATGTTACCATGGCTAAAGTGGTATATGGTAATAAAAGAATATTAGTGGTATAGCGACTTATGTCGGGTGGAAAGGAACTTACTCGAAAGCAAGTTGTTTAATTGAATTCAATGAAAAATGTATTATGTTCCAACCACATTTTGTCAAGATAAATATGTTTTACTTCACAACATAGTGGTTAAATGTAGAATAGAGTATCAAATACTCACAAAATGTAAACTATCTAAGTGCCGGAATGACTAAATTGTTGAGTTGGTTTTGAGACAACTATCATTACTCATGAATAATGAGCCAGTAAACTGCAAAAGTGGCTGTGAATAGTGTAGTTAGTTTTTAGAGCGAGCAAAACTGTGATGGGAAAATGTGGCAGTGGAATGGTGTATGATACTTGGATAGATATAGTTGTAGTGTAATGGATGTGACATTAGTGGAGCGGCAGCCCTGTATAGCAGACGCAAAAGAAACTGGCGGTTGAAGAATGAACATCATCAATGCTCAGCTCTGTGAGGACAGTCGAAGACCGGTCTGTGAGAAGATATCGAGTCAGGAGCGACCTTATTAGAAAAGTTTCGTTCTTTCAGACCGTCTTAGACTGTCCTGATTGAGCTGAGCATCGAAAATGGACATTTTCCGACCGCCAGTTCCGTTGGCGTCTACTATTGCTTTATAGCTGTTTTTGGCCGTTGTGCTCACGCAATAAACGAAGGTTGTAAAAATTGCTGCTCAGAATGAGATGAGCAGAAAGAAGAGAGTGAATGGGATAAAAGAGAGATGGGAAGTTTGGCGCCGTGACGTCGTAGACGCATCGCATCGCAACGCCTATCATAATAGATGGATTATTGTCGTAGGGCAGTTGCATCTTCGCTTTTCTTGTCCAACTAAGTTAGTCGCCTTGGTCCCGGTGGCGCCACCCTTAGCTCTTTCCATACAAAATACTACTGCTTTTGCCTTCAGCTCCGGTTGACTTCTGATTCCGAGCTGGTACAAGATCTGCTGTAAATTCTTCGGATTATATTTTGGTGAGAGTTTATTTGGAATATTTTGTAAGTATAATTCGAATACATTTTCATTTCATCATTCCTTTTTGAAATTAATGACCTCCGAAGCTTGAACTCTATATTAGAACAACGTGATAGTAATGAAGATAATTAGAATACATTATGTTAATTTTAATGTAAATTATGATATTCATGATGGTGGAGTTTGTGCATGAAGTAGTCTCGCTCTACAAAAGCGACTTGAGTAGATAATACGGATTCAATCTCAGGGTGTTGTGAAATTCCTTTTCAAGTCTTATTTTATTTCTATTCTCACATCTCAAGGGGCAAGACATGGAGAGGTGTTGTGAAGTGTGCAGGTTAGATTGATATTTTGGAGACAGCCTGGAAATTATGGATGATATTCTCGTTTTGTTCGCCGTTTGTTGGGGTTTTGTTCGGCGTCTTTGAAAAAGGGGATCAACTGGGATAGGCCAGTCTGCCCCCAGATGTCGTAAAAACTGAGTTGGCCCCGACCGTTGGTTGGTTGGGGCTGCTTAACCCGATCGATGTCAGTCAGACACAATGGAACCGCTGTTGGCCTAGGTCCTGGTTCGGCCCCCACATGACCCCCACGCACACTCACGCACGCATGCACGCATTCACTCGCCGCCAACGCATTAATATCATTGCTACATACGCATTGTTACTCTGCATGGCGCCAACCGATTCTATTGACACGCCTATTTTATGGATATGTTAAGACTTATGTACTATAGATTTTGTGTAGCGTTCAATGTTCTATCGAAACTTTTCAAAGTAAAATAGGGACTTGAGAAAATTAATTGAATTGTTATATTGTGATGTTCTAATAGCATAATTCTCTTTTGGTGACTCAAAAATATGACATAAATGCAAAAATGAAGTAATTTTTCGGCCTTATTCTTTTGTTTTTATTTGAGATTAGAATAATAATGGAAAATTATGGAAATTTATAACTTGAGTTAGTTGGGCTTTTAGCACAAGAGGAAATTGTTTGAAATATACTCTTGAAACGCGCCATTTCTTATAGTCAAATTCCTAGCTATGACTGCCTCAAGTACAGAAAAAAACACTCTTACTGTAAGTATTCCGTCACTAGCTTCACTCTCGAATATTACTGTACCGTGGAGAATCACCTTACAGTATCCTCCATGGAAGCTAGTTGGGTGTTGTATAGAATTTCCCCCGGGGGAAAAATTCACAGAAAAAAATTTGAACAATTCTCACTGAAAAGGCTTAACTGCGTTGCCATCACGCAGCTTCTCTGCATTGCGTTTTTCTAATCTCAGCCCATCTTTTTGCTGCAGTGCTTTATGAAATTGGTTGATCCTTTTGCACATGTTTTGTGGGCTTATGTATATAAGAACCTTAAAATGTGCCTGCATATAAGGAAATGTTTTCAGATTATAATTAGAATGAGTTTGCTGTCCTGATTCAAGGATATGAACCTTGGTCCTGATTAATATTATTGAACTGAAAAGAGTTTGCTGTAAATTAGATTCTGTTTCATAGAAAGCGATAGAGGTTGATAAATTGTATTCAGAATATGATCCAAAAAGTATGATTCTCAATTCGAAATTTCATTTTTTATCGGTAAGATATTGATAAGATCTTACTTGATGTTGTTTCATCAGTAAGACATTTCCTCTGGGAAGAAAACTACTTCTCTATTCCTTTCTTTTTGTTCATTGCTTCAGGAAGTTTGGAACATGTTTTATTACCACAGATTCAAAAATATATTGGTAATAAATTATCAAGTTTTTCTTCAATTTCTTCAAGTATCGCACTGTGTACCAAGCATCAAGATTTTATCATTTCATAGAAACTCCTGAACAGATTTGGACAGCATTGTTGAACATATCTTGTTGATTTGTTAAAATATGCTGGATGGTCTGGGTTGGTCAAGTTGGTGACACCCGTTCTTGTTGGGAGGGGGGGAATCAATTGATATGTATATACTAATGCGACGAGGTTAACGGCCCAGAAACCTCCTTATAAAGGAGGCAGTGGCACTACCGGTCCTCGCAGTCCTCCACTGGACTGTTCCAGCCTTGTTTTTCCAACAATGCATCCAGAATTCTGATGCTTCCTCCCTTCGTTGGTCATTATTCCGAACATGTTCCTGACTGCTGATTGCATTACTGGCAATGTGGTTTTCCCACTACTCTTTAATCAGAACCCAATTGCAAAGACTTTCCTCTTGGCTTTTTATCTGATCATACACGTTTTGTAATAAGTAACATCATCAACAGGGAATTCAAATCTTGAAAATTATTATTGAATAAAATTTTTCCATCTTGTGATCCGCTACTGTAGAATGAACCTCAATTAAATGCTTCGGTTGATGGAAGTACCTAGCTTGTAGATTCTGTGATGTGAAAGAAATTATTGAAATAACTAATTTATTGTGCTGTTATTGATAACTGTTGAGTATGTATCATATCTTAGTGCTCTTTTTATTAATGAAAATTATTTTCTTTCCTCGTTGAATAAAAGCTCAGCTTTGCAAACTTCCATCGTGCTAAATCATTAAAATTTTACATACCGCTTTAAATTTAATAAGGAAAAAACAACTTATCATGGAAAGACCTCTGATGTCTTCAGATGCCAGAGGAATTGGATCATAGTCATAGAGATTCATACAATTGTAAAATTGATATAGTAGATTCACTAAAGTAATAATCTAAAACTGAAATGTAGTAAAAGTAGTAGAATTCGAGCTTTTGAATTATAAATTAGGGCAGTCATCGAAGACGGGTATTCAAACATACGTATTCAATCAGTGTGCCAGTGCCAGTGGACATGGGAGAAAAAACAAGCAGCAGAAGTGGGTCAGGTGCGGCTTATTTTTGTTGTTTTGGGATGATGGCGTTGGTGAGTGGATTCAGCTGGCCGCAGCTCTCGGTGTGTGCCAGTAGTGGCAGCAACCAACTGATTTCTGAAGTTGTGTTGTTGCGGAGAGGTGGAGCAGTCAGTGGAAGCAGCCAGCGGCCAACGACTGTAGAGGAAGGCGACCTTCACCACCCTTGCGGAGCCCCTCTTGCATTCCTGTCTTCCTACCTTCCAACTGGCATGAATATTATTATTTTATGAGATATTATATAGAGCGCTCTGTCAGTTTTCATTGTCATTAGTGATCTCCGCCTCTCATCTTCAGCTGGTCCACTTTCGTTTTCATTCCTTTCCTCCTCGTTTCGCTCAACTGAACGTGTCAGAATACATGTTCAATGTTTTGGTCAGCAGTCGTTTATTAGTGTTATTGTTGGATGGGCCAACGTAACGTTTGTTGTGCCTTGTTAAACGTAGAAGAGATGCAATCTTGTGTAATAATGTATCAACGCCTGTAGATTGAAAATCATTTATCTCTTTGGAGATCGAATTCAAAGAATTGCTACAGTATAATTATTTTTTACAATATCTGGAATTATTAGTGTAGAATCGATGAGAAGTCAGAATCTAGGATTCAATTTGATAAGAACAGATGTATGCACAATTGCACATGATGAAGTGTAGGCATGGTATAAGGGTGGATGGGGTTGGGTGAATTCACTATTTCGACAACTCGCTATTTCAGCCAAAACACCGAACTGTCGCTAGGGAGGTGACTCGCTATTTTTCTGTGACGGGTGACTCGCTATTTTTGTGTGATCCACCGGCCTGTGGGCAACTTGCTATTTTCCCCGCTAGCCACCCACTCCATGCAAGACCGCGTCAAAGATTACCGACGAAAAAACCCGCTAATTATGAAGTGGGTAAAAAAAGTAATCGGGCCATAATAATATTATAGTCCAGTCTAGTCAAATGATACATGCTCATCACAAAAAAGTTGGTTGTTGATGGAAGAAGTTGGATTTTTATTTGAAATATATGTATTTTGGGAAAGGGTTTCTATGAATTTTTGTATTATGATTCAATAGTATTTTTGTATTACAATAGTAATAAAGTTACAAGTATATTTATAAATAAAAATCCAACTGAGTTTTTTAATATCTTGCATTGGTTCATTTTATCATGTATTGAGCCTCATTTTTATGAATTAATCTCCATAAAAACATATCCAAGATCATATTCAACATACACAGTATGTCGTTATAAAGACAAATTTCAAAAAATTCACAAATTCAACAAATTAATAATTTATGCATTTTAACCGCCTTGATGAGCCGAAAACAATGAGCTATTGTGAAGATATCTTAATTTTGACGAAAATTACGGGCTATTATTATCTTTGAAGAGTCTTCCTACTGTCTGTCTCTGTCTCAATGGCTCAACAGCCCATGAAAGGCCTAGGCCTACCAGCTGGTTGCCAGTTTCATATTCACTCCACTATATAGCCCGTCCAAGCAAAGAAGACACCCCGGTAAGACGGGAAAAGAGCTCCAGCCCGGCTAATGCCGGCCAAAAAGACATAAATTCTCAATCAGAACTCACAGTCCCTGAACCAACACTGACCGAGCCGAACCCACCAAACTCCAACGTCAACTGGAGTCTGAACAAGGAACAACAATTTACAAATAAAGAATTATTTCTCGTCATAATTACCACTCAAACATAAACTTATTATTTTATCATTGATGGATGTAATTTTTCTTCATTATAATATTGATGGATGGATCAACTTGATCTATGATGCCTATTATAATTATATGGCTGTTGGCCTGTTAATTGTAGAAATACGAGTCCATAAAGGCTGTATAAAATAAGGCTGTGTAATATTATTATTAATATTATTATTATCTTGCATTTGCTAGTTAATTCTGCACTTATTCAAGAAAGTCCCTTTTCATGACGAAAGTTTATCATATTTTGGCTCATCTCATTCAAGCACGTGTGCAGATTCATTATTGTATAAAAACATTCTTTGTATGAATTTTTTTCTACCTGACTGACTATTATAATGTCCTTCCCTTCCCTTCCATGACTGGGTTTCTCCAGTCTATGGGTTCTCCGGCAATAGACTGGTTTTCAATGGTTGAAGAATGACTAATTTCAGCTTTGAATTTAATACGACGGAAAATTTATTTGGGTGGACATTCTTTAGAGAGAAAGAAACAATGTTTGGCGAATGAGAATAACTTTTCGAAGACACCCATATGAGTTATTAAAGACATCAACACTATCATCCCTTGTCAACTGTGGATAAAGCCTCAAGCCATATTACCAGTATATGCCCGTTCCAATGTAGCCTGATTTCACCCTGACATGGCCTACAGATAACTTGTTTATTTCATCATTTTATGCACTTGAAACAACTAGAACTTCAGTACAGTATATTTCTGAAAACTCAGTAATTTCAATGAATAACTAGTAATGTACCGTATAACTCTATGCATCAAAATTATTATATAGGCTAATGCAATAAATGATTATGCATTATCTTTATGCATCTTAATGGTCATTTGTGGTCTTATGTCAATCATTAATAATTTTAAACGAAAAGACAAGATGTTGTCAAACCACGGATTTATTAAAAAGAATCGAGATACCAGTTTCGGTTGTTACACCATTATCAATATCTGATAAGCTCTTTCTACTGGTAGAGTTTACCAGAGATTGATAATGGTGTAACAACCGAAACTTGTATCTTGAGTTTTTAAATACCTATATCAGTGGTTTGTCTTTTCATTTAATATGGATATAACTATCACAATATCACCTTGACAACTAACTTACCGGTACTCAAAAAGTATTAATAACTTTTATAGAAATTGATTTAGGAGGATTTTATTTTTCAAAATAATACTATATGAGTCCATACACATTTTCAAAAGGCTTAGACCCATGTCACACTACGCCACTTCAGACGCGCGTTCGTAACAGCGCGTTAGGCTCATCCAATTTTTTTCCTATAGTATCAAATACGAGTGGCGCGTACCCCTGTCACACTACGCCACGCGTTTTTTTGAGCCGCGCTGTTTGGTCGACCGTCCGCGTTTCCAAAGCCACTCAGAAGTGGCGAGCCACAGGGTCAGCAGCTGTAACGTTATGAGAACGCGCCCAACCTGTCACACTACGCCACTTCAGCGCCACTCGCAATGAAAAATCTTATCACTCCACCAAATCTAAATCACGTGATTTTGAAGATAGAGGAATTCTGATTTCAGATTTGAATTCAGCGCTCTTGAATTAGTAAGATTTCCCACGTGGCTCAAAAATATTGAAAATTGAGGAATTTATATTATCATTGATAGTTTCAATTTATTTTATACTACTTATTCCGTTTCAATGATAAAAATATCGCACTACAAATTATTATAAAATATAAAATAGCAGCTTCTATATTTTCATTAGAATAATCAGTATCCTTTTTTTATTCCTGATTACATGAGAAAATATTCTAGTATCCTTTAATTTTTTTTCAAGCACACAGGCCTAATCAATTTTGTCAGAATTATAATCAAGCTTATTATTACTTGTAGATCCACAAATGTAGATGAGTATAATCTTATAATTTACATGATAAAATCATTTTCCAGAGTTTTTCATGTGCAAAGATATAATTATGAGCTTTCTTGTATTATTATTATTATAATCATATCAATTCATTGATAATAATAGTAATAGTAATAATGTTATGAGATGTATATTCAATGAAAAGTTCAATGATAAGATGTTGAGAAAACCGTGTCATGCTGATGGCAGTATTTCCCAATAATTCTTAAGAAATAATATTTACCTACATTTCAATATAATTCCATTTTAATTGACGACCACCCAGTGCTTCCCAGATAGCACAAAAAGCTGGAATCAAGCTGGTTTCCTGCTGGAATTTTCAATTTAACAAACTGGATGCAAGCTTGAAATTTACAGCCATTAAGCTGTAATACAGCTGAATTCAAGTTAAGAAGTTACCACGTTTCAAGCTGTTTACAAAGCTTGGAAGTTCAAGCTGGAATCAAGTTAAATGACCCAAGCTTGAGAACTCAAGCTGGAATTAAGTTAAATGATCCAAGCTTGATAGTTCAAGCTGGAATCAAGTTGAATCAACAAGAGCTGGATTTAAGCTTGGAACGTACAGTCTTTAAGCTGTAATACAGCTGAATTCAAGTTAAGAAGTTACCACGTTTCAAGCTGTTTTCAAAGCTTGAAAGTTCAAGCTGGAATCAAGTCTAATCATCCAAGCTTGATATATCCAGTTGGAAAAAGCTGTTATTATATTAAACACAAAATATTGATCAATTATGGAAAAGGAAAAGAATACAAAAGAGAATACAGTGAACAAAATGTTAATATATATTGGAAGAAAAATACAAATCCACTCACAAATCTGACAAACAAAAATGAATTGTTCTGTCAGTCCGCCTATTTCACATTGTTAAACATATTTGAAAGCTGCATGATGTATTCCTGTATGTATTTTTTGATGACAAAATTTAATTTCTTTTCTTTGAATCGATCATAAAGCACCGCCGCATCCCCCACGTCAACAATGATTACTTGTTACACTAATCGAACGGCCCTGAAAGAAAAAATAACAAATCATAATAAAGTACATGATTATACATTTCAAATATCACAGTAATTTTTGATAAGAAAGAGGAGAGGAATATAGCAAGCAAAGTAAATAGAAATCAAAATATAAATAGGCTAACTACAACCGAACAAGAAGAAATAATTCAGTATTCAACTTTGTCATCTATCAATATTTTAAATTTTTGAAGCAAAATTAAAATAAACTTACTATATAGGCCTATTATAGTAGCTATTATAGCTGATGGATTGATAGGCATAGGCTGAAGAAAATTTAGGGTTAACATCTAACTTGTATAATTTAATAAGTTATTTGAGATTTAAATCCCAATTTGGAATTCATTTACTTTTGGACAATACTAAAATTATATCCCATGTACAATGAAATCAAATGAACGTATTCCACTTACCTTTGCGTGTTTATAAATAATGTAAAGTTTTCGTAATAGAAAATCCATAAGTTGGTTGATCAAAATAAATGATGCAAAAATGAATTTGATAAACATATGCTTTAAAGTTGAAAGTTGACACAGCGCTACTCGTGGTAGTTAAATGAACTATGTTAGTCACGTGATAGTGCAAAGGATTTTGTCTCCAGAAACAAGCTGGACTGCAGCTGGATCATTAAAGGTTGATTTTAAGATTGAAAATTACAGCTTTTTTACAAGTTTGAAACTTACAACTTGATCACTCACAGCCTGTTACAAGTTTGATTCAAGCTGATTTGATCAAACTGTAACTTTCAATTCAAAATCCACGAAATTTCAAGCTTGAAATAAGCTTATGTGCTATCTGGGTTTATTATTATTATTTTAATAGATTTATTATTCAATGAATATTATTTTAAAAAGGTACTAGGATCTTCATTAATTATTGAAAACTTTGATAGTAGGTATAGTCTGTCCAAGTAAGGAAGACCCTCTGGCAAGATAGTAAAATGACTCAATAAGCTCGGTTACTTTTGGTTAAAAAATTATCAAATTCATTTCAATTGTGTAATTTGATCTACTATTAAGACCAGATTTATAATTCTTGAAGAAATATTGACCAATTTGTTTGTTCAAAGCACCCAGTTAACTCCTGTGACTAAAATGAAGTGATTTCACTAATGATTCTCAATGTAGCTACAATTAAACCAAATTTACTGTATTCAATGTAGTTTTTTGATTGATTGTCATTAGTAGTGAGAATAGTAACGGTTAATATAATATAATTATAGTTCTTATTAATGAATACAGTTTCAATAATGGCCAAAATGATAGACAATAAGTAAATGTAGACAATGATACAGTATATCAAGTATACTGTCTTATCACTTGCGGCTCACAAAACAGGTGAAGTGTCCGTATCTTTTACTGTACAGAACTTCACCTGTTTCGTGGGCACGAGCCGCCAGTGCTGTCTATAGCGCATGCTGAGAAGATACGCCGCTACAATAGTGGTGCATCGAGCCGGAGTCTCTTCTCAGCGTGCGCGAACCAATACACTGTGGAATCCTAGGTTATATCCCCCCTTCGTGGCGCCACGAAAAAACGCGCATCAGAACGCGTCGAAACGCGAGGTAAAAAAATGTAACATGACCCGCCGCGCGTCTGAAGTGGCGTAGTGTGACAGGGCCCTTATACTTATTTGATGAAGGCCTATATTCTTGATAGATGAATTTCTTAAAGTTTTCAAATTCTTATCAGAAAAGAAGTTTTTTCAATTGCAGTATTGGAATAGATTTCCAAAGTAAATTTTCTCAACTTCTCAATAAATTATTTTGCAAATGCTGATTCTCAACCTCATTCATTATTCATAAATACTATTTAAAAGGGGAAAAACTGATATTAAAAACTGATACTGCTGTAAACGAGAGCTAGTTTTGTGAGAAGGGCCTCATATTTACTTTTTTATTTTCATTTAGACACCATTCCTTTGCTTTCTAAAAGTTGGCAAATGATAGAGCAATAATTGCTCTAGATGTAGGCCTAGGCCGACTGCCATCTACTGCTGACCATTTGGGTGAACATATATGGCGGATTCAGCCATGAATACTCATATTTTCAATGCTGGAAATATAGGACATTCTATTGCCCAACAATAATTTTTTTTGAAATATAAGCTACCGGTACTTCTATTATAGTACATATTTGTATGAACAATATTTGTTTTTAGTGCAACAACTTGAAAAAAAATTTTGTTCAAATTTTATAGACATAGACTGGCCTATATACCAGAAATTAAAAAAAAAAAATTGGTGGGGTACCATAGCTCGTTTGTGAGAACTGCAGACTCTCATTCACCGAATAATTTCATAATACAACAGAAGAATCACATTCATCATTCATTGACATCTATAATTGTATATTATCCTTGTATACAAACACCATCATAATCACAGAATAGTTCATTAATTGAATTCTTGTGATAGTATAATACTGTATTTTAAATAATCAGCCAAGTTGTGGTTAGTCAACATATGATACGGAATTATAATTTGTTGATAATATTAAAACATTAATTTGAAGTTTTAAATATTGTATTTTGTGTTGTGTGAATACAGTAGTAAAATCTGTCAATCCTTGACCTGAATCTTTTGTCTTTACACAATTAAATTCGCTATCCTTTTACAATTGGGAGAAAGTGAAAAAATACGACGTATAGCCTACTGTACTGTAGCCTACCTACTTGAAAGAGATGCTGAACTATTCTGTAAGTTGCAAGTAGGCCTATCAGTAACAAGTATTTTATAACATATAGAAGATGTTGTGTGTGACACTGATACCCTCTCAATGTTGTGTGTGAAGAAGGATGATTTTTTATCAGTGTATTATCACAGATGACGATCAATATACTGTCATCGATTCTTGAACGGGTGGTATAGTCTGTCCAAGCAAAGAGACCCTCTGGTAAGATGGGAGAATGACTCAAGCTCGGTCAATATTGGTTCAAAAATCATCAATTTGATCTCAAATTGTTGGAAACAATTTGATATACTATTAAATCACATTTATAATTCTTGAAAAAATATTGACTAAGCTGCTGGAGTCATTTTCTCATTTTGCCAGAGGCTCTTCTTTGTTTGGACAGACAAAGCACTGTACGTAGACGTACAGTTTGGAGAATGAACCGAGCACACTCGTTCCCATCTTCTATTAAATAGGTACCATATTGAAAACACATAATAACCCCAGGGCCCTATTTCACAACGTAACAAGTCTTGTTACTAACCATGATTTTTAACAAATTTACTAATCCAGCTGATTACAGGCGTTTCACGAACGCACAATTGTAGACTTGTGATAAGTGAATTTTAACAATTCTACAAGCGTTCCGCCGGTTATGAACAAGTGTTTCACGAACGTTGGCATGGTAACGAACAAGACTTGTCAAAAAAACTTGTGATTAACCATGAAATTTCTACCTATGAATAGACCTAAGTAAGTAAGTTAATAAAGATACTTTTCAAGTCTTCAATATTATTTTCAATGATTAGAACTATTTCATATTGTTTCTTTGTACATTTTATTATGCCCAATATGAGTCAAAAAATTTAATTTAATAAATTAGAAAAATCATCAGTACCAGTAGAATATAGGCTATGTTTATATTATGTGAGATGGGGGGAGACTACACCAAGCTCACCGTAATATTTTTTTTTGGTTTGTGATGGATCTAAATGGATTGAAAATGTCTTTGTCATTAATTTATTATTATTTCTATTCCAAATGACATGAGGGTTCAACGATTTGGATTTCTAATGATTGATTTATTTTCAAAATCAATTTTATCAATCTATCTTTACCACAAATGATTCAAATTTCAACCAAAACTATATCAGTGCAAACTATAGAAAGTATCGAAAACCGATACAGATGGCACTGATGGGTGAGAACACTTGTCAAATTGTAGAATTGTAAACTTGTAGCTCATTACGTTCGTGAAACGTAATATCACAAGTACTTGTCAATAACCATGGTTGATAACAAGACTTGTTGCTTTGTGAAATTGGGCCCAGGTGCACACCAACACGATTTCATTGCGAAGGTTTGTTACGGTGCGAATTCAATTCTGAGAACTTGTCGGACGAAAATTTAAAACCATTGCGGTGTATGAGCTAGCGCAGACCAATGCGTTGCGAAATATTCGGTTTGCGAATATTCGCAGCAAATGCTGCATGCAGCATTTGTGTCGCCTTTCGTGGCTCGTTCAGGAGCTAACTCTAATTTTCGTCTGCAAGTAAACAGACATAACCAAAAAGGAAGAAGTCAACTCTCGGCATTTTGGAAATCAACACTGAGCTATTGTTAGAGATTATTTTCAAATACCAAATATGATGATTTGTTATTATACCATATTATGTATGATTTAAATCACAAAGATTACAAGAATATAAGAGAAAAATACAAGATTTGGTGTGATATTGGAAAAGCTGTCCATGTTCCAGGTAAGTTTCAGTTTACTTTAATAAGCTAATTGAGCTTTTGAGCAGTTATTAGGCACCTTACTAGTAGGTTATATCATAACTCAGGATATTATTATTGTATCACAGCATCATTATTATAGTTAATTTCAGTATCTCTTCTACCCTACTATCGAAACATTAGGTTGGTTAGGTTAAATACTCAATTACTCCCGCGCTCTAAGTTATGATTATTTCGCTTCAGTGTGCGTGCCCCAGCGTTACGAATATTTTGCACCGAAACCTTCGTCTCGAAATCGGAGTCCAAATTCTTGGAACCACCGCAACGAATTCGCGACGCATTGGTCTGCGCAAGGCTTAATACTAACTGTGTAGTGAACCAAATTGGTGGACTGATTAATCTTTGTGTAAGGTGCTATTTGGATATCTCTCAAAAATGCCGTAGATCAATAACATAGATACCGTACAGTATCTTAAAGGAATAGGTGTGAGAAGAAGTCATGCACAATACCACTAGGAATGATAGATATAGGTCTACTTATCGAAAAAATCCTTCTGATATCAAGAATTTGCGCTATGGTATAAAAAGAAATCATTACACATCTATAGATAGATATAAAATTACAAAAGGTTGAACTTGAATATGAGATATCCCAACTTCAATCAGGTATAATCTGTCCAAGCAAATAAGACAATTTGGAAAGATAGGAGAATGACTTCAGGTCGGTCAATATTGATTCAAAAATTCTAAATTTGGTCTCAAATATAGATTAGAAAGTATCCTACATCTTGAGATCAAATCTATAATTATTGAACTAATATTGACCAAGCTGGAGTCATTTTCCCTTCTTGTCAGAATGCCTTCTTCGCTTGGAAAGACTTTATATCAGCATAGCGTCAGAGTTTGCAGGCCCCTACTAGACAGATGAGTTTTATTGATGGCGGACTGTGGCATGAAACAGCCAGTTGCCTGACCTGGCCAGCCGAGCTGCAATAGCCAAAATGTAATTCGCTATTTCTCAAAAACATGCAGTTGTCTAAATAGCGAGTCACCTCCCTAGCGACAGTTCGGTGTTTTTGGTCAAATAGCGAGTTGTCGAAATAGTGAGTTGCCCCGTCCCGGTGGATGGTAGTGGACGACAAACTGCCGAACGGCAGAATTGTGTCCCATAAGAACAACGCAATTTTTATCAATCTCTTGGAGCAGATAGTTATTTATGGACAGAATTTGATGTTCTTTAAATCATTGGAGAGAGAATTCAATTCTCCAGGGGGTTGACTTTTCACTTTTTCGATTTTAAGTTTATTTCGATAATTAGAGTTCAATACTTTGATAATTAATTATTATTAAAAGAAACCTGAAATCAAAAAAGTAAAAAGTCCACCACCTGGAGAATTGAATTGTCTTTCCAATGACAAAAAGAACGTGTAATCTGCTCCAAGAGATTGATGAAAAAATACATAGTTCTTATGGGGCTTGATTCTGCTGTTCAGCAAATGGCCGACTACTAACTACCACCCACTCTGTATTTCTATTACTATTTGTAAACTACCACCCACTTTTAAGAAAAAACTGTATTTCTCTCTTCTGTACCAGTAGCCAATGTAGGATACTACTGTACTAGAAAGTGGTTCAAAAATAAATTCCATTGAATGGTGACTGGGTTCCATCGCTAAAATTATCATAAGCAATGCTGATTTAGAAGTTCTAAGCTCGATAGTTCATGCGATTTAAGAAGTGTAATACGTACTTCCATGATTGAATTATATGATAGGATTAAAAATAGTAGTTGTAGGTTGTTTTATGAGTTTCAGGTGGATGAGAGCTTCTATTAGGGAAACTTTGCACTTTTGTTTGATGATGCAAGCTTATCCACTTGTTCAAAGGATAAAGAACAGTATTGAATTGAACTACTCTCGGGAAAACATTACAGTTGAAGGAAAAGTTGAAAGGAAAAGTGGAGTGGAGCGGAATGCGCGTGAGGTGAGATGGTGAACGACCTTCACCCAAAAATAAATTATAAACGACTGTTTGGAGTGGACGCAGCTTAGCAGAAATTCGATTTTCCACAGGAATAGACTTACCGGCACTTTATATAGACCTGACAGCTAAGTTTGATACGTCATCGGGTCAAGGTCATCGCTCCCTCCCTTCAATACCAAACTCAACTTCTCATCTCAAAACATGTGCTCTCATTGACATCTTATCGTGACGTCAGAGGTCCTCTTGCAGTGGGAAGAAATGATCTTCGGAATATCTTAAATACTATGTTAACGTGATCCTGGAGTTATTAGAAAAGTTACCAACTTGCTTACCTATGGTATTCATACGTATCAAAAGTTAAAATATTTAAGTTCTTAAGTATCATAAATTCGTAAGGAATGAATGTTTTTCTATCAACCTTCACCTTGGCTAGTTATGGCTAGTTATTGCTTGAAAGTTTTGTGTACAATGGTGTTTCAAAGACAAAATCCTACCAAAAAGAATTGTATTTGGCTTCATGAAATACAATCTTTCCTCTTTATTATTGTAATGATTTAAAAAAGTTTAATCTTCAATGGGTGGATTGAGGCAATTCATATATATATATATATATATTGAGACAATGAGTTGAGGCAAATATATAGATTTTCGATTTGAAATATCTAGTTAGTAATGCAACAAAGCGAGTGAAGAGATTTCATTATTTACGTTCAAATGAAATGTATGAAACTAGTCCTGATCATCATGATAAAGTTTGCGCAAGCTGAGAAGACGCGACTTTACAATGCACTCTACATAGTAGGACGTGTCTTCTCAGCTTACATGAACTATAATTCCAAATGCAATGATGATTTCGTACAAAATTCTACCTTAAAGTTAGCACAAAACTTCCAAGAAGCTACTTCAATTGTTGAGTATAGGCCTACTCTTCAATAGTATTAATTTAGTATTTTCACTATTGGAGGCTGGTTCACATGTTGAGTATCTTATTGACATTTAACAAACTGCTTTATTGTTGAGCTTGTGATTCAGCAGTAGACGTGTGCTGTATACGAATATTTCAAATACCTGTTCCTCGCTATTCTTGTTCATAGCTTCTACAGCTACCACTTGAGTTGTTCTATTCTGTGCACTCAGTTCCCCTCCTCCCTTTACACCCCCCCCTCGCAAATCGACCAGCTCCAAAATGAAGCAGAACACTCATCCAAGGACATCCGCACTTTCACTTTTCGATGATGACGTCTATTCAATCTTCTGTTGAACATCCACTAGTTTATAGAATGTTATTCTTATTCATGGCCATGAATAAAATTGATCACTACATTTTATTAGATTCGGGTTGTTAAGTTCATTCAACATTTTTATAGAACTATGTCTTTTTTATGGAATTTTATTTGTGATTTATGGAGTGGAATGAAATATATCCTACACTTATCAATTATTATGTCGATGAAAATATTTATCAACTAGGATGATGAAAAGATCAGAACTCCCTACATATCAGTACATTTTTTTCAGAACTAAGTCTATTTCCAAAATTTGAAATATTTATTCACCGAATGAATGTTTACTAGAAACTCCTTTCCAACATATTTTGTTGTACTTGAAATTCTCCAAGTTGGTGAATTTTTCATATTTTTTATACATTTTTTATTCTAAAATTTGCTCTGCGGTTTAATCAGTGATATTACGAAACACTTTTTTCGTAAGATAACATGAAAATCTCTTTTTGATCGTGAGGTCGATCGAAATTGTTGCAAGTATTGGAGTTGAATACTTTGTACTCGAGAACATTTCACGAAAATGTCTTCACTATTATTGATCAGAATTTCCGGAAAGGATGTAGGTAATATCACATCAGGCAATCGATACCAACTGGAAACAGATGGCCCATTACTCTTTAAATTGCAGCAATTATAAATGGTAGACCGGGGCCCACCTGCCTTGTTTTACAAATTTATTATCCAGTTGTTTGTGCGGGTGAATGCTTATGATCACGACCGATTTCGATTTCGGGATTAAATTTTATTGATTACGACTATGGTTTATCGATCAAACGTAAGTTTTGGATGTTTTTAGCAGGGAGTGCGGGCTGAAAGGAAGCAGTTGGATTAGGTGGACGCCGCTCGTGATAGGGGACAGGTGGTTTGATATCCGATCTGCATCGCGTGCCTTCTGCTTTTCGGTGGTGATCCATTGTTTAGAGCTGCTGTTCAACACTTTTTTATAAGTTATCCGAGTGCCTAGTGCCTTTGTTGATCAACTACACAAGAGAAGTGACTTTCCTTGGAAGTTTTTTGACTTAGCCAAAAGTTGGATCAGAGTGCCAACGTCCTCTTGTTCTGGATGTTATATTTTGTCCCGCATGCTATTCTGATGGTAAATTGCTTATTTGATAAAATTCGTAATCTGGAAACGACCTGGAATAATTCAACTATTATTTAATAAAATGAGAAAATCATTGGGTCCAATTTAAAACCAGGATGCATAACATTCCAGAAAAGTCGGTAGACTTGTACTACTAATATTAAATTGATCAAGATAACCGAATATTGTATAATGTATTTTATTTACATGTCTGGATTATTTACTTTTATTATAGGCTATTTAAAAAGAGTGATGTTATCGACATTTCAGATTTTACCGAGAGTTGAGTAATCGTAAACTGAAAACAATATACATATTATTTATATGTTCATAATCTCCTTCAAAAATCTCCTGAGATGATAACTGGAAGATCATGATTGAAGCTGAATATTTTAATTCTATAAGTTGATTTTTTTATTCCTGTATCACTACCACATTCGTCAAAATGATTCTCATATTATTTATTGAATTATTTATCGGATATTTTTTTCTAATTTGTTCTTTCATGCAACTTTGATCAAGTATCAAATTTCGCATCTCAGACTAGTATTCAAGAATCAGTATTAGCATTACAACACATGGTCTATGTCAGAACCTTGACATTTGTTTCATTATTATAGCTCTGATGAAGATGTTATCTGATTTGCAATGGAAGATCGTGCTCTAGGGAGGAAGGGAGGGACACGTGGACTGCACGCGCCCATGACAGGGCCCCGCCCAAGCGACCCACAACAATGAAAAGTGCAACGACAACAAAGTGACAGTCGACAATTCACTGTACAATCAACCGGAAAACCAATTGCCCGAACGTATGGTGTGCATTTATGCACTCAACCAGTGAATGAACTTGATAAAAATGTGAGTAGGCTAAAAAGTTGAAAATTAATAGTGTTAGCTGCAACAGTGGGCTGTGATTGTTTTTTGAGAGAAATGAACTTATCTCAAGTGAAGTAGCTTTGTTCAGTCAAGCAGTCATCAATCTTCAAAAGAAGAAGAATAGTTCAAATAGCTCACTGATGTGTACATTAAATGATGTGTTCATGAACATAATTGTTGGAGGATGCTGGAAACTATATCACAATTCAATAGTTATTGAATATTGACTTGTTCTGTTCTGTGTGCTTTCGATTCGACAAGAGCAAAAATAATAGTTAATTGTGAGAGAATTAAATTGACAGAGAATGTTGAATTGGTAGAGAATTTTTTTATTCTCTCTATAATTTAGAATTCTAGAATTTCTCCATTTCATATACAGTACTGTTCTAGAAAATTATAAATGGCTGATTCTACCAGAAATTTTTTTATTGAAAACTACATCCCTAAAGAACCAAAGATGAGCACTCTCCAGTAAACAACAGCCAATTCCCTACTGGCGGCATTGATTGGTCGCGTGGCATCTAATGCAGTTCTCTGTTTCATTCGTCCGAAAGATGCAAATCTCTTGTCACCAAAACAGAATCGAATGCAACATGACATCGGTATTAATTAGATCCATGTCCTGTGACAGGTGATCGTGACCCGTTGACATGCATGTCCGCGTCGTGTGCCACACTCATGTCTTCATTCTCGTTCAACATGAATTGTTCATTTGTCTTATTAATTTGGCTTCTTCAGATGAATGCAACATATGGCCAGGAAACTGGTTTCTCGTGTTTTGCCTATTGAGTGAATGAATCGCATTTCCAATTGAGTCTCCAATACATCTCTCATGCCAATTCAGCCCCTCGTGTCAAAAGTGGTGTCTTTGATTTGAGTGACGTGACAACTGCTGGACATCAGTCATACTTGGACATCATACATCATACAAGTCCATTTCATGTGTCGCTGGATGTGGGGGTTTGGTATTTCCACGCACAGCAAGTTCAATGACTCAGTGTTAATACTCTTATGTGTTATAGAACAGGATGCTTATAGGACAGAAACATTTTCCAATCCTGGTTTCCATTAAAATTCAACTTGAAATTCATCATGACCATTTACTTCCAGCTCATTTTTTTCATCATTGTCTAAAATAGAAGGGAAAACTATAATTAGAGCCTTGAATAAATTGATAAACTCTATCACTTATGGGATAAAAACTTTTGATCTCCATCTAAAAATTCAACTGATTTTTTTTCTAAATCCACACAGAGATGAGGAGATTGAGAGAGTGAGTGTGTGTGAGAGAGAGATTTTGTGATTCTACGTGGTGGTATAGAAATTTCGAAATTCCTTATTTATTCCATATAATAAAATTCCATTTTAATATTGTGTGCTGCTTCAAGAAAATGTCAGATTTTCCATTTGAACTTTGAAAAATCTTGGATTTGTGAGTGAACTGATTAATAAAATTTAAGTTTTTGGGGAAATTTCCTGATCTGTTCGCTATTAACCACTGGATTACATCATTAATAATTGAAGTAATTCTTTATTAATCAAAGATTTATTCATACAAATATTATAAATCGATGAAAAGAAACTTGTAGATCGTATTTCTTGCACTCCTGGAGACGGAGTTTGAACGATGAATGAATGACACGAGAAGGAGGGAGTAGCAGTGGCGACCACAATAACATTGAGCATGTGCAGGGCAGCACAGTTGAATTGAGATGAGGAATTAGCATGGGGAAAGAGGAGGACTCTATTCGATAATTGAAAACAGGGCCGCCAATAAATTAGACGACTACTATAATTCAAACTAGTCTGAACTTTGTGCTGCTATGACGATCTTAACTGTCACTCAACTCATTTAACCATAATTTAGTTTTATTCAACATAGTTTTATTCAAACCAAGGTCAATAAATACTATTGAGCTGTGGTCAGACAATACTATCGCTCAAGATAGATTGGAGAAAAACCAGGGACCAGATCTACCTGATAAAATAATCTTGTATAGCAAGGTTTTTCAGATGATGTACTGTATTTAACTTATCTATGAATAGAATGTGATATAGTTGAAGTCTATTGTACAAATTTTCTTGTTTTTATAAGATATAAGAAAATATATAAGATTACTTAAATAAAAGAAAAGACCTCTTTCAAACCTTGTCTTTGATTTTTCCCTCTAGCTCTGGAAATTATCTGAACTCTTTTTCAGATTCTATTAATTAAATAGAGATACTTCCAAATAGTTTATAGGTAATTATCTAATCTGCAACATTGTGTTTTCTTGGGGAACCCATTATACTACGCTTTGAAAAAACTTGAAAATTTATTAGTTGGCAATCTTCATTTTTTACTAGTATTCAATTAGGAATTCTCCTCCCAACTTTTGTTCATTTATTGCTTTGTCTGTCTTCCAGCTAGAGTTGTGAATATCGGGAGAATGTTCTGTTATTTTTTGTGCTATCCAAACTTCTTACCTTAATCGCAAGCATTATCTTGAATTACGAAGGTCGCGATAGAATTGAATCACTCCCTATGGCTGAGGCCGCACTGCCGGTGGGTAGAGCCTGGAGGGTGGAGGGTAGATGTTAAATCTATAGAACATACACACCATCCACAGTAATACATCGTATGAATGGTATGTGTTCAGCCGCCATCTTGAAATTCTTGAATATGGAAACATAACCTCAAAAAACAGTATGACGTCATACCATTCATACGATGTATAACTGTGGATGGTGTGTATGTTCTATAATTTTACCAACTACCCTCCACCATCCAGGCTCTACCCACCGGCAGTGCGGCCTCAGCCTATGAGATAACTTGGTGAAAACCGCGAAGAAGGTCGTACGCTATTCTCTGCGTAATCAGATTATTCATTGACAGGTCATATTAGATTTAGCAGGGCTGCTGTGCTGTTTGGTGGGATGATAGAGCAATGCCCCAAATAAGATTAACTGCTCAACGTGTGCTTCCCAACGTACTGCAAACCTTGTTATGGTTCAGGGGGGTCGTGATTATATTCGCCATTTAATCTCAACCGAGCAAAGAGTAGAATATATTACTCTTTTACCATACTATTGGTGGAGGGAGTGAGAAAACTAAAATGAAGAAAGAAAACTCTTTTCAAATTAAAGATGTCATTAATAAGTATATCATCAAATCATGTTCCAAATTAGCTTCTCGATTATTTTGTCTTGACAAAAAATTCTTCTCATCAGATAAAATTTCTAAATATAGTATGAAATTCTTTTATAATTCAATTCCTCTTGTTAATTTGTATTTCTTTCATATTCTTCTATAGTTGACTAACCGAAAGATATTATTTATATTTTGTTCTTATTATTCCTATTATTTTTAATTTTTTATCCACTGTCAATGAATAAACACAGTACTTGATTGCAAAAAATGTTTGCTGATATTCAATTGGCTATAATATAGCTAAGGTAGCGGTGCTTGGTATGTGATGTTGGGTAATGAAAGTTTAATATTTGTTTTACAGTTAGGTATTTCTATCTAGGTATGTCTGTTGAAAGCAATGGACTTGTGGCGTTTGACAGCTTTGACTAGAGTTTCGTGTCTGAGGGTTAGTGTGTGTGTGTACCACAGTGCTAGTATATTAGTGTTAGTTCCATGGTTGATTCTGTTATCATCTCATTTGCATCTCATCTCCATTCCTTTCCACCAATCTCTTCAGCTTTATATCCTTGATCCTTTTCATTCCGTTTATCCGTTCTCACAGCTTAAATCGTTTCTCCAGCATCATTTCATTCTCCTTCCTTGACCATCCTCATGGAATATGCTAAGAATGAGTGTCAGATTATCGTCTTTATGCAGAGGAACTTCACTCAGTTTCTCTCTCTAAGATTGAATTTTTGGTTTGGTGGAAGTAGAAATAATAATAGTATAAGATTTTGATTACAATTTCTTTTGAAAGGAGGTATTGCTTTTAAAATTCAAGAAAAACGGTAATGTAACCGTGTGATTGAAGTTTTAATATCCCAAGTACTATATTGTATTCTTATTGCATATTCATTGCTCCTCACAGGTTGTAATAATATTGTAATAGAGTTTTCAACTAGATTGTACATTATTTTCATTCCCCATCATAGTGCAATTATTTTTCCGTGAACGAATAAAGTCGAATTTTCGTTTGAAACTAATGATCGAGAAAATTTTGTGCTTAATTCTTATAGTTCCTTTTCCTTCGAAGTTTTCTTAAAGCTTTCACCTTTCATTGTGATAGTGAATTGAACCTGCATGAACTTCCGAAATTCATATCAAATTTATATTATAATATTTTGAAAGATTGTCTTAGTTATCAGGAATTGATTGAATTTACAATTTGATATTTTTAAAATTTACAATAATTAGGCTATTGTTATTTTCATCAGGAGTAAGTAACTTACAAATTCTCACCAAGCAGCTTGATAAATGTATCGTAAGGTTTGGATAAGCAAATGTATTTCCAAATGATGAATAAGGAACTTTGTGTGTCAGATGTTGTATTTATACATCTATTTATTCATCATACATATCATATAGAGGAGTGTGTGGATTAGTGAGGTGTAATCGAAAAACAATCACGATAGCTGGGTCAATTAATTTCCCGGAAGATATCAGTAGTGTAAGCCTCTCAAAGAAGAGGTATGAATAGCAATATGAGGGGAATGGTCCATTCAGCAGCAGCAATTCCATTTCGCTCTCGTTCGTTGCCGATCATTAAAATTTCATTAGCGTGTCGGCGGCAGTGGCAAGAATGCGACCGAGTTTTATTTCCTAGTGGAGCTTACAGTATTTTCATCAGGACTCAATCGCTTGGTGTGATAAAGAAGTCGTCGAGGGAGATTATTGCAGGACTGAGATCTATGGAGGCACTTGGTTTGTAATCCTTGAAAAAGCAGCTACAGGCCAACTTCGCCTTCTTTCCTTCCTCCGCTCCCAAAAAGTAATTAGGAAACCGCCAAGGACGATTCTCGCGGATGGCTGCTCTGCTCTGCTCGCAAAGGGGCCCTTCCAGCTATCATTAATTACCTTTGTTCTCTTTTGCTGCCATTTTTAATAGTCTGCCGCTGCTGCTGTTGCTGGTGATTAGTGGCCAGTGTACATCACCCATGTTGGTAAAACAGTATGTGCCTTTTACCCACATACATCAAACTGATTTTGGTCGCGACTGTTTTTTAATTTGTAATTAGTGTGCATTACTGAAAATGAGAAGTTATACGACTGGTATAGAAGTTGACGTGAAGGACACTGAATATCTCCAGCTATGGGAATATAAAGCTATGCAATCATAAAGTTTTAGAACATTTTTCGGGTTGAATTATTAATGAATTTATTGGCATCATGATTTAGATTTTGATTTGTAAATTGATCGTTTGAATTTCAAAGCGGAAAACCTCTTATAATTAGTGAATTATGTTAGCTTCGATTCTTGAAACTTGGGCTGCGTGCTTATTGTCGTACTTGTCCTATTGTCGTATTTCCTGTAAAATCAGTATGGTGAATAAAATATGTGATAGAATCTGCTGACAATATTAATGTATAAATTATTTATTTGTCTGTATGGTAGAATACCCTTGCTCATTTCCGGTCCAGATCTTTCTTTGATGTAAATCATTACTTAATTTTGTATTTGAAGAAATTTATTATTGTTCTCCTCGTCAGCAATCTACAAAATCT